>VYZX01020973.1:167521-220205 GCA_013401335.1 Brachypteracias leptosomus | reverse complement strand
TGATTCTGTGATTCTGTGTAAGTGTGGTGCAGTTCACTTTCCCTCCAGGCTTCCAGTCCTCTAGGTCATAATGGCTGGTACATGTCTTGGTGGCTGTGGTGCTTCCAGGGGTCTTGTGACTACATGCAAGATGGCAAAAAAAGCTCTTATGCTCACCACACCCATGTTCTTCTTCACCAAGGTTATAGATCTGGTGGCAGGAGGCTATCTATTTCCCAGAGGTGAGACCTTATATTTTGGGGGAACATATTACATGATTTTTAGCTGCAGAGAGAATGTTACAATAGGATAGCAAGAGAAGCCGATGAGCTGCTCCTACCTTTGAGAAAGTTAACCACGTGTACATGAGTTGGCTCTGTCCCATGTGGATGTGGATTGATTCACACTCCTGCTCACTGTGCCCCACAGTGCCCTCAGAAGACATGCTGCTGCTGCTGGCCTACACCACCACAGCACTTCAAACCCCTTACTGATGCCTCCTCACCTCCCACTGGGCCCATGCCTTTCCCATTCCAGCAGTTTTCCTGCTCCAGACAGCTGGGCTGCTACATCGCCACAATGCTGGTACCCGATCCCTCGGGCTGTCCAGCCAGAGATGCACAGCACGTGTGTGTGCAGTGCCTCTGCTGCTGTTCCACCCTGAGGTCCTTGCTCTGCTGTTTCTTCCATAGTGCTGGTTTTGCAGTGCCACCCACTGGCAGAGGCTCCCCAGAAATCCTCCTCTGCAGCTTTTCTCTGCCACAAGCAATGGTCCAAAGATGAAATAGAAGGATGGCTCTGGTGGGTGTAATTCATAGAGCGCATCCCATGGGTGCTGGTCCAGGACATCTGAAAACCTTCTGGAATCCTTTCCAGTGTATCTCAGTGTGTGCTGAGCCCAGACTGCAAGGTCACTGGGTTGGCTCAGTCGCAAGTGTCAGCTCCAGTTGTGTTTAAGGCAACTCATACTGGCTCACTTCAATGGGTCGTCCAGCCCTGTGTCCTGCCTGAAGTGTGGCAGGACAGACAGACACAGCAAGGTGGTTTCCCATCCCTGCTTGCTGGGTGTGCCAAGTTGGTTTATGTAGGTTCTGTATCCATGTTTTCCCATGCAGGATAAAATACAAACCCCTGACTAATACCAAAAACCCATGCTGTACATAAGGAACATTTGTTCCAATTGGGAGTGTGCTCCCAGGGATTCAGGCTTGGGGACTTGTGCAGGTGAGGATGCTTTGGGGCTGTGTCATCTAACAGTCAGACTGGTCTCCCCAGATTTGCCTTGTCCCTTTCTTGGCCCCATTTATACTGTCACCCTCATCCTATTTTAGTGCTCAGTGTGAGCCCAGTTGAAAAACAGGAGCAGAGACAGTGAGGAGACAGAGCAGTGCCATTCTCAGGGTTTGTGTGCAGTGAGCTGTCACACGCAGGACACTGCTCCCAGGCTGGTACCTAGTCAAGGCAGCCGAAATCAGCCTGCTGCCTGGACGCGACTGATGCAGCAGCACAGATGGACTGCCAGGAACCTTCTCCCGAGCCTCCTAATAGGCAGTGAGTGCTTGTTTAAATTAAAGCTTGACAAATGACATGTTGGGGGCGTCAAGTCCTGGAGCGCTGTCTTCTGAAAAGTATGAGAAGGCACCGGAGGGTAGCCTGGCACAGCTTCCCAGATGACAGTAATTAAAGGCTTTTGCACTCAGGCACTGGGAGCTGCTACTCTTGCAAATTGGCCTTGATTGAAGAGGAAGAGAATGATTAGGCTGAAGGGGAGCGATGGGGGTGGCAGGCGAAAACATGGAGGTAAGTCTCAATCTGTCTTCTGATTATTTTTTTTTCCTCCTCTTCCTCTCTCAAAACAGCATCCGTGTGAGTGGAGGGAGCAGTGCTCCAGCTCCACACAGCCTGGGCTGGCTCTGCCTGAGCCATTCAGGGGGTGTTGAGCTGAAAAAGAGCTGCTTTGCTCTGGTCCTGCCTGCACAGCCCCAGAGCATCGCCCAGAGTTTTGTACAGCTGGTCCTCTTCTGGAAAGCTCTCTAGGCTAGATGGCACCATGGTCACTCATCCCTTTGCAGAGCTGTCAAAGGGGTTAACCCCTGATCTGGGCTACACCCCTACCTCCCTATAAAGGTTATATCCCCATAAACCCTAGGGTTTACAACTTTTTCCCCTATTTATATAAAGGGAACACTGATGGTTTGTTCAATCTGTGTTTTCCCATGTTACTTGTTTTAAACCCCTGGTTTTGATGAAGTTGTTTTAACTTAGTGCTAAGCCCTGCATCAATGTGAGCATTTCCTGCAGGGTAGCTGATGGCATTACAGAAACACGATCCTTTCCCTTCTTAAATTTTTGCCCCTTTTCAGATCCACAAGTACCCATCTCTGGCTGCCCTGATTGGGGTCCTCCGTGTTGTTTTGAAGTACTTGAGGAAGTCACCATGGTGTGAGTGTGGATACTACCCCCAAACCCAGCCAGCTACTTCACAGCACAGGGAATGTTGCATCAGGGTGAAAGCTGTGTTTGAATCAAAAGGGTGATATGATTGAAGAAGGGACAAAGGTGCTTTACCTGCGAGCTCAGGAGAGGCGTGATGCCTGGGCATCCCTGTGTGCTGTGCCATATTCTCTTCCTAGCAGCAGGGTGGGAGATGCTCTGCCTGGGCGGGGTCTGTCTCCTACTGTAGCACTCAGCCACCCTAAATCCTCCCTGGCCTTCTAGAGGGGAAGCTGCTGGGTGGAGGGAGCGGGATAAGTGAAAGAGGAAAAAACAAACAATTTGCTTCCAGCTCCTGCTGGCAGTGGAGGCGGTTACTATGTGAGCAAGGTTTGCAGCGCTGGTTCATTCAGCACGGTAGTGTCTATGTACCTGAACCCCTGCACGTGATAGGCTTTGGGCTCTTGAGGTCAGCTTGAAAACGTACTCAAAGCCTGCAGATGGTCCCTGAGCTTTGCATCCAGCCTTAAGTATCCTACTAAACTCTTCCAAAATGCCGTATAGGGCCATGCTCAGCAGCATTGCTGCCATGAGCAGTTAGCTGCTAGAGGAGCAGCTAAATGATGTTGCAGGGACAATGACACCCCAAATCCATTTGGCCAATTGGGATCAAACTGGTATTGAGGGTTGATTGGTGGCATCATGTTCAAGCAGGGCTGGATGCTCCTCTGAATCTATGTGTGCTGCTCATGGTGGTTAAGCCAGGCTGCCTGCAAACCTGTAGCACTTGAGGATCAGGATCACATCCAAGGCTAGTTTTTCCTTCAGAAGGTGGAAAAGAAGAAGAGAGTGCACTTTCTCCTCCAAAAAGTAGAATCCAGAAGTAAAGCTGGATTCCCTCTCCTCCCCAAAGCGTCCAGGTTTGGTCCCAACCCTGCTCTGCATTACTAAGGAAGCAGCAGCATCTCACTCCCTCCCATCATCCTCATTTAAACCACCCTGAATCCCTTTCACAGTCAGACTGGACCATGGATTCAGCTGATTGCACTCCAGAACATCACAATAACACCTCCAGAAAATTATTTTTCATTTCCACATGCTCCTGTATAGCTGTCTTGCAAGCCTTGTGCCACACTTGGCTGTGAGAGGTTCCCAGGCACTTGCACAGTTGGGCTGCATAGTTGGGTAAAGCAGGGGGTGTCTTTAACTCCCACCAGTGCCAAAAGGCACCTTTGTGGCCCTGCTGCTCATCTTTCCCAGTTATGCACTGGTGTGACTCAACAGCAGATGACAGAGGTTAGAAAAAGGCCTGGGATGGCTGGGATGTCGTTGCCATGGAAATCACCCAGTGTCTGGAATAGCAAGAACAAGATCAACTCAAAAAGTAATGATCTGTCACATTGATTAAGGAGGAGTCAGGGGGATTTTGTTTGGGGAAAGCCTTCTGCTTCAAGTAATATGAATCCATATGCTACATCTCCCTGTTTGCCTCTCCCTGAAGGGCTCTGTCAACAGGAAATAATCTGATGTGTTTTGACCGGGGGTTTCTCTGGGGAGTACTGACACGATTCCTGCCCATCAGCTGTGCTGCACACTCTGCCATCTCAGGATGAAAGGCACCAAGTCAATGCAATATTCATTCACTTCCTCTTTCCTCCTTCATTCATTTCTTCATCCATTCATCTGCTTCATTCACATTTCCCCAGCACTTTAATGAGCAGTGCTTAGCCTCTGCAGTCCTGCAGAGCTTTCCCCTGGTACGCTCTTCACTGCAGATGGCTGTCTGCAGGCTTATTTATTTTGCAGGGCAAAGCTCAGTGCAGCTGGAGCAGGGTTGCGTCATGCCCCACTGGCACTTGGATCTTTAAACCTCACTCAAATCCCACCCGGGTTTTGCTGTTCCATCTTTCACATTTTGATGATTTCTCTTTGTTGTGATTTCCGTCTCATCCAGCTCCTGTCATCTTTGTGGGACCCCCTTCAAGTCACTGATGCCTGTGCCCGCAGCAGCCCTGCTGGGGCAGGGGGGATGGCTTGGCAGGAGGTGGCGAGGGGCATTGCTGGGGAAGCAGGAGGGAGCCGAGCATGAAATGAGCATCGCTGGAGTGGTGGTGCCAGGTACTTGCTGCTGAGCCAGAGCCACAAAAATAAACATCCCTGAGGCTGTGTTGCCATCTGCCTGCCCTCACCACACCAGTGCCCTTTGTGGTGCTTGAGGAGCATGGGATGATTTCTTTTTTTTCTCTGCCTGGTGTCCTGCTCTCAGAGACTGATTCAGCAGGGAATGGCAGGTGATAGCCTCATATAAGCGCCAGGCTTGGGCCAGGGGAGCAGAGCCAAAGGGTAGTGGTAACATGACAAGGGACCAGGGTCCTGGTGTGAGCAGGTTGGGCAGTGAGGGGTCACAAGCCACATGAAGGAGCAGGAGGCACACACAAGCCCCTGGGTTTAGGGATTTTCTTCAGATGAGTATGGATCACTGCTCCCATTACCCCATTTTGGGCACTCACAGAGTATAGGTGAGGGAAACAAGCATGTCTGTATTTCAGTGACTTTTTTTAACCACCCCAGATCAGGTTGGGGTTTTTTTACCCCACCAATATGCAGATATTCTTCTTAAAGAAAATAAAATGCCTGGATAGTGGCTGGGTAGAAATCCAAGAAAGATTTAAAAGAGAAAACTAATTTTCCTGCCCATGATCTCACTGCTGAAAAACGATCCTTTCTTTCCCCAGCCTGAGACCCGCTTTTGCTGTGCGTGTGGGTGAGCTGTACTCCATCGCTCTCCAAAAAGCTAAATGCATTTCTGAACCAAAGGAAGCAAACAGAAAACATCCATTCTTTGTATAATGGAGAAAGCTTTCTCTTTTGTTCCCTGCTTTTTATCAAGTATCTGCTGCCATTATTGTTACTCACTGGGTTATTACCTCTGAGTGGCTACTTCCACCAGCATGAGCTGGTTTATTGTCTGCTCAGAGCAATTATGGATTGGGATAATTCCCACCATGCTGTTTCATTGTGGAAGAATCTGCTGTGCTCCGTGGCCAAGGTAACTTGAGGTGATTTCTGCTGCTGAGTTACCCATCAAGCTAATTAGGAGTGGGTGGCTGGTGCCCCACTGTATGCTGGACAGAAGGATCAGTGGAGGCTGAACCCAGGTAACTTCTTAATGTGAGACGTATTCAAAGAAAGTTTGTTCAGTGATACAGAAACTGGGGTTGGGTTTATTTCAAGGACTAGATCATCTTTATTCACCAGTTGACAAAATGTTGGCCAATGCATACTTCCTCCAAGGGTGCAGGACCCCATTACTGTGTGCATAAAAGACAGGAGTGTCCCTGCAGGAGGACTTGCAGTCCTGGTGGAAGACACTCACTGTCTTGTTCTTTGCTTATGTCTAGGAGGTCATTTGGTTCCTTGTCCTGTGACATAAAAACAAGAGGAGGAAAGCATTCCTTGGTCCGTCTGGGATTTTCCCTTTGTAGCTGTCTCACCTTGCTGGTTGGAGAGGGGAAAAAAGATGAAAATGCTTCTCTGAAGTTTGAAATAGAGACATTCTTGTGAGCCTCATGCATCTGCAGAGATCAGAGTCCCAGCAATGTTGTGCTGCCTCTTTGAACCAGGGGGGATGTCACCCCAGGCAGGAATATACACCTGGCTTCATGGTAGAGGGCTCAGCCCAGAGGTTGCAAAAGTACCTGCTTATTTTTATTCTTTTGATACTTGATCTACTATCAAAATAAAATCTTTCTTTCTCTTTTCTTTCTTAGGAATACCAAAAAAGCCTGCCACAGGCAGTAACGTTACTAGTGAGGCACTGCCAAATAGCCCCCAGTTGCCCATGCAGAAAAGGGTTGGTTGGGTCATCCCTTGCACAGCCCTGCAACTGCAGCCTTGCTTGGTGCAGAGTTTCTTCGGAATTCATGAGGGTTTTGTCCTGCGAGAGGAGCTGTGTGGGATTTGCAATCCAGATACTCAGGTTAGTAACAATGCATTCATACAGTCATTTGCTAATAAATACAAAAGTGTGATGCTTTTAAGCACTTGCTGTGACAAACACATTTTTCCCACAATTAGTAACCTCTGGATTATTAAGCCATGATTTTTATTTATTTTTAATAGCATGCAATAAGCACAGATTAGCATGAAACTATAATGCCATCACATGCTCTCAAAATCCTCCATGCCAAAACCCCATCCAAGTTCAGCACAAGTAGCAATGAGCTTTTCTAAGGAGGCTTGTTGATAAGAAGGCTTTTTTCTTGCTGGCTTAGAAACTAACTAGCAGGGTTGAACTTCTGGGGTTGTGTGTATACATAAAACATTGCAAAATGGTATTGTTCAGTTATTTACCCCATTATTAACCTTGGCCCTCCAGACCCATAGAAATCTCTGGGTATCTGGACTGCACCTAACATAGAATTCCTTCTAGACCTACTTAATGGAGCTCCTCTTGGGTTTGATACTAAGCACGTATCCTGGGCTAGGTCAACATTTGCTCATTTCCCAATATTTTTGTGTGCAGAGCATGGCTTCATGCTTGTTTTGCTATTGAAACCTGGCCCCTCTAAACTCTTAGATATCCCTTCTGCAAGAAGTTGATGGTTCAAACTGATCTGAATGGGCAACAGACTTCCCTTTCCTACTTCAGGTTGGACCCTGGGAAATGTCATTTGGGGGTGTAGGAGACAGTAGGAAGTCACCTCTCTCCTGCTCCTCTCTGCTCTGCGTCTGGTTCAGACAAGGTTCTAAGGGCCTGGAAATCCATCCTAAAGTTTCAAAGCAATTTTCCTTGTGTCCTCCCTTGTCAGGCTGAGTTCCCAGAGGAGAGGGAAATGGTGGTTGTTTGCAGAGTGCATTGCCCTCAACATCACGGTGGCAGCATCCAGGAATATGGAGGACAACCCTGCCTTGCCTTCTGGGGAGGCAGAGAGCAGGCAGGACCAGCCAACAACTCTTGAGTTGTGATGCTGTACCTGCTGCCTCCTTTTGCTATCAGCTGCATGAGACAAGCTCTCCTTTTCTGCTCAAAAAATTTCCTGGATCAAAATTTCACAGCTCCTCTTGCCATTCCAGAGTGCACTAAGGTGTGAGTCATCCAAGCTAATTTTCTCCATAGGTAACTCAATGCCTGAGTGGATCATTCGAGTCCACAATAACTTGGGAGACATGTGGAAGCCAACATCCACCTGCAAGCTGTAGATGGAGTCCATCCATTTTGAGGCAGTAATATCTCAGATCCAGACAGGCACCTGGCAGTGGCGTCCTGGCAGGTGACTTGAGATCTGCTTCAGATAGTAAAATAGTGGAGATACCCAGAGACTTTTCCTACACAAGGTTAGTGTCTTACATCCCTTTTCCCTCATATTTTTGGCCTTTGACCTGCCTGCTCAGCTTCTTTCCCTTGTCCCCATCTCCTGAAGCAGCCCTAGGGCTCAGCACACTGCTTCCAGATACCTCCTGAGTGCCCATCTGCATTCATGGAAATATTCCTACCAGCACCTGATGGCATTTGTAAATATTTGCCTTTTGTGAGGAAATACCCTGTTTAAACGTGGGGTGATATTAACTCCATCTGCTTTGTGTTCCCTCACATTCCTGAGCTCCGTTCACCAGCCCAGACCCCTGAGACAGCTCCGCTAAAAGCAAATATGTCAGTCTTCACTGCACAGGGAATATTTTAAGGCTCTGAAAACAAAGTTTATTATAGCAAAGCTGCCAAAAGTGTAACCACTGCCATGCTAAAATATCCTCTACCTCCTACATTTATAACGTGGGAGTCTTTTATATCCTCTTTACTGCTGCTGAACCATACATTTGTCTTGGCAGCAGACGTATATAGACTGAGACCTATTTCAGTGTCATGCAAAAGAGCTCTTAGGTTAAAAGATATATTACAGCTTACTGGAAAGCTTGAAATTAACTGCATGATGATGCCACATGAAGATAAAGAACCAGCAATTTTATTGAATTGTGATTTTATCCATATGGGCTGAAGGTTTGAATGGCCTTAACCATTCAAACCTTGAAAAGGTCTCCATTTGCCATATTAACTATTGAGTTTTGGACAACTAGTTGGAGACAGAAAAAAGAGACCTTGTTTAACCATTTCCAGAAAAGTACTGCCTCCTTCTTCACTCTATAGGTGTGACCCAAAAAGAAGTTAGCTAAAACACAGCCCCCACTCCAGCCATCGCTGGCCAGTGTGAGGACTTCAGGGAGGGCATCTGCTTCCTTTGCTCTCAGGCACAGTGGCAGGAAAGACTCGGTCAGTCCCTACAAGCTCTGCTGTGGTTGTTATTAATACCAAGACCATAAATGTTAGTACTTCAGTGGCCAAATTCCTCTGTGGTGCTGACAGAGCTCTTACAGCCCCCAGATTTAAGCAGCAGCACCAAATGTGTCCTTGGATGGCCCAGGATTTCCTCAGGTATCTGGCAGTGACAGGGTAAGAGTTAACAATAGAAAATTATGTATAGATTTAGGGGAAGGATTTTTTTTTTAATATAGGTTTTTTGTTTCACTTCTGAGGTCTTGGCACAGCATCCCCTGCCTCTAATCACACCTTATAACTGCAGTTTAAATCAAAACCCACAAGGCTGGACCAGTTGGATCCAGTTTCTATTAAGCCATTTGATCTGCAACTGAGCAGACTTGCTGTCACCAAGCCAGTCCCCTGCCTGTGCCTCTACGTAATGAGGCTCCCGTGGCAGCAGCCCACTGCTTCCCACCCAGTGCAGGGGAATCCATGAAATACCAGGTCTGGATATGTCCCTCTACCCCGGCCCTCTCCTCCTCTCGCCCCCTCCACAAGCAGCCCGCTGGCGAAGCACGGATGGGTGGCTGCACCACTGCAGGGAGGAGGCTCTTGCTGGACTCTGGAGCCCAGCTTAAAGTTTTGGCCATTTAATAGATCCAAAGGAAAAAAAAATCCAAGTTAAAGTAAAATCCCCTCTTTGTTCCTTACCATAGTTTGTTCGAAGATTAACCCTTTGAAGATGTTGGTTGGTGGGTTTGCTATTAAGGGCACTACACAGCCGTGAATGGGGGCGCAGCTGCCTTTAATAAAAGGTGAGCTCTCACCTGCTTCATGGTGCATCGCTTCCCTCACAAAACATGAGTTGGAGCTGATAAAAATGCCTGGGCCCTGTTTTGCTCTCTGCTCGTATTCATAAGGGTGCTGATCTTCTGATTCTATAGACTTAGAGTCACTGTTTATTCCTTAAATTAATGCACCCACTGATGCACACATTAGCAATAGAAAGAAAATGGTCTCAGACACGATTTCAGTCACCTCTGTCCTGTCCATTGATGCTCCCAGGACCCCCCTTGTACGCAGGGCAAGGGAACAGAGGGAAGTCCAAGATTGCATCACCAGGCTTCTGGTTTAGCTCCTTTTTGCAGCCATTTTGAACACTGAATAAAGCAGGAAAAATAGCATGCAGCCATATAAATCCAAGCCAGTCTCCTAAGTCAGATGTGTTTGAAAGCGGAATTGCAGCTGTGACAGGGAAGGAGTATATTCACTAGCATTTCCTGCTTTTTTTTTTTAATCAATCTCTTAAAAAGCACTGGTTTGGCTGGGAAATTTGTTTGGGTGAAATTATTGAGGACTTATTCTATTAATTGGAGTTTTTTTCTTTCCCTTCTGTCACTGAACAGCACAAGACTGCTGCAGACTCTGAATTCTCCCCATTCACTGTGTTCCTAAGGTTGATTTTACTACTTCAGTAATAGGGAAAATGATGTGGACTGGTGGAAGAAGCAAGTTACGTGATGAGTGGAAAGAAATACGGCTCCAGAACCAGGTTACTGCTTCAGATGCGGCTGTGGCAGGTGACGGCACCTGGCTCTCCCAGCAGAGACAGCTGCAGTGAAATAATCCAAGAGGTCCTGGTTAAAATTAATTGAGTAAATGAATTGAGCAGCTGTGGCACGGCTATTTTTTCTGCGTGTCCTGGCTCTTAGTCCTCCTCTTCCAGTGAGAAAGTGCCATTGAACCCATTTATTGGCAATGCTGGTTCTCCAAAGCAGAGATTGTCTCCCTTGATGTCCCCTTGGCTCTGAGATGTTCATTTCAGATGCCTGAGCCCCAGCTGGGACTGAGGACTTTTAGACCTTGTCACAACATTTTCTAGATGCAGAGAATTGAGAGAAGGAAATATTCTGGAGAGTTTCTATGTCAGTGTTTGCAGAGGGATGGTGTTGTCTTCCCTCTGCCTGCTGTGAGCCCAGGATGGGGACATGGTGCTGTGTGGCACCTGTGAGAGAAGGGCAGGCTGGGTCCATAGTGTCTTCAGGCTCCTCAAAAATGATATAAATCCGGATCTTCACTTTCCTTTTGTTACATGCAGCGGGTCAGGTCCTGCTCTGGAAGTCACTGTGTTTTGGATCAGCCATGTAGCTGATGGAAATGCTGCTGCTGACCCATGGAAGGGTTTTTGTGGTGGTGTGGTTTTTATCAGCCAACCCATTCAGGAAAGAATAAGCTTTTATTTTCTTAGACATTGCTTTTTGCAGCATGTGTCAAGCTAACAATGGCTGGGTATTCCTCTGAGGCTGTAAAATAAGCTCATTCATCCTTTCTCTCTATTTGTTGTAGGGAGAACAAAAAAAATAAAAAAATAAAGAAAATAAAAATCTACTGAGCTACTGTTTGCTTTCCAGACAGAGCCTGTGGTATGGCATCAGCAGCCAAGCACTGCTCAGGGTCAAACATGAAGGTGACGTGCTGTTTGTGTTCACTCAGCTGCATGGATGCAGAGCGAGGGAGAAAGCAGGAATGTCAGTGGGAGCCTCTTGCAGGTTCCTCCTCGCCAAGAGCAGCCTCTCCCCCACCATCTTTGCCAGAGCTCTGTAATTTCCAGCAGGATAATGTTAACCATGGGCCATGCAGGGAGCAGGGTTGGGGTTTCAGTCCATGGCCACCTTCTCATTGAGTCAGGGCTGAATCACCACCCCAGGCCAAGCACAAAGGGTCACGGTGCTGCTGGAGATACTGTTCTGGTGGTGGTGGTAGCTCAATCTGCATCAACAGTGGAGATGGACAGAGGATGTTTTCACTTGGCATATGGCAATGGCCTGATGTTATGTGGCATTGAGATGCAGCAGAGGCCAGAGAGGGAAGATAACAGTGATATCTATGTCTTTGGAAAGAGAGACAGCAAATGAGTCACCTGACTCCCTGGGAAAGGGCTTGGTGGAGGAGTTTGGGTGCTACCCCAAAACTCTCTGCTGGTAATAGAAGACGGGTGAGGGCAACATCTCCAGTGTAGCTGTGGGACAAGGATGGCAGCATGGCAAACAGCTTTACTTGCCAGGTGCAAAATGCTACAGAAAGTATACTCAAGCATTTGGAAAATCTTGGGGAACTTTTTGGAAAAAGTGTGGCTGAGTACGTGGCCATCCTGGAGAGCTGCAGAAGCAGCAGTTGTGTATCTGAAGCTGCAGTTGGGCATGCACTGTCATGAGACCTAATCCAGTTACAGCCCAACTTTCAGAGCTCATGGACAACCACTGAAACCCTGGTGGCCCATCTTAGCTGAAAAGCAGACTTCACCAAAAATTAGGTGAATTCACAGGCAATTGGGCTGAGGCACTTACAACAAGTCTTGTCGCTTGTAAGACGTCTCTGCTTGGCCACAAGCTCCGCCTGCATCACTTCCCACCAGAGACTGTGCTGAGGGGGCTGAACTCTCCAGGGGAAAAGGATGTTGTAGGTGCTTAAAGGCAAAGGTCTGGAGAAGAAATGGTCTTGAGAGGGATTGGGCTAGACTGGATTGGAGGGTCAGGATTAACTTTCACCTGGTAGTTTCCCACCTTTTCATGGATATTCTAAGAAACACTGGCTCCCATTGGCACTTCATCTGTGTTGACGGTCTTGAGATGTCAGACCTTAACCACCACACCACTTCTTTCCAGGTTTGAGGAGATGCTTGATCTTGACTAATCTGGGCTAACCCATGGTCATGTCCCAGGGGCTTTGCCAGCAGGCTGGTCTGCCTAGAGCTGCTTGGCCTGGAGATGCAATCCAAAATCAGGAATTGCACCTGTGGAGGAGGACTCACAGGAATGGTTAAGAAAGGGAAGGAGTGGAACAAACATTCCTGCCATCCTTCCAGCAGGTTTAGGGCCTAATCTGTGGTGTGTTTTACTGGTCCAAAAGCAGAGCAGCCATCCATCCTGCTGAATTCCTCCAAAATTCTCACGTCACAGCATGACCCATATGAATGCCAGCAGCTGGAAGATGGAAATAGCAGCAACCATTGCTTAGGCCCCACTGATTTGTCCTGTGGTTCTTCCGCATCCTTTAATCTCCAGTAAATAATTCCTCACTTCCTTGCGGTCTTTCTAATTCCATGCTCTGTGCCGGTGCTTCCTGTAAACAACAGGGCTGGTGGCCCATGCACGGCCACTGCCATGTAATTGAGGCTCTCCCCAGCTGTGCAAAGGGCATGTGACAGGGTTGTTTTTGAGACTGGATGTGGCTGTGCCCAAGGGCTAAATAATGGAAGTGCCTGATTCTCCTCTCCATCCAGCCAGGAGAAGTCAGAGCTAGCTCTGATGAGGTGGGTGAATAACAAAAGTGTAAAACCAGCACGTGTGAGAACATCAGATCCTAGTATTCAACAGATTATGCCACTCTCTGGCCTCTAGTAATCATGATTAAGCCAGTGCTTGAAAGCAAAATTGGACTAAATTGTAGGCAATGAGTTCCCTCCAGAACACATTTGCACTGGTGCTTGCTTTTCTGTGCAGGATCTGTGTCCCGTGCAGAAGCTGTGGCCAGACCTTACTCAGCCCTTAATTGCCATATCTCTGGTCTAAAATTTTGAGTGGAGTCCTAAAATTAGAGAAAGAGATGAAGAGCCTGTGCCAAATTGAAGGCCCTTCCTGATGTCATTGTCTCCCGGGCTTGATCCTTTGCACTCTTGTATGTAAGTGACCTCCAGATCTTCCAGGGCAGTCTGACAGCAAGGGAAATTAAGAAGGCATTTTTCCAATCAAAATAACTTCAGCTGTTTATGACTCCAGTAGCTGTAAGATTTTGGTATTGGATACCCATCCTCAAGCTTAAGATAACGTATTTTTTATGGGTGAGTTTGTGTTAAACCAACGGATCAAAGAATGTTGTGCTGCTCTTTGGATGGCACAGCTTTTCCACCTGTCTGAAAACTCATCTCTCTGTGTTTCTGTTGACTGGTGTATCCCTCCACAGATATCTGAGCGTCCAACAAACCTTTTTTGCAGGAATATCTTTGCTCCCAGAGTATCATGGGCTCTCACTCGTGTGTGTCCTGGCCATCCTTGTGCATGGGGCATCTGCACATGCCTGGCTGGAAGATGACAGTGTGAGTGTGCTTACAGAGGTGGTTGTGGAGACAGATGAATGCAATCCTGCCAACCCTGCCAAGATTTGCACCTCGCAACATTAATGCTTCAGTATTTATTTACACAATCATAGGAGGGGTCCTATAACAAGACCCTTCACACATGCTCCTTCCGCATCATAGCTGCTTCCAGACATCTCCAGGTTTCTATTTGCTGGCTATTTCATGTAAGTCCAAATTTATTTCTTTTCTTTTCATAAGCTCCCCACAGTCAAGCCATGGCAGCTAAGAGAAACCTGTTCAGTCTTTCAGCATTAACATCTCAGTTATCAGAGCACTGGCTTCTTCCATATGAGGACTGTGCACCTGTGTGTTGGTATTTCCTTAAAGCATTTTCAGAGCTGGTGCGTAAGCAGGACTTAGTTTGGTGTGGCACTAGGGGCACTGAAAAAAATGCTGGGAGGGAAAGGCCAACCTTAATTTGTGTCATTTACTGCCACTTAACATCTGTCACCTTGCTTAGAATGGGACAGTCAATAGCAAATATGTAGTAGAGATGAGTTTTTCCATTAAATGCTATCAACCAAGTTGTACCTCAGCATAGTGCTTGTATCCCAGGGAACTGCAGGCATCCTGCAGCTGGCTGAGGCACGGAGACACAAGCAGTGGGCGTCCTGCTCTGCATGCTCTGATGTTGACTAAAGGAAGCCAGGAGGGCTGATGTGAGGAAGCAGGTGGGAAGTTTGGGTTTCTGGATGCCCACCCAGCTCCAGAATGACTGAATCTTGGCAGGAGTGATCCTAGAGCATCCCGCAGAAATCACATGATGGGAGACAAATTTCCTCACCCCTCAGAGGACTGGGAATTGCTGGCTTTTCTCATGACAACCTTTCCCTTGCGAAGTAGATGCTGCATTATCAGCAGACTGAGATGTTGGCTGAAACAGCCTTATGCAAAATCAGACTGAAACAAAACTCCTGCAAGCTGTTAGATGGATCCCTGAGTCCTTTTGAAAGCATCACAGATGTGGATGAAATTACCCCATTTTATGTGTATTTATGCTTACTCCCATGATGTCCCTGGCCTCAGGCTGACCATGTGCCTCTACTGTGACATTTTTCCAACAGTGGGGATGTGAGAAGCCTCAAGAGGGGCAGAAGGGCTTTGCCCAGGCAGCAGTAGGAGCCCTTGAGACCTGAAGCAAATAGTCCTTGCCTGGAGCTGGTCCCTTTGGCTCCAGGCACTGCTGAGTTTGCTGATGGAGAAAACCACTGTATTGGATCAAACCACTGTTAAAGGAGACTTCACAAAAGTGAATAGCTAGTGGTCAAGAATAGCTGCCAGACTCCTGCTTTCTCAGTAACTAATAAAAGTGTTTTTTTAACACAATTAATGTGATGTCTTGCTAAAGATTGAAGGAAGTTGGAATTGAGACATTTGTATTTTGACACACTCTGTGGAAAACTTCTATTCAGACTGGTAGGAATGAAACCAATAAATTTCTAAAGAAACTTTCTGAATTCAGCCTTCAAGATAATAGATAGGCTGTTCTGACTGTGGATAAATAAACCCTGTTTTTATAAGCGTTTAAAGACCTTTGGGATGACGAAGTGGAACATACTTCAAGTCTCCAAAGATGGGAAGTGGCTTCTGAGTCAAATGGCCTCCCATGCCAGGGCTCGTATTTTAGACTGAGATCACTCTTTTGTGACTTGTTGACAGTTTTTTTGTTGCACTTTGAAGAAAAAAAGGGAAAACGTCCCAGGCTGAAAATAGCAGTAAAACATTCCTCAACTGGCCAACCTGTTCTTCAGGAAAACTTCCCAGGGAATGTAAAGCTCCACTGCAGCCCTGAAAATGCGGCTAAGAAATGGCACATCGAGCATTATTGGGTTGAAAACCCCCTATTTTGGGTGACAACATCCCCTGCCTGAGCATTTCTCATCTCTTGCCTCATGGTGAAGGTGACTACCCAAGGAAGGAAGATTTGGTTCCCACCAGGAAACACTTAGAGGGTGGACTCTCAAAGTGAGAGCAACTCACTCCATTTTTGCCTCTCCCTCTTGTGAACAACAACCCTATTTGCAATTCCTGCCCTCCCTGGCAGTGGCTGCAGCCATCCCAACGGCAGGTGGTGAAGAGGCTGGATCAGAGCTCATAGTCTTCTGGAAAAACAGGGCAGGTCTCTGCACTTGTGCAAGGCCAGGTCTTAAATCTGCAAATGAAACCAAAACAGATGCAACCCTGAGCCATGGGTGGTGAGCAATGCAGGAGCGAGCACTAAGCTTTGTTTACCTTGTTCTCCTGCATATCTACTGGCTGATCTGAACTGTTGGTTGTGCTGGACAGAGCCCAGCAAGATATATTTTACTTGAACTGAATGTAAAGTCACATTTCTAGAGGCAAAAAGAGATAAGCCACATAAACAGGATGGAGCCCAAACCAGGCTGATGGGCTCCAAACAGATGTGGGTGCCTGCAGTGGCACGCGGCCAAAGGTTGGTCCTGGCACAAGGGTGGCGTGCTGGAGCAGTGTGCCTCGAGGCAAGTCAGATCACCAAGTCACTGAGGCTCAGAGAAGAGGCACTAGGGCATTTCAAGGCTGGCTCAAGAAGCTTTGTCTCTCTAGTTTCTCAAAGAGAAAAGTAAGAGAGAGTGGGTCAGGACTTGCGATGTACAAAGGTGATAGAAGTGGGAGAGTAATGGGATTTAGGAGACAAAGTCTTACAAGATAGGCACCCAATGAATCCAGCCTCTGAAAAAGGCTCTATTATTTAAAAGTCATTAATCAGTGAAGTAACTTAATAAAGCTTGTGCTGATCCTCTGCTGCTGAGAATGTTTTGATCAAGACTTATCCCTTCCTCTCAAAGCAGATGCTCTAATTCTTGTGGAAATTAATTCAGGTCTGAGCTGCCCCAGGGAGGAGTCTGCATGTCTGCATCAGCCCACCCTGCCTTGAGACTGCATTAGGGAAAGGCAGGTTGTCCTTGCCAAGGAGCCGAGGGGGAGCAGCAGAGGGTCTGGAGGAGGTGCTGAGACTTTGACTCATGTGCAGAAGATTGCCCAGGAGCAGGAAGATGCAGCAGCATCCCACCGGAGCAGCACATGGGCCACCCTGTGCCTCTGCTGCTGCCTCAGCAGCACTTCCTGGGCTATAGCTGCTGGGGCGGCGGGGCAGAGGGAGGCTTTTTTCTAGCAGGGGAAGGGAAAAAATAATCTGCTTGCAAGTAACCAACTCACACTCCAGCTGCCTGCGGGAAACGTGTGCTCAGGCCGCCAGAGACACCACAGTTGCTACAGCAACTGCAAAGCGCAGGGACTCACCAACACCCTTCCTCTGCTACCCTCCGCCCCCACAAAATAAGGCAGAGCAGGGAAGGTGGTGATGGTAGGTGTGACCCTTGGCAGTGGAGGCCAGGACTGCTACATGCTCTACTCCTGTCCCACCACAGCTGGTGCACAAGCACCACTACATTCTCATCAGTCCTGACAAGCACTTGGTTTCCAGGTCAATATGATTTTGTTCACCAGATCTGCAACCCAGGGATGGCTTTGCAAAGCACGCACAGACCCCACCCTGCCTTCTCGCCCAAGGCATCTTCCCCACGGGGATCTGCAGGAGGTCAGTGCTGGGTCAAATCCTCAGCCACCAGCGCAGGAGCTGTCAGGATGAGAATACGATGCTGGGGATGCTGCGGGGAGCACCACAGCAAGGTGGGGGCAAAGGGAGGCTACAACTAAGCTGTGCTTTGAGAGCACCTGCCATCTCATTGCTATTTAAATCAGGCTCTCCGTGGTTCCCAGGGCTGTGCCATCCTGCCTCAATAAAAGCACGTGGTTTCCCCTGGTGCTCCTCTCTGAAATATTTAATGGCAGGAGGAAGAACTGTTTTAAGAAGTGCTTCTTTGCTTCTATCTGAACAGAATGTTGTTTCAGGTGGCCAGAGCAGGCAAGAAAAAGCTTTAGCTGTATTTTTTCAGGATCCTTCTGCTATTGAAGGGGTGGCAGCATGATGACACAGGGTAGAGGGGAAGGGAGAGGCATTTCAGGTGTCCAGAGAGAGTAAGGACTCCTGGGTTCTGTCCTGCATCCTCCTTCTGGCTCCGTGCTGCTGTGGCTTGATTTCTCACATTAAAACACTTGAAAGAGGCTACAGGTTTGGAGCTTTAGTGGAAAATGCATGAAGATCACCTGCCCGCAGATCTTAGCTGGGCACTCCTTGCTGCCTCTGGATGTGTCAGGTTCGCTGAGTGCTGAGGATTTAAAGGTATCCACCTGCCAGAGAATTCCTAGGGATTTTTTGGAGTTCACAAAGTGGTTTAAAAAGCCTGGATAAAATCAGTGTAGAAGTTTTAAACCCAGCCAAATCATAAATCAGGCCATCCTTAATACAAAAGACTGCTTGAGATGAGGCTGATACAAGAGGGGAGAGCTATGCTTTGTTTGGCAGCCCTATGTCCCAGTGCATCCACTCCTATAGAGACCAGCTCAGATACTGCCAGTATCTGGAGCAAACCTGTGTCTATGCAGACACCCCACACCTGCATATCAGGGGAGGGATGCCAGTAGGACTAATGGAAGTGTTGCCACAGGCCACATTATCTTATCTCCTTAATAAAGCCCATTTCCCTCCAGGGCAGCTGATGTCAGGCTGAAATCAGTGGCCTTAAGCAACATTTCTAGAACTGGTTGGACACAAGCGTTATTTAAACCAGTAAAACATCCCAGGCACAGTGGTCTGCACCAAGCTGGGGCTCAGAGAAACACAGCCAAAACCCCTTATATAAAGTGGTGTCAAAATGCAGGTTTTCTTAGTGGGAACTCTGCAACAAACCTGTTTCCAATCCCAACCCCTTCTCCACGCAGCCTAGTTGCAATAAGGTTTTCATATGAATGAAGTGCAGAGGTGGGAGTCAGTCATTTCTCAGCACTGACTTTGTGAAAGGGCAAGGCTACTGAGGTGATCCTCTTAATATCAGAGGACAACATTTGTGGAACTTCCTATTTCTGCCACCTGGGATAAGAAGCAGGCTTCCAAGAGAGATGGGCTGATTGTGGCAAGCCCTAAGAGTGCATGGAGCACACTGAGAGGCATTTGTGCATTTGGTGGGGATATGATTTCTTAATTAGCATGACCTTCTGAAAAGATCCCAGTACAAAACCATGGCTAAAATTGAGCAGCAGATGCTGTACCCTAAAAATCAAGCAGCACACATAGCCAGGTGGCTTTCTGCTCATCAAAAGGCAGGAAAAGAAATAATGCAAGATCTGCTTGGTGCTGCAGAGGAGAGGATTTCATTGCTGTTGAGCAAAGCATGCAACTATCTCTGCATCCCAGGCAAGCTGAGACAGCCGGGAGGCTAGAGCAGGCAGTCTGGCCAAAGGAAAGCACTAGGAGTGCAGGGGAGCACCACCACCTTGCAGAAATTAGGACCTGAATTACCATCAATAGATTTCTACACACTAGATAGTTGGGGAAGGGAGATTTTAAAGCAAATGCTTAGAAATTTAACATTTCAGCCTTCTACCAAGCTGTTTTTCACCCATTGCACCACAGCTCTTCCATCTCTGGCAGGAAAATGGCTCTAACGCCAATATCCATGCCTCATAAGGTAAATAAGGTGAAGTCCTGGGAGCAGCAGATGCTGATGCCCATACTTGACTTGTCCTATGCATTTTCCTTGGCAGCAATCTGGCCACCTGCCCGATACTCTGCCCAAGCTCCTTCTGCTCCAGAGTATAAAAGTTCTGGGGCTTTACTGGTGGAACTGTAAGAGCAAAAGCTGTCCCCATCAAGGCCATATCCTGCCCTGTTGACATCTGTGAAATCCATAAGGATGCTCCTATATCGACAGAATCAACTTTAGAAAATTATTAAACATGAGCGAGCAGTTTAGGAAATGCTCTTGCTGCTAGAAACTGGAAAAATGCCAAAGGAGAAGTTCTTCTGACTCTTTCCCTAAATATTTACTCCTGGCAGGGTCAGGAGGCAGCAGCCAGGGTGAAGGGGTCTCTGCATGCTGCAGACAGCTTGATAAGAGCTGACAAAGTGTCAAATAGCTGTAAATCCTACAAGGGATGTCTTCGTCCCAAGGGGTGAACTGCTGGGGCCTGGGCTGTGGGCCCCAAGTTGGAGTTGACCTATGGATGAGTCATAACCCAGCAACATGTTTTGTTCCCCAAGTGGTTTTAGGCCCTAAAGACAGAACCTGGCCCACCTGTGTGAGGCCCTGCCTTCCCCCCATGCTTGGGGTGGTGGGTGAAGCTAGAGCTACGTTAACCAGGAACTGACCAGTTTGAGAGAAGTAACAGGGAGCTGATCAGTTTGAAGGGAGTTCCTGTTGGGGGCAGCTTGCTGAGCTCTCTCTCAGTGGTGCGTTTCCCCTTTGGCTGATTCGAGATGGAGAAGAGCAAACAGATAAAAAATAAAAGATGAAGTTATGCTGAGGGGATGTTGCTGAGTTTGGTGTTGGCCTGAGGAAGAAGAGAGCACAAGTGGTGATTTGAAACCCATCTCCTAATGGAAGTCAAAGGAAAATGTTGGCATGTTAGATATCCTTCCTGCCTCTGTTATCATTTGTGTTAATGAACAAAGTTTGCAAAGCCACCAGCCAGGAACGATGTCAATCAAAAGCTCTTCCTGCCCTGAGCCACCTCGCCTAAGAGAACAACCCAAATGTGAGCTGAAACGAAGGTGTTGCATCATCTGCCCCTCTCTAGGAGCACTAGCAGAGGGTTCACAAAGCCAGAGCCTTTCCCATATGGAAAGTTTATGGTCCTGGAAAGCCCAGATCCTCTGTCCCAGGGTCTCCCTCAGCCATCCCACCACATTCATTAAGCAAGAGTGTTAATGTGCTTCACCTACAGGAAGCTACCAATGTTGTATGAGCATAACTCATAATGGATGCTTCATTTATTGCAGCACTTGGAGGGCAGTTAGCAATTCCTTCCCTTCCATATGTTAGTTTCCAGCATGGGAGCTCACTCTGGGTAAGAAAAGCATAACCCTGAGAGTGACCTCCCACATCCAGGGGCTGCTGTTCAGATCAGGGTCCCTGCGAGTGTCTTTCCCCCAGCCATCACTGTGGCTGTGGGTAGCACACCTGCCATGTTCAGCTGCACAGACGGCTGGTCCAGGCTTCATTTTAAATGTGTGCAAAGCCCTAATGAAGACGAGGGTGGAAGGGTGGTGCTTGCAGACACCTCTGAGGCTATGCTTATCTGATCAGCTTAATTTTATGTATTTTTGTGTCCCCATCCCCACTACCCTAGGGAAGTTCCCTGTGTTGGCTCATCCCTGATGCATGTCACCACTTGATGCCAGAGTGGTGGTTTTGTGCGGTATTTGTAGCTAAAGTGCTGGCATTTCAGAGTTGCAACCCTGAATGCTCCAGTATACCTGGAGATCACTGGGTTTATGTCTCTTGCCTCCAGGTCCCTGGGTTAGAGGTGCAGGAGCTGAAGACAGGGCTGGAGCACCCTTCACCGTGCCTGCTGCCTTGCCTCTGGCAGTGCGGGAAGCCCTTTCAAAGGTTTGGAAAGGGTTTGCATGCTAGCTCTTCCCAAAACCCCTAAATCAGAGTGCCATCCAGGGTTTCAGCTCTGCTCAGAGGGAGTGCTGGGTGCACAGCACCTGGCAGGATCAGGCCCTGCTTACATCTTTCCCCCTCCCCAGCTCTGCTTGAGCAATAACCTACTTTCTTGCTTTGCAAAAAGAACATCTTGGATTACATTACTGCAAATGAAAGGTTTCAGTCATGGTATCAGATGAGCTGCAGGTAAGCAGTGGGTTTAATGTCAGCTTCTTTATTCCCTCTCGCTTTGCACAAACAAGCCATCTTTGTGTAGAAGTTTATTTTCCTTTTTAGCTGCAGCATTTGTCAACACGGCCTCCTAATAATCCTCTTGGTGCAGATAAAGGTGAGCCAGCAGCCAAACCGGATCTCTCGCCTTGAGGCTGAAAACCAGCCTGCTGCCCACTCCAAAACTGGTGGCCCATTTATTAAAGGACTCTACCTTCTATCGCAGCCCCTGGCACTGGGGAGAAGGGCAGAAGTTCTGACCAAATAATAGATCCTAAATCCCAGGGCGACACTCAATTGGCCTTAACTCCATCCTAATCAGTCCACTGCAATTAAGGCGCAAGCATCAAAACCCCAGACCTTGGAGTGTCTGGGATGGTGTAGTGCCCTTCTGCCCTAGAAAATTCAGGGCATCATCCACCAAACTCTGGACCAGGATACAGGGAGGGAAAGAGAAACTTCAAATCAGTTTGGCTGTCTCCATCGTTTACAGATTCATTCTCATTTTGTCCTCACAAGGCTCTCAGACCAAAGTATCTAAACATTGTATCACTTTTTATTTTAGAAAACTCCACAAACACAAAACCCTCAGATCAAAGCCTGACATGGGCCAGGCTGCAAACCCTGTGGGTTGGCAGGATGAGACCCTGCCAAGGATCCACACTGCCTCCAATTTAGCCAGCAAAGGCAGGAGAAGGGGCTGGCTATGCCAGGCAGAATGGCTCCCACCTTCACAGCCCCCCTTCAGTGCCTCAGGCCTCCTGAGGCTTTAACTTGCAGCCTCATTAACTGCTTCGTTTCTGCTAATTTGCAGTATCCCACCCCCAATAACATCATGAAACTCTTCAGCAATGTGAAGGCGTCATGAGCTGCAATGTTTTTGCTGCTGAGCTAAATAGTACCAGGGCTCATTTTACTGCTTAGAAATCTTGAAGAAATCAAGCAGATCAATGAATAACACATTTGACAAATTAATAACGGAGGTGCTGGGTAACTGAGTACAACACTGGCCTAAATTTATACATCAGGTGACAAACCTTAACGAAGAACAAAACTGAAGGGCCCTGTAGAGCACAAGTTGGGTGTCATACAGTTGGAATCCTGCTGAGTAGACACTTCATGCAGGAGCAGCTTGGTCCCTTGCACCTACCTGCAAAGAGATGGTGTATGGGTTTAGACAACCTGCACTAGCATATTTTTTCTCCAGCTTGTGGCTTTTAAATCTCAGCAGTACTGAAACATGCTGTGGGCTCTCAGAGGACATGTGCAGCCTGTGAGCGAACTGCAGCCCGAACAGCTGGGGCTCCATGTCCTTCTCTTAATAAATTCCTCCTGGACGGTGTTTCAGGGGATTGCTAGGATTTGAGGAGAGAGGAGGCTGGCTGCAAGTGAGACAGACTCCAGGTTTATCCTTGAAAGCCCCCGTGCTGGAAAGCCTAGGGCTGCGTTTGGCAGCCTGCCCAAGGGGAGATGTCTGCGGAGGCTGAAGGCTGCCTCATGCTGTAGGAACTCACCAATCCTCTCACCAGCCAGATAAATTGGAGATAAATCTCCCTCTTTACAACACATAAAGCAGGCCAAAATCTGAACACCTTCCTGGGCAGGAGGTGAAGCAAGAGCTCAAAATAACTTAAAGCAAAACTATCCTGGGCTCCCAGCTAGAAAGCAACTGTATCAGAGCTCTCCCATAGCATGCCTGGCCTGCCTGATGGCAGAGCAGGGTTCTCAGCAAGGTTGTGCTGCACTTTTCAGCATGAGAGATGCAAAAATCAGGTCAAAAATAACCCCATCCCAACGTCAGCAGCAGAGCTGAGAGGAACCAGAAGTCCTAAGCTGTTTCAAAGTTGTGTTAAATAATAAAGCAGAGAAATGAATAAATTAGCTCAGCATCTATTTAGGTCAGCTCTCTCTGTTTCTCCCAGCCGCCTCCATGTGCCTCTTCCCCGCAGCGATCAGCTGCTCTGCACACGCCGTGCCCGGGGATCCGCTCGCTCCTTCCGAGCAGCCGGGCTCTCGGGAAGTGCGGGTTGAGCAGGTGTCATGTCAGCTGCACATGTTCATCCCAGCCTTGGGAAGCAGCAGGCAAGCTTCCTTTTCCGTTACTGGGGCAAAAAGTATTCTGGAAAATCCCATTAAAGCAGTAAGTGTGGGCTGCGTGCACACGGTTGCTCCCTTCCTGGCCTTATCCTCTACACGCAGCCCTGCATGGAGCCGCAGGGTCCTGCTCAATGGGCTTGCAGCTGCCCAGGAACTGTGTCTCTGTGCTCTGCCTGCTCATCTGCTGCCAGCCTGGCACAGCCTCTGGTCATCATCCAGATGTTTTTCATTGCCAGCTTCCAGACATGGCAGCACCTCCACCTTTGCAGACCATCCTTCCCCACCTTGCAGGTGCCCCAGGCTGGGTTTTGTGATTGCAGTTGTCATTTGTTGATTTGGGGACATCCAGCCAGATGGACCAGGCTGATCGACACAGAGGGGAATCAGCTTTTAAACCCCTAATATCCCCTCAAATCATTCAAATGCCTCCAGAAAAATGCAACTACTATACTGTTTTTTATATATATATCTTTATTCAGATGTTTCCCAAGCATGAAAAGCTCTGATGTCCAGAACATCTTGTGGTTTTCAGCTATCAGAAACTGGATAAACACTCACTAGGAAAGAATTTATCTGTATCAAGGGCCACTCCATCTCAAGCCCAGTGCCTGCATTGCCAAAACTTAAAGGAAACGCAATTGCACTGGTCTTCCTCACCCCTGCAGGTAGCTGGAGAAGTTCTCCAGTGATGAGCCCAGCCAGAAGAAGCGGCCAGGGTATAGGCAATGGAAAATGAGATGTTACTAAGTTTGGCCAGGCTTAGTTGACTCCTCGCGGGTCCCAGCCTGTGCGTCACTGGTACATGGGCCACCAGCATGGCCTCCCCTCTGGAGGAAGAAGCAGAGGTGGAAAAATATCAAGAGGAAACCAGTTGTTAGTAGTGCCAGCTCTGGAGAGAGTGGGAGGAAGTGGCAGGTCTGGAGAGAAAGGTCAGGGCTGCATTTCAGGCTTCTGTCTGATTTTTCCTCCTGCCTTCGTAGTGGGAAGCTGCTTATAGGAACATGCTCATGGAGCATGCGCAGAGGGTCTGGGATGATCTGAGGAATGGTCCCTGTGGTGGAATGAAAACCTCCAAGGGCAGCCAGGACTGATGGAACTTTTGTTTGTGGCCCCCGCTTACTCCTCTCTTCTGGCTGCTCCTCTGATTTCTGCTGAGCTAAGTTTGATTATCCCACTGAAAGCAACTTTTGGCCCAGGACAAACACTGTAAAAGATGCTTTGCGGATGTACTCGGAACCAACATGTCCATCTCCTCACTGTGGCTAAACACCAGTGCAAAGCATTAGTTCCCCAGTCCCTGCCCCATCGTAGCGCTGATGCCCATCTACAGCCAACCCAGAGACTCCTGCTCTTGACACTGATCCCTGGTGACAATGGTGACATGGGTAGATTCAAAAAAACAGATCACAAACCAGTGACCCTAGCCAATGCAATGAAAATATTGCTGGGGAAAATAAAAGACTACAGCTCTGCAGCCTCTTTCAGCGCCTCAGCTCTGCTAACTGGTGCTAACTGGAGCACAGCTGGTGGAGCACACAAGCCTCAACTAGTGTTCCCATGTCCCTGCCATCAGTCCAGGAGTGCTTGCAGGGCTGTGTCACACTGGTTCCCCATCCCATGGGGATACTCGTGGCTGTGGATCAGCACTTCTGCTCCCCTTTGCTTTGCAAAAACTCCTGCTTTCTTGAAACTTTCAGTCTGACATTTGCTGCTGGTTACCATTGGTTTTCTTACCTCCTATTGCAAATACACAGAGCCAGCATCTGTCTCCCTGCTGGCAGACTGGCACTTTCTATAAGTGCAACAGTATTTCTTCCTGTCTTTAAGAAAGTATTTAACAGATGTTAGGACAAAAGAGCTGAAGCCAGGTAGGATACCAGGTCATGGGGAAACTGCTATGTGACTTGCTATTATTCCCTTGAGATGTCCCTTCTCCCTGACTGGGACCAGAGCTCCCACTTCGAGCCCAGGGCATGATCTGCAATGCTCAGGCTCCCTCTAGTGCTTCCATGTCCTGGTGACTCTGCTTCTCCAGGTGCCTTCTCTGGAAGCACATTGGCCCTTTGTCCCTGGGGACTGTCCATCATCTTCACTCCCCTCCAGCATCGCTAGCTCGGGTTTACAGCACAGCCAAGCCCTGTTTGCCCACAAGCTGGGAATAGCCCTAAAACTGCCCAAAAGCCACCATATCTCACCAAGGCAGGGACACCTTGGGAGTCCACCAGCTGACTCAGCCCTGCTTCTGCTCTCTGGGAAAGAACAACAATGAAGGTGGCCATACAAGATGCTTTCCCTGACACAGGCAAAACCCTGCACACTGCAGCTCCGCTTCAATGGTGTCTGCAGAGAGTGAGGCAGGAAGGGTGATGGGTGACAAGTGCTTGTGCTGCCCTGGGAGCAGCCCAGGCTGGAGGTGGGCACCTTCCCTGTGAGACAGCTGGTACAGTCAAAAGCATCACTGCACTCTCTGCACTGCTTGAGACCTCTCTGTAAGGGAACAGCTTTTAGTCCCCGTAGTCCATGTCAAAGCAAAGTCAGCTGGGGTCCTTCTAATCAACACCTGAAACTGTTCCCACTAATTGTGTCTGGGGGGAGGACACTGAGTAGCAGAGGCTGCCTGTGTGTCAGGGGACTGGAGGGCTACAACTGCCATGCTGTGTCCAGCATCCTTACATCAAAGTGGCCTTTCCTCACCTTCTTCCTGTGGAAATGGGGAGGAAATTTCCCAATGTCTTGGGAAATGTCCAGCTTCAACCTCAGTTTGAGCCCTTCTTGTAAAACTCAGCCTGGCTCAGCTCTGGCATCGGCACTGCACTGGACACCAAATAGCCCTGCAAGCACCCCTGTTTCAGAAGGCACTGTGCAGAGGTGAGGGCAGCCTTGTTTTCTCACTTAACAAGGAGGAGTTCTTTGGTACAACCATGAATTGAGGCAGTAACTGTAGCTGTGGATAGGACAGCATGCTCAGCTGGGTGCCCTGGCAGGGCTGGTGCTGCACTGGGTGAGCAGATGTACAGAGTGAGGAGGACTGTTGGATCCCACAGCTGGTTCCCAGTCCCAGGGGGATGGCAGCAGGTCACTTGTGCTTAGAGCTGCTGAGAAAGGCCTCCTGAGTGGCTTCCCCACGTTCACAGAAGAAATGCATTTGCGCAATGGTCACTGGCCATTGCTGGTCTGTGAGCAAGCAGTGTCCAAGGGAGGCACCTCATGCTTCATTCCTGTCTCAGCATGGGCTGTGGAAGCTGCCTGAGCCCCAAGGCATGTTGGGAGGAGTTTCTTGTGTGTAACATCTTACTTAAATGTATGTATCAGAATACATAATGTCAAAACACCTCCAAAATATTGCATCAGATGTCAACAAAACCCTGTCCATACCCCTTTTGGGATGGATCACAGCGGTTCCCCAGAAATTCGTGAGATTTTTCTGATTTATACCCCCAAAGCGCTTGGCCTGGGCACTGAGCTTCCCTGAGTCACTGGCATTAACAAATGAGGGCAGTTCCAGTAATTCAATACCCCAAGTCCAAATGTCAGCTCACTGGGAGGGAGGAAGCAAGATTAGAGGAGTCTGCTGAAGTGCGGTGTCAGCACAAAAGCCGTGACAAACCTAACAGAGATCAATCAGCACAAACATGCGCGATGCACAGACGTTGACTGAGATAACACGGTTGTCAAAGTCACTGTGAGATTTTTATTTTAACCTGTGATTTTTTCATAATTGTTTTGCAGCTGCAGTAATTACCATCCTATTTAATGAGCATGGCTCCTTTAATAGATGACACTTGGGCTAATATGCACTAATTAAGTCTGTAATCACTAAAAGTATGATTGAAGGTTTCGATCTGGCCAATTGTTCTCAGTAACATCATAATTAGAGGCATTGCAGCTCATCAGAGCACAGGAGAAATTCAAGGGGTCTTGATCCCACCTTGGTTCATCCTTTTTACCTGATATTCTGCATTGGTTTGCAGTGGTTTATAAACTACCCTGAATATATTATACTCAGCCCTGTAAACTGAATGCACTTCCACAGTTTTATTTTAATAACTTGGCTTAGGGGTCTTGTTTATCACCTGGGCATTAAGCACAGCTTCTCTCATCCCCACCTGCCTGAATGCTTGTATCTGGTGCCCCCAGCAACAGCTGTGAAGACTCTGACAGCAATAATTGCAGTGAAATACTGAAGGAACTTGAAAAAGATAATTGAAATGATAAAATAAACCCTTCTGATTCTTCCTGCAACAGAAGGCTCAGAAATGAGTGAAAAAGATAAAGAGTTTTCATAATCTAATGGTCAAGATAAGGGGGTCTGGCAGCATATTTCTTTCTGCCTTGTGCTATGCAGTGGAGACAAACATGCTTCTGGGATTCACTTTTCCACCGAGCGTGGCTCTTTGTGTTATCAGGAAACTCAGGCTTTCTCTCTGCTGTTGGCTGCAATTAGCTGGCCACAGTGATGTCCAAATATTTTATGGCCACAGATCACTACGGTGGAAAGAAGTTTTAAAAACCAGAGTTTAAAAAGTCAGAAGTTTGCATATCAAGGAGGATTTTGCAGAGAACTTTGTATTCCAGTTGCAAAGTGCCAGTAAAAGAATATTGCTATTTTCATGTATTTTTACACTATTTGCTAATAACAGCTTCCCACAATGAAAAAAAAAATTATTATTTTTTTTAAAATGAAGAAGCCAAATACATTTTGCAACTTAGGTCTTGCTGGAAATAAGAGAAATATTGAAATTAAATTTCATTAACTTCCTTCTTCCTGCCCATATTTATATGTTTCATAAGTATTACCAATCTATCAAGGACAATCTATTTTTTCCCATTTTTGTAATAAGAACAACTTGTTCACAGGTATCTGAACTTGAGATATAGGAGCTCATTGCTCTGCAAGCAATCAGTCACTGAAAAAAATGTCTGGTTCTCTCTACCATGTACTGGTCCAGGGCCTTTGGTCTCTGGGCTATTTTTTTCAGTCTGGGTTATTTAAGCAATTCACTTGTGCCTCTCATCTTAAAATAAAGGCAATGCCATAAAAAGATGGCAGTATTTTTCCATTCTACCACAATGCAGAAAAGCCTGGGCCTTTTTTGCTCATTTTTCAAAGGTTCCCACTTGAAAGCATAGCAATTGTGGGCCATAATGCTGCAGTATGTACACAGATATAACACAACAAGTTGGGGTGAGCTCAGCCTTTGGCTTCCCTTTTTTTCACACTTGCCCGTGGGGGACACCTCAGTCCACAACCACAGGTGCCTCCCCAGGGCATAACCACTGGCAGCCCCATGGCCAGCTGTCTGCAGCAGTGCAGCCTGATGGCCATATCACACATCTTCCTGCATTTGGGTTAGCAGGAGCTGCCCTGAGGCTCAATTCCAGCCCTTGGCCATTGGCAGCTGGATCCACACCCCTCCAGCCGGGCTGCCCACACCAGCAACACCCGGTCTTGCTGCCATTGAAGGAAAATTACCTTGGTGCTCTGGTTTACTTGGCGCTTTTGCCAAGCAGCTGCACCATTGACAAACACAGCCCCATTTGCCCATCTTAGTCATCATTTCAGTATCTTTCAGGTACTCAAGTATCTAAGTGTCGGTCTCTGTGTTTTGCAGGAGTGAGACTTTAAATTCGCAGGCCAGTGCAACCAGGCCTAGCACGAAACCTCCCTGTGCTGTGTCTTCACCACAGCCATGGATGTGCTGGTGGCGGGTTTTTGGGGGTTGTTGAGGTGGCACAGCCAACGCCAATGATTGTCAGGGTTTGAAAACTAACAGAGCTGTCTACAGCTTTTCTGCAAGGGACTGTCTTCTGCACAAACAAAAAGGAACTGTGTTTAATGAATCCACTGAGAAGAAAATATCCTCCATGTACGTTTATTGCCCAAGCATGGCATGCACAGCTAAACGCGGGTATGGGCTGGGGCCACTTGCCTGCTGCGATCAGGCAGTGCCACCAAGCGTGATGGTGGTCTCGGATCCTGGCTGAGGCCATTCTGGAGGGGGGACCGTTTTGGAGGGGGGACCGTGTTGTTGAAGGGCCCTGTTGTTGATGGGAACCATGTCGCTTACGGACCAGGCCCGCCACGTCGCTGGGCCTCGGGTGCTGCGGAGCCCTGTTGCTGCAGGTCCCTCCCGGTGTGCGAGGCCGAGGTGGGAAGGACCCGCAGCCGCCGGTGCAAGGGACAGTACAGGCCGGAGGTGGGGGAAAGGGAACGGGGAGGCTGTCGGGCTGGTGGCACTTGTTGCGCACCGGAACGGCGCGGAGTTCCGGTCCGTGGATCCCGTTTCCCAGCAGCCCCTGTGGCACGACCTTCTCTTCCGGTCCGGAGGCGGTGGTGAGTGTCGCTCCGCGCAATCCGCCCCCATCCGCGCTCTGGGCGCGGCCCTCGGGCCGGGAGGAGGCGAAGCTGAGGCCGAGCCTGGGGCTGTCGCAGGCCGGGGGTCGGTAGCGCGGTCGGTCGTGGCGGGAAGGCCCCGAGAAGGCTTTAGGGAGGGAGGCCGGGGCGGCCCTCGCAGCCCTCCCCGTCTGAGGCTTGTCTCTTTCTCCCGCAGGTACAACCATGGCCAAGTCCAAGAACCACACCACGCACAACCAGTGTAAGCCGGGCTCGGCCCCCTGCGCCGCGGAGCCAGTGTGGGGCTTGAGCGGCTCCCGGCCCTTCGAGGAGGCAGGGAGGGGCAGGGTGGCTTGAGGCGGCCGGGGGCTGCACTCCGCGGAGGGGTTTTAACCGGCTGCTCTGAGCTTCTCAGCTGTGGCAGCCCGGTCTTCCTTGTTTTGCAGCGAGTTAAGCCCACCGGGGAACGAGGTAGTGGTACGCATGGTGTGTTCAGGGACAAAAGCTCTGCACGAGCCAGGACCTGTTTGGCCTCAATGTAAAAATAATGTGTAACCAGAAGAAAAAAAGAGTGAGTTTCATATGTTTGAACTAAGCACGTTACTGAGTGCAATTCAGTCTGTGATACTTTTCCACCCAAAGATGACCATGGTGATAAAATGGTTCCATTTGGGGTTTTTTCATCAGTGCTGTAAGTTAGAGTTCACAAGTACGTTTTGCTTGGTCTTGTACAGGGAATGATGCTGCCTTTTAACAATAAACACAAGGGCTTGAGTTTCTTAATGACTGAGGCCTTTTATCATGCTATTGGTATGTTTTTGGTTAATGAGGAGCTTGAAATCCTCAGATTAGAAACTTACACAGTGCTGAGAGCGCAGTGTGCAGAGGGATGAGAATAGAGGTGCACTCTTAATTTGCTGTTAGTTTGGATAAAGAGGGTTAGAAAAGTTTGTATTCCACATCGTTTTGATAGAGTGAGATGGATTTGGAATGAAGCCAATACAGCTATTTAATAGTAGGGAAAATGGTAACTGAAGTTGCTTTCTTGTCTTTTATGTAGCCCGTAAGTGGCACAGAAATGGCATCAAGAAACCCAGATCCCATAGATATGAGTCTCTCAAAGGGGTGAGTATTTCTATTGGAATTCCCAGGCTGTTACATTGTTGAAGCTTAACCATGCAAAAAAGCCAGTGTTTGTGCTATTTTGATCCAGCATATTTTTTGCAGACAGGGGCTTCTGACCACCACAAGGGCATGTGGTCAGAAGCACTGTGGGTTTCTGTTTCATCCTTTGCTTACCTTGCCTGTAGCTGTGATATTTCTAACCCATGCGAAATCTGTACTTATATGTCCATGAAACTGCTTTTTTAGTTATTGGTGCCACTTTCATCTCTGTCCTGCTCAAATGGGTGTCACTAACTGCCACTTGAATGTAACAGACGTGTCGGTTGGCCAGCCCTGCTCCCTTTTGAGTCCTGCTTTGTCTCCTACTTCTCTGTACCCTTCAGTGGTGTTTTATCATCTGTACTAATCTAGAGAATGTCACTCAGAAGATGAGAGGAATTGGCATTTCTGGACAATATGAAAATGACATCATTCTGCTCTTTTTGGAATTAGACAAGTGATATACCACAATCTTTTTCCATACTTAGAAGTGAAAACAGGACATTTTGGCTTTGGGGAGGATTGTGATTCTGTTTGCCTTGTAGTTGTGATTATTGACTTTTTGGATGTGACATGGAAGCTTTGTCTTCTGCGTAGCTCAGTGAAGGTTCAGTCCTGCCCCCTCCTGCAGGTAGTCCAGCAGTCTCTGAGTCTGTCTCCTTGCACTGAGCTCACATGAGTTAAAATGGCAAAATCCTGACACTCATGTGACAGTTAAAATGCTGCTTACAGTAAAATAGCAGAAGTTTCTCAGTGGTACAGTATCTGATAGTTCTGAGAATTGGTCCTAGCAATGACAGGATGTGTTAGCTGGCAAAAACTGGGGGGCTGCACTTCTCTGCACCGATAATTTTTTCCTTTAATGTAAAAATGAAAGGCCTGAGGAGGTGACATTGGTCTTTTCCCAGGAATTACATGTATATGTGCACAGCTGCCAAGGCTGGTTTGTGGTACTTCAGATCCACAATGTATTGTGATCTGGAGATGAAATTTTTGTTTACAGCTATACTCAGCTTGTCCTTTCTCTTACATTTATTGCTGGAGTCTGGGGTTTGTTTGTTTATGGGAATTAAGGAAAATAGCTACATTAAAGGAAGTTTACAGATGGCTAAAATAATTTTGTTGATGTAATAAATCAGAAAAAAAATCTGAATTTATTGTGGCCAGCATGGGAATAATTGGGACAATCTGGAGATATATGTGTTTTAACATATATCCCTTCTACAACGTGGCTTATTTTTTTTCCTTATTTTTATAGGTTGATCCCAAGTTTCTGAGAAACATGAGATTTGCAAAGAAACACAACAAAAAGGGGCTGAAGAAGATGCAGGCCAACAATGCCAAGCAGGCTGCTCAGCAGAAAAAGGACTGACGTGGTTTAAGACAAAAGAACCAATTTTCCGCTTGACTTGAGTGTCACAGCATTTTTATAAAAATAAAATTGGATGTAAGAAAGTCTTCACCTCCTGAATTTGAGGAGAACCCTCCAAAAGTCTTGTCTGAGTTGTATTTTAGGTGCCAGTCGTGTATCAAGCCCATGTGTGGTGCCCAGCATGTGGTTTTGTTCGCTGGCCGGAGCTGTGGGGAGGGTTTGCGTTGGTGCTTGCAGAGGCTGATGGCACTGGATGAAGCTGCTGCCCCTCCTCAGCGCTGTCCTGCTGTAGTCATGAGTGTTCAGTAGCTCAAAGTGTGTTTTCAAGTTGTGAAATGCTTATTGAGTGAAGTTATAAAATTACAACATGTTTCTTTCCATACAAATTGAAGCCAGTGTTGCCTGAACTCTTGGGTCATGTTCAGTATAGGTAAAATTATTTTTGATACTGGTGTTCATGTCCAGAGTTCTCACGTACCACAGTTTTTATGATCGCCCCTAGTGCTGTTACAGCAAGATGAGATCTCTGAGAACTGCTAATGTATCTGCTGCTTTGCTGTCCAGGTAAGGTAGATAAAGCTACAGAAATCCTAAAAAATGGGAGGGTACTGAGTGCTAGCCGTGGTGTTGGAGGACATAGCAATTGGTGTTAGAAGTGCTGTGTGTTATATTCCAAAATACTTGGAAGTATTGAAGTGTTAATGGAGCTACCATGGGAATGGGTAAGGTTATAGGACTTTGTAATACATCCATACTTTTCATAGTTGCTGACGTTAGTGGAGATCTTTCATTCCAGTAACAAAAAATTACCTGATGAAACATGCTGACTGCTGAGATCAGGGCAGTAATATTCAGAAGCCTGAGAGGTGCTGTGACGGGCTTTTGTTACTGCTGTCCTTCTGTAGATCAGGATGGGACTTCGTTTTCCAGGTCCCACCAGCCAGCAAAGCTGGTTCAGGGGGTGCTTTTTTATGACTGAAATGAACCACCTGTTAAAATGCAACTATTCCTGAAACTGCAATTCCAACCCTTGTCCACTCGGTGGTGTAAGTCCATGAGTCGACACAAGGGCTGGAAGCTTGCAGGAGTCTTCTGACTTTGCAGTTGAGCAGCAAAACACCTGCTGGATACAAAAATACATATGTACTTACCTGAAACATCCAGTTAATGTAATTGATTTTTTTTTATTATTATTATTTAGCTAGTTATCAAAATGCAATGTTATCTTGAAACAAGGTAAATATTTTAAATTGGCTATGGCTTGAATTCAAAAGTGTTTTTGCAGTTCCCACTTTTTAATTGTGTTTTGCTGATGAAAAGTACCACCGAGCCCTGAACCAAGAAATATAAAGAGACTAACTTAAAACTCAGAAGTCAAAGGCATTAAGTCTGAGGGCAGCCCTCGGCTGTCTGATTCCTGCCGTGTGCATCTCTTGGACTGTTGTGGAGGCTGATGTTTGTCAGCCAGGAGAATGTAACTGCTGTTTGAGAGCAGCATGCTGGCTGGGAGGGATGCTGTGCTGGAGAATGCAGGCATAGCCTTTGTACCACCAGGTAGAGTGATAACGAGTCAAGACAAAGATTCAATGGTCCCTGCTGCCCTCAGGTACCCAGAACATCAGTTGGTGAGAGGTTCCTCGTGGTGTTAATCCTCCCTGGAGGGATTTTTTGGCAAGCAGTAGGTCACCCAGAGACAGATGCACAGCGAGTAAATCCTGCTGGCCTTGGTGGTGCCCGAGTGCTGTGGTGTTAAGAGGTCTCAAGCTGCATGGCTGGTGCCTGCCCTGCTTGAGCGAGTTTGTCCATGAAGGAGGATTGTGTAGCTGTGGTTCAGGTTACCATATGCATCTGGCAGCCTCAGCCACTGGCCCAGAGCTGCCCAGCAGCCCCCTGCAGCCCTTGCCAGGGTTGGCAGAGATGGGCAGATGTTCCCTTGTGTTGCTGGTGGTGTTGGAGGAAACAGAGTGGCTGGTCCACATGGGTAAGTGAAAGTCAGTCTGCTGCAGATGTGTGTCATGATGAGATGAGCAAAATAAAAAGCCTCAGAACAGAGGATTTGGTGTTTGTCAGACTCCACCTTCACCCATGTGTCTGCAGATCTCTAGCCTGTTTTACATTCTGCATTTTAAATCTGTAAGACTTTTCTAAGGGAGATTTCATCTCTAAATCCCCTTGGTGTTTTTCCACAGAGTGCTTGTGTTTTGAGAGTAGCTTACCCCCAGGATGTGGTTTGAGGGAGGAGAGAGAGGGGCAAGGGACAGGCTGAGAAAAGGATGCTGGCATGTTAATGAGAAGCAGAGGAAGATCTGGGCTTCTTGTGGCTCCAGGCAGCTCCCCCAGGCCTGCCTTCAGAAGCAGCCTTTTCATCTCACTGCCCTTCACACTGCCCTTCAGTGGGACAGCTTCCCAAATATGGGCTTGCTGACTTTCTGACCAAAATAGCGGCTGCGTGACAAAATGCAACACGGAGGAACGTAACCTTAATCCAGGCATCATTGTATAGCAAGAGACAAGAATTTCGTGAGCTTCCACAGCAGCTCGGTGTCAGGTTTGTTGTCTGCTCCCTGCACACATGGTGGTTCTGCAGGACACTGCAGGTTGATCACCTATTGCATTTTCTAACCCTGTGATAGCTCAGTCCATGAATTCCCTCCTTGTCATAGAGGTTGCCCCAGTCCAGAATGGAAAGCCGCAAAGAGGAGTCTGTGCTGGCATAGCCCTTGCAGTGGGTCTTCATCCTCTTTCACTTGCCTTATGAAGTCGTTTGACTTGTTGTTGGTCAAGTGAGGCTGAAGATCCTTTTTGGGAGGATTACGTATACAGAGCCCAGGAGATGGAACTGGCAGCTGTGGCCCACTTTAGACTATTCCCATTATGCAGAGTTCTGTCATCTTTGACATTTAAAAACTTCAAAACTCTTATGATTAGGTCCTTGGTATTCTCTAGGAAGCCAAAGAGCTTGAGAGCATCTCTGCTCAGCTACTGCTGTACATCAGATTATACATTTAGTGCTTGCTGCTGCTGTATGTCACACTTGCTGCAAATGATTTCTCCCCTTTGCAATTAAGGGGACTCAGTATCAAGTTCCAGTTTGGCTCCTTTTTTCCCTTTGGTTAAAAAGAAAATAAAAATAACTAGGGAGCAAAGGGCATGTAACTGAATACTGAATCAACTCATTTGGCAGAGGTGGACCATCGTGCTGAGAGCCAAGAGTACAGAATTGGGGAGGAGAAATTAGAGCATTATGAAATGCTCTGGTGGGTCAGAGTACTCACTAAGGATGTTGATGTTCATGGTGAAAATTAAAAGTAGGGCTGGATGTGTTTTGCTCTGTCCCTTGCTAGAGCCTTTCAGTAGTGTGTTCAAGCAAAAAGCAGTGAGAAGGACACAAGTTCTGCTTTGCCCAGGTTTCAAGGCTGTTGCAGGTATTTCTACACAAGAGGGGCTTTGGCATGGTGGACTGGCTATCTGATGTGCCTTAGCCCATGTTACGTTGCTGCTGCTCAGGTGGCAGATGAATGGCTGTAGGCAAGATGCAGGGGTTTTACTGGGGGAATGTGTACTAAATATCCTCAGGTCTTCTTCTGGTCACTCAGTTTAAACAGAAAAGTTTTACTGAGGATTGAAGAGAGGCCTCAAATACTCTGGAAAAGCTGCAGACCAGGGCAGGAGTTAAATCTGCCAGCAAAAGCAAGCAGATGAAATGGCCTGAGAACTGTGACTGCATAGGGTGGCATGGGCTGCCGCCACCTGCCAGCACAGCTCCTGTCTCAGCTGGCGGCTAAGAGTGCACAGATCTAGAGAAAGTAGTACATATATTTTCATACATCAGGCAAAAAGCTTATTATTTCAATGACTTTCTTTTCGCCCCTCAGCAATACATGTGGACATACATCACATTCTTTAAAGGCTTTGGGCACCAGGAGTTCACTGCACAGCATGGAAAACTGCAGATATGTTTGGGAGTTGCACAGATGCACAGACTCCTCTGAGTGGTTTTCCTTCATCATTAGCACATCTCCAGGCACATCCTTTCAGTGGAGGCTTCAACCAGGCCAAGCCTGTACTGATTACTGTTCTTTCAGTCATCTAACCCACTTGCTGGCCTGTTCTGTCCTGTCATGTTACATTCCTAATGCAGTTGTTGCCACATTTTAGCCAACAGTGAAATCCACCCTGCGGCATTTGCTGTCTCGCTCTCAGAGGACAGTCAGTGTGTTAAGGCAAATTGGTTTTGCAGCATTTTTTCTGACTTCATGTTGAGTGTGCTGACCTGCTGGCACCTCTGGTCTAAGCACAGAAAGCCCAAATAGTACCAGTGTGTCTGCTCTTCTAGGGACAAATATCAGCTGCTACACAACCTTTGTCCTCTCTCTCCGGCCACCACCTTTGCTGTTTTACTCTCAGAAAAGAGCAGGCAGACAGGGAAGTGGTGACTTGCTGCTGCCTGTGCCACTGAACTAAGGGAGGAGAGCCAAGACACATCTGTGTGGCTCTTTGCAGCCATCCTTTTTTCCTCAGGTCACAGCAATGTTCCAAGCCACCAAGTTGACTGGAGGGAGAGGGTTAACCTTATTTCTTCTCTTGTTCACCCTTCAGTGAGCCAAAGCCTACCAGTAAGCAGCAGAGAATATCTTGGAGATGTCCTTGTTGGGATCTGGTCAGGACAGGGGAAGATAATGGGGCTGTCAGTGATGCTGAGATGTGATGTGAGAGCGTGGGTTGCCCATGGGCTGGATGGCTGTGGATGCGGACAGAGATTGGCATCACCTTGTCTTGTGGCCAAAGCCCAGGTGTTTGCAACTCTGTGGAGTTTTCCAGGCCAGGGCCAAAACTTTTCAGCTGTGTCCTCGGAAGCAGGTCTCAGTGGGGAAAAAACATCTGCTACCACACTGCAGAGGTGGAAAATGGTTATTTTTGATCTCTAGGCTATGGGTTCATTGGAAATAGAAACACTCAGAAGCATTTCCTGTTATGGGATTGTTTGACTCAGCACGTTTCTATGTCTTTTGGCTTCTGGTACATCTGCAGTTCTGCTGAATGGGCAGGAGCTATGGTATTGAGGGCTTGGGACCCTCAGGGAGACCCCTCTGAGCAGCTCTTCAAGATGTTGCATTAGGGGTGTTGCCAAAATATCCTGGCTTTTAAGGAAAATCAGCTGCTCTGGCTGATGGGTTCCTTTTCCCTGATGTTACATGCCTTGGTTTGGCAAAGCATTTGTTGCTCATTGTCCAGAGGAAAGACACAGCCATGTCCCTCCAAACAACCAGCAAGCCCTTTCCTGCCTATATTCACCTCAAGCCTGTTCAATCTGAACTGCAATATTTCATTATTCCTAGAAATGAGTGTGTGTCACATCAAATACTCAAGGTGTTATTTCACCAGCTGGTTTTGGGATGAAACATGGAAGGATGATGCAGTGGGCGCAGGGGCACTGGTGTGGCAGCATGATGCCCCGGGGTTGAGGGCTTGCACCAACAGTCTCAAGCCTTGCCCTGCCAATGTTTGTTTTGCTTGTGTAAACGTTTGATTTTAGCAACATGACTGCAATGTGTGAGCTGTGCTGGGGCTGTAATTTGATGGGAGGAGGCAGCTATGTGCAGGGAGAGCTGCTAATGCCACAGGAATGCTGCGCTTCCTTGGGATGAGAAAAGATGGCGCCTGGGGCCCTTGGGGACGGCATAACTTATCCTCCTTGGCCCTGTTGTCACCTTGTGTCTAGGAGCCAAGATCCAAACTGGGGTTGTGCTTTGCTTGGGCCCCTGTGGCCCAAAAGGATGTGATTTCTGAGGTAAAATTGGGTGTTTCAGTTACTGCAGCAAGGCTCCCACCCGGGCTGCTGGAGGACCATGAAGCTGCATGAGTCAGGAAGGAAGCACCCAGACTAGCTTAGGAATAGCTTTTATTCACGTTTCCAAAGAAATTTGAGGTCTTCTTTTTGCATGTGCCACAGGGTGGTCATCAGGATGGCAGGGAGGAGAAAGGGATGTCCATTCAGGACAGCCAGGGTGAGAGGGAGGAGATGGGCTATCCCTCACCCATGGATTTCAGTGATGGTGTAAGTGGTGGTTAATTCAAAATTCATTGCTAAAATGCTACCAGTGCTCCAGTTAAACCAGCAGGCACCAATGCCAGCTCCTGAGCTTGCTCACCATGGCAAGGGTGAGGAGATGCAGCATGACAACTCCCCACCAAGGTCCTGTGGTGGCCCCATTGGCCAGGCTTTGCTGCTGAGCTGGCAGAAAAATACCTCCTTGGAGTCTTAAAGCTCCAGGTGTGATGTCACCTTACCCAATGTGGCTCACAGGTGCTCAGTGCAGCCCTGAGGAGTGACCTCATTAGTTTTGAGTACACAACCAAGGTGAAGCTCACACTGCACCTCCAAGGAATGACCATCTGAGGCACTCAGTAGTAACACGTTTTATTTTCCCAGCGGCCACCCTTTTCAGCACTTAGTCTTCATGCCGGTAGCCAGGGGACTTATCCAAGGAGATGAGATGCAGAACCGGAGGGGTTTGGGCTGTCGATCTTGCCTCAAATTTATTCAACTCCCTTCATAAACTCCAGGAACTCTACCAGGGGGAAGACATTGGAGACAAGGGGTGTGAGGTGGGACAGAAGTGCCATCACAGCTGCCAAGCACACCCTTGGCAGCTTTCCCCAGCCCTGTCTCCTTTTCCACCCCCGCAATGTGTGAGAGGCCAACAAGGGGATGGCTACCACTTCTCTGAGTGTGGCAAGGACTCCTCGTGACTCCTGCTGGAAAGGTCACTGGAGCCCAGTGTCACCCTTGGCTGCCACCAAAATGCCGGAGGTGAGCACCCAGGGATCGACACAACTACTGGCTCAGTTCAGAAATGGTCTGGGGGTGTTTCAGCAGCATCATATTCAAAGATACAGCCCTTTAGAGATGGTGCTTGTGTTCAGGGGGCAGGAGGGAATGAACAGGTCTCTGGTGAAAAGCAGCATTGCTTCAGTGCAGGCTGATTTTCATGTATGGGGACAGTTATGACAGCACCAGATGCTACCATTTCACAAGCACAAGAAACCCCCCATGCCTGTGCAAACCTGCATCCCTGACCAACTGCAGTTATTTGTAATGCCCAGCACTGCCTGCATGAGCTCATGCCCATCCAAGAAGGCAACCAAGACCATGGGGACTGCCTAGGAAACACTCCAGGGCTCACCACCAAACCACAAGCAAGAAAGAGTCCTACCGTCATAGTCAATCCTGCCATCATTGTTTTTATCCCCATCTTTCATCAGTTCTTCTATGTCGTCCTCAGTGATGGTCTCTCCTGTTGCCTGCAGCATGATCTTCAGTTCCTCGAGGTCGATGTAGCCATCAGCATTTCTGTGTGAGGACAGCAGAGCTCAGCAGCAGACCAACAGGCTGGGGAGGGGTAGCAGGAGCCAGGGTGGTTGCACTGCTCCCAACACCCCACCATGCTGCAGCAGTGGCTCTTACTTATCAAACATCCTGAAGAGATCTGAGAGTTCCTCTTCTGTTTTTCCTTTGCTGTCATCTTTCATACACCGGACCATCATAACAAGGAACTCATCAAAGTCTACAGTGCCACTGCCTGCAGGCAGAATAAACACCATCAGTTGCTGTGGTGAGTGGATGGGCTGTACCAAGTGAGAAATCATCCTTCCCTTGAGTAACCAAGGACCAAAACTCAGGAGAGCAGTCCTGTAGCAAGAAGCAGCTTTCAGGAATCTAGAGTAAGTAACTGAAGTCTTGCACTGACTTCATCACTGCATTTTTTATCTTTTGCAGTCATATTTCCAAGGCAAAATGAACCAAAAGTCCTACTGGAAGCACTGATGAATGGAAATGCCTGCAATGGAGATAACTGTCCATCTCATCTAGATATTCATAATAAAATCTCCAGAAGGCAGGTATTCATGCAGAGGGGTTTTACCCCAGCAGTACAGTACTGTTGTTTTCAATGACACAGCTATTTTCCTTTTTTGCCTTATTTTTTAACTGTTTTTTTAATTTTCTAGTTATTTAGTACAGTATTTCTGCCCAATTTGCTCACAGTGGATTTTATGTGTGATTGTCAGTACACTAATTTAATCGATACTGACAGGTTTTGTGTGTGTGTACGTGTGAGCAGTGAAAGATTTTCCTGACGTTAGAATCCTGTAATTGTGGCATTTCTGAAATGGCCATTACTACATTCAGCCTACATTTTGTTTTCTATATGGATCTGTGCAATTTCAGTGTAACACCCCTCCCTCCCCCTGCCCCCAAAATCAGTTCAGGCAGTCTGATCATTGTGGGAATAATAGTTTTTATAGTTTCTCTTTGCCTGGAAATTTATGAAAAGAATGAAGTTTGGTGGGTGTTTAGTGTCCTTCCAATTGACAGCACTGCAGGTTGCTCCCCACAGGCTGACCCTGCTGTCCCCAGCACCGGTCCTGGCAGGGCTGCAGAGATGCTGAGTGCCCCCAACTCACACCGTGCCCCCTGTGCCTGCAGATGTGGGAGTGGTGCTTGGGAGACTAGAAGAAACCCAAGTCTCTCACCGTCCTCATCCACCTCATCTATCATCTCCTGCAGCTCCTCAGGGGTGGGGTTCTGCCCCAGCATCCGCATCACCTTCCCCAGCTCCTTGGTGCTGATACAACCATCCTCTGCCCCCAGCACGAAGATGTCAAAGGCAGCCTTGAATTCTGGTAAAAAAGGTGAGAGGAGATGTGGGGGGGAGGTGGGAAAAGAACAGAAGGCTGGTGAGGAGGATTGTAAACATGCCCAAGTGACTTGCAGCTGGGCTGTCAAAAAACACAAATACCACACTAATTGTTGCTTAGTTTTGTGTGCTTGAATAGAATATCTGTGTTTAGATAACACAGGTCTGTGAAAGACTCAGAGACACCTTATCAAACACACTTGAGATTCCTGCCCTGTTGTGGGAAAGATCTAAAGACAATGGAAAACTGTGCCTGCAAGGATCCTTGATACGCAGCAGAAAGCAGAAGGCTCAAAAGTTTTTTGCTCTCTAGCATGTCCCAAGCTCCACGGTGCCTGCGTTCCTGCTTGTGTGCCTCAGCCTGGGTGCTGCTGTAGAGATCTCCCGGTTCATGAGGTAATGAGAATAAATTTACTCTTTGCGTTTCAACCATGGTTTTGTGGTTGTTCCTGTGTCCTGCCTGTGCTGGGTCATACAAGGAGTCTTGCCCTATGCCTCGACTCTACAGGCAGGTGGCCCTGGAGCAGAGGGTTCATCTCNGCCATTACTACATTCAGCCTACATTTTGTTTTCTATATGGATCTGTGCAATTTCAGTGTAACACCCCTCCCTCCCCCTGCCCCCAAAATCAGTTCAGGCAGTCTGATCATTGTGGGAATAATAGTTTTTATAGTTTCTCTTTGCCTGGAAATTTATGAAAAGAATGAAGTTTGGTGGGTGTTTAGTGTCCTTCCAATTGACAGCACTGCAGGTTGCTCCCCACAGGCTGACCCTGCTGTCCCCAGCACCGGTCCTGGCAGGGCTGCAGAGATGCTGAGTGCCCCCAACTCACACCGTGCCCCCTGTGCCTGCAGATGTGGGAGTGGTGCTTGGGAGACTAGAAGAAACCCAAGTCTCTCACCGTCCTCATCCACCTCATCTATCATCTCCTGCAGCTCCTCAGGGGTGGGGTTCTGCCCCAGCATCCGCATCACCTTCCCCAGCTCCTTGGTGCTGATACAACCATCCTCTGCCCCCAGCACGAAGATGTCAAAGGCAGCCTTGAATTCTGGTAAAAAAGGTGAGAGGAGATGTGGGGGGGAGGTGGGAAAAGAACAGAAGGCTGGTGAGGAGGATTGTAAACATGCCCAAGTGACTTGCAGCTGGGCTGTCAAAAAACACAAATACCACACTAATTGTTGCTTAGTTTTGTGTGCTTGAATAGAATATCTGTGTTTAGATAACACAGGTCTGTGAAAGACTCAGAGACACCTTATCAAACACACTTGAGATTCCTGCCCTGTTGTGGGAAAGATCTAAAGACAATGGAAAACTGTGCCTGCAAGGATCCTTGATACGCAGCAGAAAGCAGAAGGCTCAAAAGTTTTTTGCTCTCTAGCATGTCCCAAGCTCCACGGTGCCTGCGTTCCTGCTTGTGTGCCTCAGCCTGGGTGCTGCTGTAGAGATCTCCCGGTTCATGAGGTAATGAGAATAAATTTACTCTTTGCGTTTCAACCATGGTTTTGTGGTTGTTCCTGTGTCCTGCCTGTGCTGGGTCATACAAGGAGTCTTGCCCTATGCCTCGACTCTACAGGCAGGTGGCCCTGGAGCAGAGGGTTCATCTCAGGCAGGACCTCCTCTGCCCATGCACCCCAGCACTGTCTGGGTATGGCATGGTGTGGACACCTGGGCACATGCATAGGAACTGCCTTGCTTGAAATGCTGGTGTATAAAAATCCCTGGGTCATGCCCTGCTTTGGTCAGTACAGCCAAAATATTTTCTGGGGTGTGATTGCTGAGGTAGGCTGGGCTACTGGCCAGAGAGCTTGTCTTCAGGCTCTGGTGTCAGGTTAAAGATGCACCTACCATTTTTTTGCTCTTCTGTCAGCTGTTCAACCTGTAAGAAAAATGCAAGACCAAGTCATTTTTCTTCATCAGCATCTCTACTGAAGTGAGCATCATTTCTCTAGAGCAGCAGTGTCTAATAAGCAGCAGATGTAGCATTTGCACCAGCAGGGGAGACCCACTGGGAAAAGTATTTGTCAACCATTTGGGGATAATTTCTTGTTGCTGGCAGGCTTCACAGGGGGATGGCTGCACCACTGAGGGCTGCTCATGTGTGGGCTGAGGACAGGTCAGAGGTGGAACACTCTGGGAGGTCCCTGGGGAGGGAGAAGGGAACAAGACCATCCCCAGTCGTTATTTATCAGTCCTAGATTCATGAAAATCCCTGCACTATGCAGAGTATTAGAAGCTGGTTTACTTCCATCCAAGTCAGTGTTTATTACAAAGGTTTCTGCCTCTGAAGGCAGCTGCTACTCCCTTTAGCCTGTTTTGGGTGTCTCTCTGAAGAAATGATCCCGTGGAGCCACTGGGCATTAGCTGAAATGGGCTGGCAGATTCTTCCCAAACCCTACCCTGATTCATTCCCCACAAACTATCAGTGGGAGCTTATTAACAAAAATTAATGAAACTAATTAACAAAACAGAGATGCTGAGTGCCCCCAACTCACACCATGCCCCCTGTGCCTGCAGATGTGGGAGTGGTGCTTGGGAGACTAGAAGAAATCCAAGTTGCTTATTAACAAAAATTAATGAAATTAATCAATGAGGAGAGCAAAGAGAAATCTATCAGCTCCGTGTCATACCTTTTTAAGTGCATTTTTCTCTTTGGCTTCATTTCTGCCTGTAGGTACTGCTTATCTAAAATTGCCGACCCCACCACCCTGTCCAACTGCCCCTTCAATAGCACCCATGAAAACACTGACTTTTCCTTCCTGTGCTGATCAACAGCCTCTCTGGTGTCAGCCACATATGACCCTGTGCCAGGACTACCTCTGGCCTGTGCAAAAGGTGCCTGACCCCACCAATTTTTCCTGCCACCATCCCCATGGGAGCAATCCCCAACGTCCATCCCCACCATGAGGCAGAACCTCACAACCCAGGGCTGAGGCGCCCTGTCTTTGAGGGAAGGCTGATGGTTGTGCCCCAAAGAGCAGCAGTTTTACAAAAGCCAGCTGGAAATGCTGCTCTGCTTGAAGACAGAGGCAGGGAAAGTGTTTTTTCTTAGCAGGACAGAGCCTGTGGGCAGAGTCTTATCCCACTCCCCACACACCAGGAGGTGAAGATGTTTAAGTCAGAAAGCCCCAAGGACAGCAGCAGGATTGCCATTACAGGAGGAAACCCAAGGCCACTGTGGCCCCAGAACTGCTGAAGACAGGCGGGCAGCAGCCAGCAGCCAGCCCTCCTCAGCTATTGTTTGGGCAGAGGGAGGGTGGCCACAATGCTCCCTCGGCCAATGTCCACGGCCACCATCTTGCTGCTTAGTAACATGACCCTCTTGGTGCATTCGCTATTTATAAGCCTGAGTGAGAGAGGTGCTGGAGATAAAGATGAGCTCCCCGATTGTTTCCAGGCTTTGGTATTTATCCTTGCAGCCCTTTATCTGGACACTTGTCCCTGGCACTGTTCTTAGTGTCGCTTAACAGAGCCTAAAAATGTTCCCAAAATAGCTTTGTGTTTGCACATCCTTATGTAGGCATGAGTGGGCAAGATGAAAATCCATTGGGTTCTCTGGCTGCACATAGGGAATTTGGTATAAATATAATATTAATATATGCCATCAGCATGCAGCACATAAAAAAAATTGCTTTTGAAGCTTCCTTGACTACTGAATTGATAGATGTGGAACTATTCTCTATCTAAATTACATGCACTGTAACTGTAGAGTGACACTTTTATAACAGAGATGTCTCTTGAGCTGTTTATGGGGCCCTCTGGACACGGGTGCTGTTCACAGCTTTATTCCTCTTTTCCCTCCACAGCCTTGCAGGGACAGGTTTCTCCAGCTGCGGCGTGGGAAGGCAAACACTAAGCTCACAGCACTGTGGTGGCTGTGGTAGCACCACATCTGCTGTACTTTGCTTTTATCAGCTCCCTTCTTCATCCCATGTTTCCATTTGAAGTCAGACAGGGGAAGTTGAAGTTCTCTAATTATCTTTTTTTCCAGGTAAATGTTTTCTTACAGTTAAAATCTTGGGGAGCAGATCCACAAAAAGAGCTGTGTCTCAGCTGGCTTGGACTTGTTTTGCCTCTGTAAAGGTGCTGGCAGCTAATGCCCAGGAATTGAGCCCAATATTTACTAGCATGCCCCCAGATTCAAACCAGCAGCAAAATCCTTTTGTGTGGCCCATTTCCCTGGTCAAGGGCTCTCTGTTTGGGGTAAGTTTTTGGAATCTGAGGTAGGAATTTTTGGGTTGTTCTATTGCTGCAGTTAGTTTTTCTCAGCTAAATTCCTCTGTGGTCCAACTCCACTAAAGCCCGTAGACTTTGGGCAGGGATGACCTTCACCTGTGAATATTTGCACATTTCTGGGGCAGAGATTTGGAGCTTGTGAGTAGGGAACCCTTTCCTTTTGTGGCTCTCTGCTCCTGCTGCTGGTGTGCTGCCCCAGCTGATGGACAGACCCTTTTGGCTGTGGGTATCACCAGCTTGCAAAGCACTTCAGCCTTTCTCCCAAATCGCAGGCATGAATCCCTAAACAATAAGGAGAGGACCGACCTGTGCCTTGAGTCACAGAGAACGTATTTAATCAAAAAGTTTAATTAGAGAGGTGTGGATTTCTTTAATTTTACAGGCCACACTTTTCTCCTTTTTGGAGGTGCTGCTTGGGGAACTTGGCATTTTATTGTGCAGCCTTTCCTGAGTCTTTTCACACTATTGGGATTGTTATGGGGCTTCCATTTCATAGAATCATAGAATGTTTGGGGTTGGAAGGGACCTCCAAAGGTCATCTAGTCCAAGCCCCCTACAATAAGCAGGGACATCTCTAACCAGTTCAAGTTGCTCAGAGCCCTATCAAGCCTGACTTTGAATGTCTCCAGGGATGAGGCTTCCACCACCTCCATGGGCAACTTGTTCCAGTGGTCAGCCACCCTCATATTAAAGACCTTTTTTCTAATGCCTAACCCAAATCTACTCTTTTCTAGCTTAAAACCATTACCCCTTGTCCTGTCACTACAAACCCTTGAGAATAGATCTTCCTTTGACTTCTTATAGGCCCCTTTCAGGGCTGACCAAAGGACATAAGAGGTGTGAGCATTTTGTTTTCTTCAAGCACTGTCTGTCTTCTCTCTAAAAACCTTGGAATTAAAATAGGACTTGTATGATGTATTTTTGTGCCCTTGTTTAAAACCAAACCTGATCAACTATTTATTAAAAAAAAATAAAATCACCCAACTACACTTATGGAAGGGACACAGTAGCAATTCATGCGATCCAGAATCTATTTTCATCCTTATTCCACTTGTGTATCACTGTCTATCTACATTACAAAATAATGCAGTGTTCTTATTACAGACCAAATAGTTTGGGTTTACACAGTGAGCGCAGTGTGCAGCTGTGTAAGTTAAAATAGCCATTAGGATGCTCAGCATAGCTCACATTCTGGATTTCTGCAGAGCAGATATCAGGAGACAAAGCAGGGGAGGATGTTTGTAAATAACTTAGAAAAGCTGAGGGGGGGAGTTAAACCTCCCAGAAAAATAATCATCTAAGGAAGGGGTAAACGTAGCAATGGCAGAACTATAAAGACCCAGAAAGAAGAAGGTTAGGTTTAACCCGTATAAACAATGCTCATTTAATGGGAAATGTGGCTCTGCTTTGTCTGGGCTAACACAAGCAGCCACCTCTTATACTTTCAAAATTTTCTTGAGATTTATAACTTCACCTACAGGCCACTTCCCTGCCTTACAGTGGGGAATCAGGGAAGTAATTGTAAATAATTTAGCAGCACAGTTTAGAGTTTCATACTTAGGAGTGTGAAACCTTCAGAGCCATCAGTGGGAAAGGTCTGTGTCCTGGATGACAATGTTGACTAAAAGTTGTTACCCTGTAATTATTTCTCATTTGCATTTCTCCTTTCAATTAACTCCGTCACAGCTTTGGGGAATCTACTATAAAATCCTCAAAACCCCTTTAAACCCCCGCCCCCATAAAACACAGTCCCAAAGGGAGGCACTTACCGCTGCCTTATAAATGTCATCCATGGTTGGAGAGGGTGGGCGAGGGGCTGGGGGACAGTCACACTGATGTTACTGTCCCTGCGAGCCCAACTGATATAGGGGCTGCCCGCTCCGGGGATGTGGCCAGCCCACCAGCAGCCCCATACGCCCAACCCAGTCCCATTCCCATCCCCCCAGGAATGCCTCGCCTGCATGCCTTGGGACGCAGACACGGCCAAACTCGAGGCTGGCACGTCCGGGGCCAGCCCCAGCCCTGCTTCAGGGCAGCTGGGCTTTGGCAGGACTGATGCTGATATATTGCAGTATTTGGCTATCCTGACTGGACGCGTGCCACCATGTCACCTCCACCTTCTGTCTGTGCCCCCCCTGGAAGTGATGTTAGAAAGATTACACTGTGCCTAATTAAATTGGGTAATAGGGAAAAGGCATGCCTCCCAAAATATCCCCATCCAGCAGCAAATGTTCCCTGGGGGCAGAGGGAACAGGGGGTGTCAGGGCCTCCTTCTCTCATCTGCCAGCTGTCCTCAAACCCATGGGGGACATGTGGCCAGGGCTGATTCCCTCAGAGAAGATGATGCTATGTGTGTGCAGGGGCTGTGGTCAGGGGAAATGCGTGGTCCCAACGTTGCAACAAAAAGTGTGGAGGCACATGGAGCTTCGCTTCCCTTTTCTGCATATGTAAAAAAAAAGAATCCTTTACTTTGAGGGTGTCAGGGCCTGGCTCAGGCTGCCCAGAGAGTCTGTGGAGTCTCCTTCTCTGGAGATAGTCAAAACCCCCCTAGACATGATCTTGGGCAACCTGCTCTAGGTGAACCTGTTTTAGTAGGGGAGGTTGGATCTCTAGAGGCTCCTTCCAACCCCTATCTATCTCTGATTCTGTGATTTAGCTAGGACTGCAAAACTGGGGAGATGGCTATCAACTGTGCTTGATTTCAGGGCTAATTACTGGTCCTTACTCCACCCAACCAGCAAACTGACCTGTCCCCACTGCAAAGAAGGAAAATCCATGCTCCTGGATTTACCAGATATTTACCCCCCCACGATGGAGAGCAAACACCCCGAAAGATCTCCAAATGACGACTAGGATTTTCACAATGCAGCGAAAAACGCAGTCATCTACAGCAACCAAAGCAAAATCTCTCTTTTTGGTGATTCGGGACTCCCTCTTGTGTCCAAAGGAGATACGGCTGGCTCTGGCATCTCAGAGCGATGAAGCCCCACCTCCAGCTAGGTCATACTGATAGGAAGACTGAAAATGCCATGAATGCAGCTGTTAGGTCTCAACTCTTCTAAAAATCCGTTCTCACTTTAATAGAAACCAAGTTGCACGAAAAAATCTGTTGTCCTCATGTACTGCCTTGTCAAAGCAGCATTAACCAGAGAGCTGAGGTGGCATCAGCATGAAGCAAGGGCACTGTTAAGTGTGGCTCTGGATCCCCACACCACATCCTCCCAGGCTTGGCAGTCCCAAAAGGTTAATTTGCTGTAAGGCCTGCTATGAAATGTGGGCACCCACTGGCCTGATTTACCCAGACATCAGCTGAGCTCTGTCTCTTCTCAGCACAGGGATGGCAGACATCATAAAAAGGAAAATAGTTGCATTTAAGGAATTAATTTTTGAAGTATGTTAGTCTTCAGAATTGGAACATATTAATATTTTGGTTGCCTTAACATAGAAAGGGTGGAAAAAACTGCAAAAGGAAGTAGTTATTTTGTTGAAGGGTATAAGAGACTGTCCTTAGGTGAAGGTACAGGCTGGGAAGGGGAACCTGTTGTCCCCCACCACTGAACCATCATCCAGACTCTCCTGGGTACCCCCATAAAGACCTCCCCAGTGAAGTGCTGCCCCAAGACAAACCCCAGCCGCAGGCTGCTTCCTCCCCCTTGGGATTCCCTGAAGAGGCAGCAGAGCAGCTGGTGACAGCCCTGGGGACTGCCAGGCACCAGGGTTGAGGGCAAGGTATCATGCCTGGCCCTGTCCTTTTGTCCCCAGAGCCGACAGCTCTCAGTCATCCCCCCGAAAACAGCCCCTGGGATGTGTCAGAATATATCTGGGGCTGATGCACAGCGGGAGCAGGAGCTCTAATATTGCCTTCAAAGGGTCGCAGCCATACTCCCGGAGCAGCTGGCTTGAAATCTGTGTTGGGATGTGGAAGAAGGGCCTCTGTCTGCTTAGAGAGGGGAAATCTGGGTCACTGCCATCACGTGCACTGACATGGGAAAGCTGTGCTTCTACAAATGCTCGATGCTACCAGAGACTTGCAAAACACAGTCATGCCTAGAGGGGAAGGATGAAATCCATCTGTCACTGAGAGGTGGTGTTCCTCCTGGGGAGGGAGGCACAGGTGAGGTGCATCATGCCCACCCCTGCTTCCCCACTTGCTGCTCAGAGCCAGAGCTTCCAGCATCCCCCAACTCTCTGAAGCTGTTTGCTTATGAGAGAATAGGGAATTGGGGTTTTGTAGAGAAACCTGGAGCCTCTGCTGTGCAAAGTGGGCGGTGTCCTGGGAAACACCAACTGCTCCTGCTGCTCCTCTTGCCTCCCCATGTGAGACCCACAGCAGAGATGGAGTGTGGCTATCTATAGCCTGAGGAGGGCTGCCAGCCCAAGTGCTCTTAATCCAGGTGCATGGCTGGCTTGGTAGCACACCGGGTGTCACTGCAGTTAGGTACAGCTCGCTGGCTCTGGCTTCAGCTGCATCCCAACGTGCTGTTGCACTTGTCAGTCAATCCAAGGTACCAAGACAAGCAGAAAGCTTTAATGCACTTTTTTCTCTAAAATCTCAGTTCAAGTTTTCCTTTTCAGGAAGCTGTAACCCATTGCAAAGCAAGCAGAGGCATCCTTCAAGTCAAATATAAGGAAACAAAAAGCAGAAGCCCAACTAAGTTGCAACTTTATTTGAGGTCAGGGGTGTTTGCTGGACTCCTTGAGCACTCTGTCATGGCTCCAAACTGCAGCAAAACACAACAGGGAAGGTCATCAGACCTACTGACATTGAAGGTTTTTAGTTTAGTGCTACCTAAGTCCTCCTAGCATTTTAGCTGAATGAGCCCCCTTCCCCAGCTGCATTGCTCCTGTTGATACATCTTCTCCAGGAGCTAGGACAGAGCTGTCACATCCCGAGCCACCTCAGCACCCACAGGCAGAAACTGCTTTAGGGAGAGGAGAAAGATACCTATCACAACTGACAGACATGCAAGCACTGCAAATTGTTCTTTAATTAAGGAGATGGGACATTCAGAGGAAGCTTAATTAAAGTTGCTCTCAGAAACCACTTATTATCTCATCAAGACACTGAGCTTGGCAACATCTCCTGCTGGTGCTGGGACAGCGCTAGAAAATCCCTCTTGGGCTGCCATTACTACATGTGTTTTTACTTACACACATCATCCTTCCTTGGTCCTGACCAAGGGAAAGTGTCTTGCAGTGGAAACAAAATCAAAATGGGTTTATCCAGCTGCATTTGCAGAGGTGTGTTTGCTTATCTGCCTCACTGGCCCTGGTTGTAGCTGCCAGATGCCGGCATTTCCCCCCGTAGCATTGCTCCCTCTGCTCTGCAGCTCCCTTCTGCTGAGGAAACATGTTCTGTCCAGATGAACTTTGAAAGCCACATGTGCATCCAGAGCATGTGGCGCTTCTGCTGTTATTAATGGTGACACACTGAAGCTAATTGCATCCTCCCATAGGGAACATAAGGAAAGACAGAGGGAGGTCACCTTCACTTTGATGGAAGGTGTTTTTTACCCAAGCTTTCTGGGACTCCCCTTTGGGGCAATTTGGGTTCAAAGGTAAAAGGATGAGGAGGATTTACTTGCCATCCTTTAAGATTCTCTACATCTGTTACAAAGTCCTGGCACAATCCCTTTCGTGTGTACAGATTTGAAACACTTCCCTCTGCTTAGTAGGACAGTGCATTGAGGAAAGTAAAGTTCATAACATCAGTGAAGTCACCATAACAACACCCTGAGTTCACCCTGGGTTCCTCCCTGAGGCCCTGGGCCAAGCCCATGCAGGTCTGGTCCATCAGCCCAGCTCCTCAGCTCTGTTTTTGAGGTGGCACCAGAACTGCAGCAGCGCCTTGTCCAAACGCAACAGTATCCAAGCCTTCAGCAGCACACAGTGGCCACAGATCTCCACCAAGAGCTGTTTGCAGCTGGGGCAGGCACTGCTTTGGGCCTCTTCCAGCACTGCTTCCAGATGCAGATGCTCCTTTGCACAGCAGCACAGCCACACCACTGTTAGGGACATCAGCCCTCTGCAGACAGGGACCGGCTTTGCTCTCTGCAGGTCAATCTCAAATGCCCTATGCTCGCGCTGTCGAAAGAACAAGGCTAAAAATTTAGCCAGAAGTTTTGGTTGCAATATGGTCAAGGCACCACAGAGAGTACCCAACTATGAATAGGATGTGAAACAAAGCAATGTGGTTTATGTGTTCTTCTGCTGTTGCTGACTTGGACATAAGTTAACAAATATATAACTTCAGGACCGAAGAGGAGCCCAGGAGTGTATCCTGAAGTAACCTTGGGCAATTATAACACTAAAATACACATCCCTAAGGTAAAAATGATCATGCTAATTAGGGAACTTCCCTGAATATTATTAAAATGTTTTAATAATTAGATAGCATACATATGTATGTTGTAGGATGGATGGGGAAACATGACTAATCAATCAAATATCTTGTGTATCCCTTGCAATATACTGTGTCCCTTGCAATGTTGAGTTTGTTGGCTATTGTTAGCCTGGCACTTTATTCTGTAGAATAGAAAAAAGGACAAATATCTCGACTCAGTGCATGGATCGGCTTTTTGCACAGTAGGTGAAGAACCTCCACTGGGGACAACACTAATGTTCACCCGTATTGCACCTTCCTGCGTTGCCAGGTCTGTGCTTCTCACCAGTCTGTAGCTGCCTTCAGCCAGCATGGACAGGCCTGAACCTGCCCGAGCTGCCTGCGTTGCCGTGCGCTGCACAGCCCCATGCCATAGGGCAGGGTACTGCCCAGCGAGCGGCGCACACATCACGATGCCCTGTGCGGTGCCACGGGTCACAGCTCGGCAGAGCGCTGCACAGGGAGACCCTGCTGCGGCCTAGCCATGCTTAAAGGGGGCCTATAAAAAAGATGGGGACAATCTTCTTAGCTGGGCCTGTTGAGACAGCACAAGGGGTGATGGGTTTAAACTAAAAGAAGGCAGATTTAGATATAAAGAGGACATTTTTTACACAGAAGGTGGTGAGGCCCTGGTCCAGGTTGCCCAGGGATGCCGTCGATACCCCATCCCTGGTAACATGCCAGGCTGGACGAGACTCTGAGCAACATGCCCTAGTCGGGAGTTGGACGCGATGGCCCTTAAAGGCCGTTCCCACCCCGCCCCGCTCTATGGCCCTGCCCCGCTCTATGGCCCCGCCCAGCACGCGCCTCCCCGCCTCAATCCGCCGCGAGCCCCGCCCCCCCGCCGCTGGCCGGTGCC
>VYZX01020973.1:157255-167498 GCA_013401335.1 Brachypteracias leptosomus | reverse complement strand
GCGGCGCCAGCCGCACCCTAGGCGGGGGTTGAGCCAAGATGGCGGCAGCGGGGGCTGGGCTGGAGGCCGGCGCGAGCGGCAGCGGAGGCAGCCGGAGGGGAGCGGTGGCGGCGTGAGCGCGGCGGTGGCGGCCGGTCCCCTGCGCTTCTCGCAGCGTCATGGAAGCGGCGGCGGGCGGTGAGGACGGCGAGGAGCCCCCGCGGGAGGCCCGAGTCCTGGGTTCCGAGCTGGTGGAGACCTACACGGTAAGGGGCCGGAGGAAGGCTGCGACCCGGGGCGTGTGGAGCGGCGCAGCCGGTGCTCGAGGTCCCGGGAGGCGAGTGGGGAGGCCGTGAGGGACGTGCAGAGCAGCGGGTGATGGTGGCGGCGAGGGGGGAGGCGTGGGGGGAACGGGCCCTCGCCGCCACCTCCAGCAACCCATCGCGTGCGGGGGGAGCGTGGTGAGGCCGGGCTGGGTTCTGCGCTGCCTCCTGCCTGGAGCCACCGGCCCCATCCCGGCCGTGGGGAAGCCAGGCGGCCGGTCCCGGCCCGGTTTGGTACCTGCGCTAAAGGCAGAGCGAGAATAATTAAGCAGAAGTTTCCGAGCCTGTCTCCGTGGGGGGGACGCGAGTTCAGGGAAACGAACCTCGGAGGCGCGTAGGGCTGCGGGTCAGTTCTGCCGGTGAGAATCGACCCTGAGCCCCGCGCAGCTTCGGCCCTGGGGCAGAGCTACTCTTCCAGGGAAGGCCGAATTCGCAGATGTCATGTTCTTGGCCATGTGTATCTGTGCATGTATAGCTCGGTGTATGTGTGCGTATGAATATGAAATTGCTATCGCGTGAACATACCTTTTAAAGCAGGACTAAATATAGTAGGAAATCTTTACTTCAGGTGAAAAATACCGTAAAAATCCCTCTCGAAAAGCTAATTGTATTTTCCGAGGAAATCAGATTATTTCATATAAGCAGTTTTTCACTTACCCGACAAAAAAAAGAGGAAAGATTGTCAGCAGTGTTTTTGTTTGTGGAAGGAGTGAATTTTTTTATGTATAACTTATTTTTAACTGGTTGCATTCTACCAAGAGCTAATTGGTCTGTTTTTCAGGAAGAAGCTAATCATAAAACAAACCTCAGCATAATTGCAGACAGAAAACATCTTGAGCACACCACCCTTTAGTTATATAACTAAAAAAAATGTTTTCTGCTCCTACCTTGTTTTAGTGTGGTTTGAATTATCTCTTTTTCTGTAGAATGCACATAATGATACCAGGTTTCTTCCTGCTGCAGGAACCTAAAAGGAAGAGGGGAGCAATGGTCTAGAAAGGCAGTATTTTAAAATAGTATAATAGTTTAATACTTGAGGTTACTGCCTCTGAAAAGGTACCCAGAGAAAACAGAGCAACAGGAGAGTGATTTCTGAGTTTTTAATAGGACAGAGCATTTTCACAGCTGTAGTATGTGAAGGGCCTAACTTCTTTCCAATTGACAACCCTTGAAACATCATTGTGGGAATGACTGTCAGGTGGTGAGTAGCCATATTTGTAGACAAAAATGTAATGAGTGTTCAGTGGAGGAGTTGGTTAGAAGCTTAAAATAAATTCTTGAAAATTGCTTCATCTCTTTCTGTTACATTGTTTACATGATGTGTATTCACAGAAACAATGCTGCTGCTGTTGAGATGTTACCACTACGTGTGTTAGGATGTGGTTTATCCCCCCTGCAAGTTTGTTTTTGCAGACCTTGATTGGCCAAGAGGTGTGGGAAGGCTTGGATGGTGACTGAAAACTTCCATTTCAGGTGTGAACCAGGACTCAAAACTGTTAATGTTGGTGTTGAGAATTTTCAGTATTTTGCAATAGCAGTGAATGGGAAGTTCAAGTGAAGTTAGTTGAGAAAATGATAAAAATATCTACCCCCTTATGCTGCTGGAGGTGATGGACACTGGAGGTGAAATGTTAACTGCTTTGCTGGTTCAGCCTGCAAACTAGTATTGTGGTAGAGCCAGCCTTTGGTAATACCATTAAAGTGCTAGATTGAGCTGTAGTTAAATGTATAACTTTGCTGCAGGTACTGTTCAGCAGACCAGCTGATAGTTGGGGATAACATTTAAAGCTGCTGCAGGTAAGCTCATGAAAGCTTATTTTTTCAAGGCCAGATTTGGTTTTTAATGATCATGGTTCTGGAAATGCTGTGCTATTTTAATGGTGTTTTTCTGGGGAGCCTTAAAAGTAGGATGTTTGCAAGAAAACATTTACCAGTATTTGGTCCTACTTTGATTCTCTTGTTGCATTTTTTTGAAAGAGTCATGACATTAAGCTTACCTGTGTGTAAACCTCCTAAAACCATTAGCAGGACTCCAGGCCTGCAGCCAGTTTGTATTAGATAGACCCAGGCCATCAGAAACATAGGAATAGATTGTTAAATGAAAACAGATTTTCATAAATAAAAAGCAGCATTTGTGTTAACTGTTCAGAATTAGATTAGTAGCACTTAAGAATGTGGTAAAGACCTGTACCAGAGCAGAGGTGAAGAAATTAAATGCTGCAGAAGTCAGCCAATGTGATGAAGGTGAGAAGGGGAATGTCAGTAGCAGGCTACGTCTTTATCCATTAACATGTAGTAGTCCAGGTGGCACCTGTCCTATTTACATCCTTGTTTTTGAAAGAGTAGTTTTTCTTTTGGTGTGTGTGCTTTCCATTGTACTCTGTATTTCAGAGCTCATAGTCTCAATAGGAGGAGATTTAACAACATCCATTTGACAGTTCTGAGATTAAATCCTGTAAAATATATCAGGGAGGCCCACAGTTCTGTGCAATTTTGAAGGCACTGTCAAAAAATGTGATTCTTGTTGGAGTTGTTAGGGTTGAAGGAAAGGTATGGGTAAATCCAGCAGTAAAAAGTACTGCACTTGTTGATGTTTTTTTGTTTGATTAGAAAAGTATGAGTGCTTTTAGGTAATTCTCATGCATGTACTGGTCCAGCCAGATGCTGACTGGAGACTGACTGATTGCTAGAAGGCTTCAAGGCTGCCAGTGCTTAATTTGTTTCCTGCTATGCATTTGTTTAGCCTAAAATTGCCTTCCTGCTCTTCCTGCCTTTTGCAACTGTTTTTAATATAAATACTAGCTTTGATATTTAAGGAAAATACCGTGGCTTCCTTGAATGGGTGTGAACTGTCTGTCTACTTGAGGCAAGGAGGAGGAGATGAGGTTGCATCACTACTCTGGAATTTGGGACCTACTGGTGGCAGTCACACCTGTGTCCCAGGCCGCCTGTGGGCAGCTCTGCCTGTCATCTGTAAAGTGAGGTGCTTGTCTTGACAGTACTGAAGTATGAAGGTGGATGACAGATACTGTAGAAATGCAAGAGTTCCATGTAAACTGGGATGGGTGGGGTTTTGTCATGGGTTCAGGAAGTAAACAAAAGGCAGTCTGGAATCACTGTTGTTCATTCCACAGCTGGTTTAGAAATTATACATCTTAAAGTATTTCACCTTTTAATATTTAGGTAGAGGAAGGCATGCTGTTTGGCAGTGTGAGTAGTTAACTACAAAGTTTGAAGTGACTGGTTAGAAAATAATGAAAATAGGCAGCACTGCAGATATGCTAAACACTTCAAAGAAACAACCTATTTATAGAAAGATGTGCAAAATGCATTACATCAGAGAGTTTGGTAAAGACATGGGGAGGAGGAAAGCCTGTGAATATAAACACTTCTGCATTTTAGCTCAATAGAAATGCAGTTTATGGCATGAACATGTGTGGAGATTTCACATGGTATATTTATGTCTGGGAGACAGTGCAGTGTGAGAGGATTTCATCATCTCTCCATGTATGCCTTATAGCAGTTGGCTTGACAGGTAGGCAGTCATTGAAAAACCTTAACTTAAGCTGTCAGCCTTGTCATGTTAATGCACTCAAAATTAATTTAAAATGAACTTAGATATCTGACTTTTTTAGAAACATAAGAGGTTGGGTTTTTTGTTTTAAAGTGATCTATTTCTGTATTAAACAAATTTTGAAGGATATAAGCATATTGCACTTGTATTTATTCTTCAAGATAATGGCAGTTTGTGGATCGATGTGAAATCAGTTGCTGTTGTTTTGCATACTGATGCTTTGAGGGATGAATATGTGCTGCCAGCTCTGGCTGCGTTCTGCATGGGCTTTTTAAAGACTTGATTTGAGGAATTGTATCAGTGCATGTAAATGCTCACTTTAACAGGTATTTTCTTAACCAGGCTATCCATTTGGCTCAGTGTTAAGTTTCTAGAAGTGGTCAGTGCTTGCCATTTCAGAAAAAGGATACCAAACCTTGATCATATATTTACTCTGGCTATATTGTATACAAAGAGGAGGGACGTTCCTTCCTTGTCTCATGAGTGGTCAGTTGGGAGCTGTGAAGTTTACTGTTTTCAATGTCTAATCTGAGGGTTTATGCATTTTATACTCAATCTGTATTGTATTTAGTTGAACTGCTTGATCTGCCATAATTTAGCACAGTTGGCTCTTAAAAAGAACTAGTCATCTTATGGCTTCTAAATGTGGTACTTCTCTAGTTCTAACTTTAATTTTCTGGTTTCTTTGAGTCTCTCCTTGCTTTCATGAGGGTTATGAGGAACTTTTGAACACTCAGGTTATTCCTGTTCTCGTTTGTCACCGGCACAGCAAGCAGTTGTGTTTCCCCACACAACATGACGGGAAAGCAGACGCAGACCTCCATTGAAGCAGTAATTCTGTGTAGGCATTCATCTGTGTTTGCAGTGCTCGTCCCAACACTGACATGTCACTTGCTGTATGCACTAGTCAGACACCTTGATTTAATCCTCTGTAGGACTTGGGTTTTGTTCAGCAACCTGGTTTCAGGTGCTTGCAAAAATATAATTGGTAGGTATAGCTCATATTTTAAAATGCAAGTGGTATTCTGTGTAATATTTGGTATTGTGCTGGCCTTTACTAACAATACGTGAAAACTGACCTTTTACTTAACAAATGGAAGCTGTTGATGCTTTTTGTTTCCTCAAGTGGGTTTAGCAATGAGATGTGCATCATTCTCATAGCAGCTATGAGTCAGGTCTTTGTGATCTGTGGTAATAAGCAAGTTCTCAACTGGATTAAATGCTTTCAAGATTTGATTACAAATTGGGGGTTTTTTTCCCCCGAGGAATACAGTTGAATTGGATAACACAGTGTATTTAATTGGTTATTTTGAAGTAGCTGTAGAACTGGTTTTGTTGAACCCTGTTTGTTTTCTACTTAGTGTTTTATTTTGTACCTTTAAAGTTTCTTTGGAGTGGCTTGCTTCTGGTGTATCCAAAGGTAGATGGTGAGTTTCCTGCTGAACCAGTACTGTTCAAGCTGGAAGGTCACCTACAATGAAAATATTGAATTGTTTGGTACATGTATAGTTAGAAATATGTAGCTTTTTGTGTAAAGAAATGTTGGGTTGCTTTAGATAATTGTGATTCTTTGGGCACAATTGTAATTCTTATGAAGCTGTCTTGGGTGCCTCACCCTAAAAGGAATTAAATCCAACCAACCAAAGAATTTGTCCAGATTTCTGAAGGGTTAAGCTCCAAATTTCTGCTTAACTGTGAAGTGACAGCAGGATGATTGTCAAGTCCCTCTCCCTGTTGTGGAACTTGGTAGATTGAAGAAGGGATGCTGCTGTCTCAGGCTTGTGGATAGCTATGAATACCAACTTAGCTAACAGAAAGCTTCAGAAAAAAATGGTTATTAATCTGTGGGTTGCAAAAGTAAAAGCTGTTGCTTTACTTTAAGAAGCATTTGTGTAGTTTTGTGTGGAGCAGCCTTGTGAATGAGATTATTCATCCTACATCAGCAGTCTAGTTCGGATTAGCTTTTACTTAACTATGATACTTTAAGAATGTAGAGTCACCTTATAGTGCTACATTAGCCAGCACATCTCTCAGCTTCTCTAAGACAAATGCTTTGCAATTCCCTTACTTTAATTTCTTCCTTTCAGGTATACATTATTCAGGTCAGTGTTGGCAATCATCAGTGGACAGTCAAACATCGCTACAGTGATTTCCATGACCTGCATGAAAAGGTAAGGATATTAAAACTGTGGCTTTGGTCTCTTACAAAACATTATACAGTTTATGTAATTCTGTTGCATGGGACATAAATTCTTTCCCCAGTAGAGAGTGAGACTATCTGTCAGCATCTGAACTGCAGACTAAATCCTTTTTGTGTGAACAATGTTCCTTGCCCCTGTTACAGTCCCCTCTTGAAATGGGGAAGGTTGGCCTGGACAACTTTAGCCTTGGACAGAAGCTTGTATCAGAGTGGAGTTCAGGCTAGAGTCATTACATACTTTGTAAGATGATATTTATGATCAGCTGATCTGGAGCTGATCTTGGAGCAAAGACTTCCTTCTGGGAAGGGTGCATGATAAAACTGTCCTTAGTAGCAGGGGTAGTTATTAATTAGTGCTGATTAGAAACAGAAAGAGAAAATGAGGGAAAGTCCACTATGTTCAAGACTGCTTTCTCAGAAATATAACAGTTACTCTGTTGCTTTATCACTTTAGTTAGTCTGCCCTGTGGTACTGTGAGGGATTCTCTCAGAAAACACTATTATTGAACTTCCAGCATCTTATGATAAAATGTTCTTTCTGAAAATACCCAATACTTTGAAGTCAATGTCTCAATTTACTGAAGTAATTTAATTTTTTTATTTTCCAGGATCCGGCAACATGCTCTTAATATGTTCCATTGCATCTTTTCTGCAAGTTCAGATGCTGAGTTGGGTAGTAACTCTGGTCTTTGTCTTTCAGCTTGTTTCAGAAAAGAAAATAGATAAAAATCTGTTACCTCCTAAGAAGATTATTGGAAAAAATTCCAAAAGCCTGGTGGAGAAAAGACAAAAGGAATTAGAGGTCTACCTGCAAACCTTGCTCGTCAAGTTCCCTGTTACTGCTCCAAAAGTCTTGTCACACTTCCTACACTTTCATTTATATGTAAGTTGTTTTTAGTGTATGAAATGGAAGCCTAAACGTCTTTTCCTAGTTCTCTGACTTGGAGAGAATTGTATGGAATCTTCACAAAATAGCTGGAACTGCTCTTTGTCAGTGTTTTGCACAATGAAACAAACATAGCACATTTTTAAGATTTTGTAAAGATTGACACCACTTTTTATTGCAGTAGATACTGGGCTAGCAAGTAGTGTGGGTAGGGATTCTGAGGAGAAAATAAATGCTGGCAGGATAGTTGGAAGCTGTGAATAAATCTAAAGCTGAATTGGTTGTTAGGCTGAAGTCAATAGTGCTGGCTCCCCAGAGGAACATTGCATAATTGATCCACACACCTCCTTACTTAGTGGTTAATGGCTAGAGCTGTGGTGCACACTGAAAGTTTCCAGTAGCCCAAATGAAGAAAAATAGTGCTTTCCCTGAGAAGCACACTGGTGGAGTGACCTCTTGAGAAATAGCTCCAGCCAGCAGTGTTACAGTAAAGGGTGTTTGAAGTAAGAAGCAATGGCTTCAGATTGCAATTTGTTTGTTCATCTCTTGTGTATAATTAGGCTTTTTTGCAGTATGCCATCATGTTGTAAGGGTGAGGATGAATTTCATAAAGAGGAAGATGCACTGAAGAACTCAGTGCAAAGGAGGAGTAGTAATTGTTTTGAGGTGGGATGTGCAGAGATGGCCCTTCATGGTTTCATATAAAGGCTTCAGAAATGAGTCACAAGTGGTCCATTAGATGTTAACTAAGCTTCAGCAACCAAGAAGAACCTGGTTTAGTTGTTACATGAACATAATTATCCTGGTGAGATTTTAGAGTTTGACTTGGATAAACAGTGTATTTACTTCATAGTGTTGCTGTTGCATTGTAGGTTTGAGTGAGAAGCACTGGTTTGTCGTGATCAAGCCCTCTGAAACAGAGGTTTTAAATGTATTAAAAATGTGCATGCTAATATAGGGACAATTCTGTTCAGATGGAACTTTCTGTCAGAAAGCTGTGTAATTTTTCTATTGTCTGGCTGCTGTCTCTTAAATGGTGACTGTTTCCATGTTTCAGAGCTGTAACTTCAACAAAGGTTTTTATGCAGACAAATTCTTCCTAATCCCTCCCTTTTTTTCAGTTAGACTACTTTTTCCTCTTGCTGTAATGTTCATCCTTTTTTACTTTTCAAAAGAATTAGCATTTGGATATGAATGCTTCCCTGTTTATATATTACACTTGTGTATTAAGAGGAAAGATGTTGCTTAATCTGCATTTCTTTGCTTTAGGGGAGTCTGGTTTGAGGTATAAACTCAGTTGTTTTTGCTTGGAACTTTATAGTACTTTTAAATCTTTACCAAAAGAAGTTAGTTATTCAGCAGAAAAGCTAAATATTTACCACACCAATTCTACTGGAAAGTAACCTTCCTGCAGAACTTTGATCTGTTAAAATATCTTTGTTACCAGACAGCCCATGTGCCTGCTTGTGCCATTATAATCCCTGATATTGCCTCACTGGTTTATATAGGAAGGCTGCAATGTCTTATCTATTCTTATTTGTAGTGTTTTCAGTAGGAATTATTTAATTTTATTTGCCAGGTGAATAGAACTAATGGAGTAGAAATAGCTACGATAAGTACATTAAAACCACTTCAAAGCCTTCGTGTCACGGGGAAATGCCAGGTACAGCTTAGCAAAGAGAAGCAGTTGCATGTGACAGCAATGTAGAAAACGTTATTACTTTGACATTGAATAGGGTGTCTGCAGTGATAGCAGGATGCTTATTTTGTTGCACTGTCTGTCATCTTAGATGATTTGGTTTGTTAACTTACAGATAGAAGCTTTTGCAAGAAAAGAATGAGTTACCACAAACTGCTGTTCTGAGGCACCTGCAAACAATAGACTTCTGTGAGTTTGATGCATATAAGTAGTAAGAGCTGAGACAGAGGTCTCTTGTAGACAGAGGAATAGGGTTGCTTTTTTTGACTGCTAGTCACTGAACAGTCCAAGTCATAATCTTTGTTCAATTATAAATGCAGGAAAAATTTCTACTCTGTCCCAGATGACAAAAGGGATACAGATTATAGTTTTCAATTAAATCTGTGTGTGCCAGATGAGTGTAATTGGCTTATTGAAATGAGAGTCAGAATTGTTGTATTTGGTTTGGAATGCAGCTTCTAGCTTGTTGTTCTCAAAGCTGTGATGTGGAGGCTTTGTTCATTCGCAGTGAGTGGAGTTTCAGTTATACTAAGAATGTGCTTTTCTAAAATGCTTGCCTCATCAAATGAGCTGAGCTGTCGGCTGCAGATGTCCTGTGGATTTATTCCCTTGTTATGAATCATGAGGGATTTGTCAGCAAAGTAAACTCAAATATTCATTTTGTGATGATCCCTAGTATCTGTTTATCCTTTGCAGCTACCTTAAAATGAGATGTGTTTCTAGGGGAAGCTTCACTATTACGAATGGTTTCATTTTTTCTTTTTGTAGGCTTTTGAGAGAGAACTGTTAGAAATGTTCAGAACTATTTCTGGACTACCACAGAGCATTTGTTTTTAGTGGAGAAGTATGCCCAGATGAGAATTACATGTACTGATCTTTGTGCACCTTCAGAGTAGAAAGAAGTGCTTGATGCATTAGGTTGGTCTTAATGTTAAAATTTAAAGAACACTACATTTGTAATATTTTCTTCGAAACTGAGCTTTCTTTCAAGTTGGGCTAATGATGGTTAGTAACAGTTCCTCTAGTTGCTGTTGTCCCTAATATATGCAGGATGTGATTATTTAAATGTAGTTTCCATCTTGAAAATTAAAATCATGTGAAGTTAAATAATTTCAGGTCATTTTTATGAAATATTTTCAAGTTACAAAGAGATCCATAAGACATAGTCATAGTTGATTTGTTTCAATAGAGTCCTGTGCCATAGCAAAAAAGGGAGACGGACTTCAGCAAAGGTACAAATCAAAAAATTGGAACCATTAGTGTGTAAATAACACTTCATTGCAATGATTTATNACTTCATTGCAATGTTTTATTCTTTTCAGGAAATCAATGGGATCACTGCTGCATTGGCTGAAGAGCTCTTCCACAAAGGTAAAGAAGTTGCAAGTATTTAACTAGGAATGGTGTATATTCATATACCTGTGATACTTAATCTCTAGTCAGTGAGACATCCAAATCTTTCATATCAGACTGACTTTTTCTTCCCCTTCTTTCTCTTCACCTTTTCCATCCTGCTTGCAATTTGATTCAAGCTGCATTTTGGGAGGAGCTGTACCAGTAGTGCATCTACATTTGGAAACTA
>VYZX01020973.1:115658-143918 GCA_013401335.1 Brachypteracias leptosomus | reverse complement strand
ATTCAGGGTGGAACAATTTGCTTTTTCCAAGAAATTGGTGGATGAGGGAGAGAAACATGCCTGCAAATCTTGATCTTTGAAAAAAGTCCATTGCTGTGATTTCTGCAAAATGAGTAGAGGTTTCTTAATTCATTCTATAAAAATGAAATTTTTCTGACAGTAACTGTTTAAAGGACAGACAACTTAGATATAGATTCAGTTGCAATTTATGTGCTTCATTTGGCCTTATAGCCCTTCTAAATCACTTTTCATCCTCAGATAAAATGCCAGATTTTCCAAAATGAAGTCAATACTTGCTTTAAAGTGTTAAGCATTTAAATTACAGGATTGAGACAGTTTCTCTGTACAAGCCTGCAGTTTTATGTAGGACTAGCTGTAAAAATGCATGCTGGCAATTGCTGTTTAAAAGTTATTAATCAATAGTCTTTCTATTACAGTAAATGTTTATGAGCAAATGAGTCTTTGGAGAAAAAAAACCTAGATCTTTCTTTCTGAAGTACTTTGGAATGTTAGAGAGACTAGTGTAAGATTCAAGGTTTGTTTACTGTAGTCCTTTTTCCATAAGGTGCCTTTAGTAGAATCTTGGGGGAAAGGATTTTAGAAATAGTAGGAAAATGAGGACTGGGCAGGTTATTTCTCCACTTTAATAGAAATTATTTGCTGCATATCTAGCATCAAGGGTTGTTTCCAAAATACTGATTTTGAGAAATCTATTTTTTAAAAATGGAAAAATGCAGAATAATTCATTTCACTGTTAGACTTTACATGATGAATATGGAATTAATTTCCTGATATACTATTTGTATGAATTGTTTTCTCTGCAGTTTTTGTAGACACCATCTGTTTCCATAACACATTATTCACATTAAATGTCACTGGCAAATGCCTTATGGAAAAAGATTAAATATTTATATAGGAAACAGAAAACCAAAAATAATACTGTCCTGTTCAGGTTTTCCTGTCAATTTGAGTTTCCTTCTTGCTAACACAGTATTTTGTTAAAGTAATAAATACCTCTTGTTTCCTCTGACTATGAGATGGTTTGATGTAATCTACTAAACTTTACCATCAATCTAGAAAGATACATGCAGGAGGTTTTATACTCAAGCCTGAAAAATATTCACACTAATTATGTTTATTTGCACAGTTATATACTTAAGCTGGATGGCTCAGTGGTGGTACTGAAAATAGATTTGCTCTGTTGCATCAGTGCAAAATGTCAAACAGCTAAAAGTCCGATGTCCCTGAGAATATTGGCTTATATGCATTAATGATAAGTGTTTACTGATGATTCAGCTTTGAACCTTTCTAAAAGGTTCCAAATCAGGTGAAATAATTGTCTTGAGTGACATTTGAGGGACTAGCCTTTCTGAGTCTGGTTGAAGGTTTTACACAGATGTTTTTATACTCGTTCACTTGAAGCCTACAGAAATTTGAGAGAATGCTTCAAAGTTTACGAAGAGTGCTCTGCTCTGGTTTTGCCAGCCAGGTAGTGTTTTGGTAAATGTAAGGGTTAGTGTTAACAAAAGTGATTAGTTCTGTTTAAATCATGTGAAGAATTCTTACACCAGATGTTGAGATTTAAAATGATTGAAAAAACAGCTTTAGCAATCTTTAATGCAACTTCCAGTGCAGTGTAAGACACTTTGGTAATTACACTAAAATTCCACCTACTTTTGCTTTGTCTTGGCTATTATGTGAAGATATATCCTTCAGCTTTAATGATTTGCGATCAGATCTTGATTATCCAATTCTAATTCTGCTTATTTGGAAGATCTATTAAACATTCATTTCAGTTTTACTTCAGTGATTTTAAGAGCTGTTTATATTTTTTCTAGAAATAATTTGTGAAGAAACAGTCCTAGCCAGCAGTTTTTTGCCATCCAGTGGTTTGACTCCTACAGACCATACAGTTCCCCAGAGATGCTTTGAAATACCAGACTCCAGATGTAAAAAACAGGTAATTGCCATCCTTTTGCTTATTTTATNTTCTTTAGCCCCCTTCTCTCAGTGGTGTTTTGTAAAGTTTTTGTAAACTTATTTCTGATATTAAACTTCTGTTATCCTAGTAATCTGTAGCAAAGGTTTTTTTTATTCTCAGAGCTATTATAACAGAGTTTTCAGAGAACTGTTGTCAGTGTCCTGACTTTGAGATGTATAGCCAGTATTAGTATCACTTAGGTACTAAATGTAAGACTTATAGCTTATCTTATTACAATATCAGTTTTTGGAAGGTGATTTTCTTGCTAGCTGAATGGAAGAACCTTCTTCCTGTCAATAGGTAGTGGACTTAATTTGTCTCCTTCAAAATCCTGCTGTTTGATATCTTCTGTATTGTGATTTCATTTGTTGTATTGGTAACGCTTTTCATATGCATGGCTTCAAGGAATGAGACAGCAAGACTTGGGCTAATCTCTTCCTTTGCTACCAGTGCAGTTGTTCTTTGTCAAGTTCCTTTACTTTTTGCCTCAGTTCATATTGCTTCAGTAAAATTCTATGGTGTGCTGAAATGTCTGTGGGTCGCAGGTTGGATCTGTTCTCAAGTCAGCAGCAGAGTTTGTTCTTTTCCTGACTTAATTGAATGCCCAACCTAAAGCAAACAGGTAGTGTTTGAGGATCCCCAAAGGATAACTGTTCAGCTGCCCACGAGTACAAGTCAGGACTCAGCAGTGAGTTGGCTAGCTGTAAAAAATCAGAGCCAGCATTAACTCTGCTTTTCGTGTATGCTGACATCTTACAGCAGCTGTAAGTGGGTGATGGCTTCCTGATATTTTCTTCTTCTCTTTAGGCACCTGCCTCTCTATTGGATTCATGCAAAGAGTATGGAAGTGGTCATCATATGTGGTAAGTTAGATATATAAGTTCTGGGTTTAAATCCTCATTAGCTCTTGAATAATAACAGTGAGTGATGCCCTTTTAAACCTGGCCTTTAAGGCAGAACAGTCTTTCATTGCATGCTGCCTCTGTTTGTTCTTGTAACCAAAATCAGTTTAATGGTGGAAAGTTTTTTTTTAAACCTTTGTACCATGGAATGCAGTTGATAGTTTGAAACCCAGCAATAGCTGTGAAGTGCTGTAACTTTTAAGGGTATACTTATTGAGAGTTGGAAATGCAGGAGGAATTAAACATTTCAGTTTTTACTCTCCATAGAATTACATGCTACCAGCCTTTAAAATCAATGGCTATGTGCAGTTAAAAGATGTTTTACAAAATTACACTGATGTATCTGTAGTAAGAAAAGTAAACCTCAAAATACTGAGAAGCAGCACCATGAATTTGGATCACTATGACTGTTTTTAAACTCAAGCTTGTACTTACTGTGGCTTATCTCTTTTGAAGTGTGGATTGTTTGGAGGAAGAACACTGTGCGATGCCTGACCCCTGTAACACTGTCATCTTGCCTTTTAACTGTATGTCATACACTGCCACAAACCAAGACTTTATCCAGCACCTTTCTGCCTTGATAATGCAGACTGTGCAGAGATCACCCCCCTCCTTTACAGAGGACAAAGGAAGCCCTCCAAGTGATTCCAGAACCACAGACAAAGAAGATGGATATTTTGAAATGGGACTTCACAAAGGAGATCAGACTTTTGAGTTCAGCACTACTTCAGATACTCAATCATCTGACAACGTAGCAGTGGAGAGTGTTGACATAGTCAAAATTCTCTGGAGTTTTTCTATTCACATTCATAAAGGACTGAGGCAGTTTGCTTCCTGTTTGGTTTTGACTGATGATATGCTGGTTGTGTTTGAGATTCCTCATCAGGAATTGAGCGGAAATTGCCAGCACATCCCTTCTGCCTTGAAATTAACGCTGTGTTTTCCATATACTGATCTAACAGAATTTGGCTTTCTCCTGCCAGAAATCTGTTTAACGCTGAAGCTGAAAAACAGTGACAACTGCTTACTTATTGTTTCAGACTCCCAGAATCTTCAGGACTTTTATTCCTGTTTACACACACATTGCTCTCAACACTACACATCAGTGTTGCCAAGCTCCACGTTGTACTGTGGCAAAGCAAACCTCCAAGAGTTTCTCTGCCAGCTTATGGAATTGAATTGCATTTCAGCAGAAGATGTTGAAATCAAAGGTTATTTCCCAACATATCTGGTTTATGGGAATAAAACTACTGCTCAGAAAATCTTGCATCAACCGGAGTCAGCTGGCAATAACAAAGAGCAGTCAAAAAATATTTTGTGTTCTGCACTTTATTCTTCAGTGTATAAATCTTCTGACCAGGGTCCCTGTGTGATCCATCCGTGTTGGATACTTTTAACACCCCAGCATTTGTGCATAGTAAAGGTGGATTTCAGTTTACTGCCAGGTAAATGGGTAGGCACAGAAGAGCTGGAAAGTGTATTTAAACTGAATAGGATTCCTTTAGCATCACTTGTGTTGCATCCAACTCGTGGTTCCATCCAGCAGAAGGGTTCTTTTTTGGATGGGCATGTGCTGGAGTTGCTCGTGGGATACAGATTTGTTACAGCAGTGTTTGTTCTACCTCATGAGAAATTCCACTTCCTAAGAATCTACAGTCTTTTAAGGACACTCCTGCAGGATGTTAAGACTATTATTATTTTCAAAGCTTCAAGCAAATCAGATGCTGTAAGAAATCATGTTGTGGAGGCAAACAGACATGGTCAGTCAGCAAGGTAACAATTCCTGTGAAAGGTCTGTCCCACAGTGCTGAAGTTAATGTGGCCTAGCCAGTATGTTTGCAGCTGTCATTGTAATTGGTTTTGGCCTGTAATACTGAAGTGCTTTTTCATTCTGCTAGTCTGTAGTGTGTGTGAATGGTTATCGTGGACTATACCTGTCTACCTTTGTTGCTGTTTTGCTTTATTGCTGCAAAGTAAAATATGGTTTTTTTTATGGAAGGAGACTTCATGTGCTTACAGGCTGAGGTTGTGGCAGATTGAGAGCTATGCTCAAGATAAGTCATTTAAAGTGAACTACTAAGAACAGAAGATGCTTGTTCCTAATTTCTGAATGAAATATGAAGTATTAGTTCTTCTAGGGAAAGAGCTGTATACTTCCTTAAATTTTGATGATGTATTTTCTGAATCTCTTTTAGCTTTTGTAAGCCTCATCTGATGCTGTCATCTTTATATCCATCTGAATTTCTTATTCAGAAGATAACAGAAGATAACCAGATTCCTGTTCACCTTCATGTTTCTATGTCTCTGCAGTATGTGGCTGGGCTGAAAGGAAATGCTCTTGTTGAGCTTTTCCATGGCAACATTGCAGAGGTATTTTTGCCTAGGCCATGGGTATAAAAAGGTGCCTTGTGGCCTTTCAGTACTAGACAGTATTTTTAAAAAGTGAAGCATTTTGATCAAAACCCTATTTGTGTTACTCCATTTCGGGTTTCCCGCTATAGTGATGGGGATCCTGCCAGGAATATTTTGCCCTCGGATGCAGAACAGGAGAGTACATTAGTGTATGCCTTGAAGATAGGATTACTCCAAGAATGTTCCTCTTCTCTTTAAAGTGGCAAAAGGAAAGAAAATAACTGGAGTGGATTTAGTTTGTGATGGTATCTAGCTAAATCAATAAGTGTCCTGACTCCTTTGTAGTATGGGTGCATGAATACAACGCATGTGCATGGCTGTAGGTATTTGAGAAAAGTAAGAAGGTAAATCTAATTTCTGAAAAGCCTTTATAGTTTGTGGGGAACATCCAGTTTAAAAGTATGGATCTTACCTTAAATTCATGATGTGGTTTCTTGATTGATAAATCATTGTGGTCTGAGTACAAATGTCAATTGAAAAGCTTATTGAGAAATAGAGATATTTTATTCTTATTTCCTTACCTCACTTCCAAATCTTTTAAGTAAGCACAAATTGTGCATCTCTTTTTACACAAGAAGCTGATAAAGAAAGCAGGTGACTCATGTGAGGATTCACAGTAAACTCATCAAGCTAGAAGATGGAAATATGCCTAGTTGGAACAGTAGCTGTAGTGGCAAGCTGTGCATCTCTCCTCACTTAAGGGTCTTTGAATCCAACCCTTCAGCATCTGAAGGGTCAGCAGACTTGCTGAGGTTTCGGAGGCACTGCTCATCTGTTGATTAAAATTTTATCTGCAGTGTCTGTTCTGTAACTTTTCTTGTGCGATAGATGTTTTCCTTATTTCTAGTTTTGGTCAGAAAACAAGGAATAGTTGAACCACAATAGAAGAATAATTTTAATATATAAACAAGACATTTTCAGTAGACTGCTATTGTGTTCACCTTGAAGTTGCTGTGTTTAATGGCTATGAGGTGGGTTTCTGCTCTTTATAGCATCTTCAGATGCTTCAGGTTTTGGAATTTTTTCTAGTAGTCTGTAGTTGCCTCTAAGATGATGAAACTATCTGAAATCTTGGCGTGGAAGTGATTCATGAAATGCAATTTACACCTTAGGTTGAAAATGAAGAGTTGAGACATCTCATGTGGTCGTCAGTTCTGTTTTACAAGACTCCTACTGTGGAAGTGATGGCTTGTGTGCTTCTCTCAACAAAAGCTATTTACTTTCTGCTGGATGATTCTTTCATTCAAGCTGATGAGCACCAGTCAGGTAAGATAGTTATTTTGATCCTTTAGTAAGGTTATCAACTTAATTCCTTTCTATGTTTTTGTCTTCAGTTTAAGTACCAGTTTTGGTCGACGTTCTTATTTGGACCTCGTAGTTGAGGAAGAGAGTGATGCCGTATGCTAAGTGCATACATGAGACTTATGCTCAAAAACAGGGTCTTGAGTCGTGGCTCCTTCTCAAGCAGACCCTTCCATGTGTCATTGTATCCATGCTTTTCTTACATGTTGTTTCATAGTCCCTAGCATCACTTGAGTGGTTAAAGGCCCTTCATAGAATCATTTAGGTTGGAAAAGACCTCTAGGATCATCAAGTCCAACCTTCATCCCAACATCTCCCTAACCCCTAGACCATGTCTCAAAGCACCACATCTACTCATTTTTTAACACTTTCAGGAATGGTGACTCCACTGCTTCCCTGAGCAGCCTGTTCCAATGCCTACTCTTTCAGTAAAGAACTTCTTCCTAATTTCCAATCTAAACCTCCCCTAGTGCAACTTGAGGCTTTTACCTCTGGTACAGTCATTAGTTATTTGGGAGTAGAGACACCAGCCTCACTACAACCTCCTCTTAGGTAGTTGTAGAGAGCAATGAGGTCTCCTCTCAGCCTCCTCTTCTTCAAGCTCAACAATTCCAGTTCCCTGAGGCATTCTTCATAAGATATATTCTCCAGACCCCTCACCAGCTTGGTTGCCCTTCTCTGCACCTGCTCCAGCACCACAATGTCCTTCCTATACTGTGGCACCCAAAACTGGACACAGTATTCATGGTGTAGCCTCACGAGTGCTGAGTACAGGGGCACAATCACCTCCCTGCTCCTGCTGGTCACACCATTTCTGATACAGGCCAGGATGCTGTTGGCCCCCTGGGCACACTGCTGGCTCATGTTCAGCTGGCTGTCCACCAGCACCTCAGGTCCTTTTCTGCCAGGCTTTCCAGCCAAACTTCACCAAGCCTGTCGCGTTTCATAACCAGAAAGAACTGAAGGGTAATGAAACCCATGGTGTGTATTCAATTCATGTGAGTGGTCTGTTAGTACATCTGCTGATTTAACTCTATGATGTGATGGCTACTTCAAAAAATGCCACTAATAAGATTTGGTTGTTTGAATTATTAGCCACTGTTCCCACTTTCTTCCTAATTTCTTCTTTCAAGTGTGATATAGGCATAAGATTTTTAATATAAAAATATGCTTTTGAAAATAATCTTTTCTTTTGACTTTTTAATTGTATATCCTTTTCAACCAGATTTCTGGAAAAAAGAAAACTCAGACTGTGAAAATAGCCCTTTCCACCTCTCCTGCTGCTTTGTGCTAAAACTTAATGACCTGCAGTCAGTAAACGTTGGCCTGTTTGACCAATACTTCCGAATTACTGGTGAGTGCATCTTGTGTTTTAAGTTTTTCCAGTTCTGTTTTGTCTATTTAGTTTTCTTAGGTGAATTCCTGTCTGCATTTTATTAGTGAAATGGAAGAGTATATTATTTTGTTGCTTCTTTTTCTTAAAAGATGTCAAGTTAATGTAACACTGGTGCTGTACCAGCTGTACCAACTGTCTTGCAACATCTTGTAATTGAGGTAACTGGGAAGCTTAATATCAATGAATCGGTCTCATGAGTGCTGTTAAAACTTGTCCTGTCTTAATGACACATGAAAAGGCCTCCTTGGAGTTAAACCTTGCAAGAGAGGTCAAGGACAACAGAAAGGACTTCTTCAAATACACTGCAGACAAAACTAACACTAGAGGCAATGTAGGCCCACTGCTGAATGAGGCGGGTGCCCTGGTGACAGAGGATACAGAGAAGGTGGAGTTACTGAATGCCTTCTTTGCCTCTGTCTATACTCCTGGAGGCTGTCCTGAGGAGCCCCAGACCCCTGAGGCCCCAGAGGAAGTCAGGACAAAGGAGGAGTTTGACCTGGTTGACGAGGCCTGGATTAGGGACCAATATCCAGCAATCTGGACATCCATAAATCCGTGGCTCCTGGTGGGATGCANGCTGTGCTGCCATTCAGCGAGACCTGGACAGGCTGGAGAGTTGGGCGGGGAGAAATTTGATGAAATATAACAAGGGCAAGTGTAGAGTCTTGCATCTGGGCAAGAACAACCCCAGGTACCAGTATAGGTTGGGGACTGAGCTGTTGGAGAGCAGTGTAGGAGAGAGGGACCTGGGGGTTCTGGTGGACAGCAGGATGACCATGAGCCAGCAATGTGCCCTTGTGGCCAAGAAGGCCAATGGCATCCTGGGGTGTATTAGAAGGGGTGTGGTTAGTAGGTTGAGAGAGGTTCTCCTGCCCCTCTACTCTGCCCTGGTGAGACCACATCTGGAATATCGTGTCCAGTTCTGGGCCCCTCAGTTCAAGAAGGACACAGAACTGCTTGAGAGAGTCCAGCACAGAGCCACAAGGATGATTAAGGGAGTGGAACATGTCTCTTATGAGGAAAGGCTGAGGGAGTTGGGTCTCTCTAGCTTGGAAAAAAGGAGACTGAGGGGTGACCTCATTAACGTTTATAAATATGTAAAGGGAGAGTGTCAGGAGGACGGAGCCAGGCTCTTCTCAGTGATGGCCAATGACAGGACAAGGGGCAGTGGGTGCAAACCAGAGCATAAGAGGTTCCACAAAAATATAAGGAAAAACTTTCATGGTGAGGGTGACAGAGCACTGGAACAGGCTGCCCAAAAGGGTTGTAGAGTCTCCTTCTCTGGAGACATTGAAAACTCGCCTGGATGCGTTCCTGTGTGACCTGATCTAGGTGATCCTGCTCTGGCAGGGTGATTGGACTAGATGATCTTTCGAGGTCCCTTCCAACCCTTAACATTCTGTGATTCTGTGAAAAGGGAAATCTGAAGACTTCCGTGGTGTTATGAGGTTTTGGCTTGCAGTAAAGAGTAAAATCAAGGTACTGCCCTCATGGCAGAATGCATAGTTGATGGCTGATTTTTTGGATGAAAAATGAGATCTTAAAGTTTACAAAAGGTGATAATGTCAACTTAAAATTTAAGGGAAATACCATCAGTAAAGTTTCTGGACTGGTGCTCTGCCTCAGAGTCCCACTACATGAGGCATACATTCCTGTGTTTGGAAATGTCTGCTAATTGTGTTGAGACTTCAATGTTCACAAAGAAAACTGAGACTAGCTTTTTCTGTAATCAATTGTAAAGATAATGTGGTAAGTTGAGCCCCTACAACAGTAATTGGACAGTTAAATCATGAGTGTACATCATATCAAGAAGAAAATATTTTCTTTATTTTTTGAGGGACTTGTAAGGGAAGGGTTCTAGTATTTTTTTTACTAAGGATTTGAAAGCTTTCTGAATAATGGTGCATGTTTCCAAGAGAAATAATCCTTGCAAGGAATCTTTTTTTTTTTAACAGTTGCATGTTGGTTGTTTGCATAAATCATGATAATGCCACATGCAGACTTGTGAGTGGTTTATATTGTCTTCTCTTCAGGTCACTCTGCAGATCATATAGTCACCTGCCTGACAAGAGACAGTTACAACACTCACACCTTCATACAGCAGCTTATGGCAGTTCTGTCACTGCTTGCACGCACACCTTCACCTGAACCAGTAGATAAAGACTTCTACTCTGAATTTGGGAGTAAAAACACAGGTAAGTGGTCTTTTCTACATGTCATGAGCTTAGGCACCATATTTAGGGCATCATATAAAGTGTACTGATTAAAAACTCTTAAGGGGAATTTATGCATTGTTTCCTATTTGATACTTTAACCAAACTCCCTGACTTTAATTATCTTGCGTATACCTTATCTGAAGAGAATTGTTAAATATAAACAGTCTTGCACATGTGAAGGTAATAATGGCTTCTTGAGTCCATCAGAAACAGCACTTCCTATACAATATTTTGGAGGGTGAGCTAATGCAGCTCCCACTGCAAGTTTCAGCCTAACCTAGAAAGTCTTGTAAGTCATCAAAGGGCAGTGAAGGTAACTAAGTCTGAAAGTTACATTTTTCCTTGCTTAGTCAAAGGAAAGAACCGTGTCATTCTGTGAGAATGTAGTGAAGTGAAAACTAGATTATTTTTTAAGATGTTAGGTCCAATTCCAGTATCAGGTGAATTTTTTTTGTTTAGATGTCTGAAGCCAGCTGAAGGAAGAAAATAAAATGGCATTTTCCTGGGGAATGTGATAGTTACTGTTACTCTTTTAAGAAGGAGCTCTGTAAGCCCAAAGTACAAGGTTTGATGGGAAGTCATATCTTTTAGTAGACCAATTGATTTATGTGAAAAAAGCAGGCATGCTTCCTTTAAGCTTTGCTGTGTTGTATTTTAGCACTTAATTTATTGGGAGTAAGGGACTGCAGTGTCACCTCTTGCCACTCCAGAATGTAGTATGGAGCACTGTGCTCATCCAGTCTTAGATGTAAAAGGGGATATCCAAGTAATTCATGTGGAGTCTTCTTTTTTTTCTGCTTTTTTTTGTCTTAATTTCTGCCATTTTTCTCTGCTTAAAAGAAAAGTCTGTTTTCAGTGATCTGATAATGCTCTCAGAGTTCAGAAGTGAGAAGTGGGAAGGAGACAGGGGAGATCAGCTGGTAGAGAGGTAGAGACTCTGTTATGAGAATCCAGCTGCATTTCCTTTAACCTCTTCTGCTATTGCCCTGAACTAGTTATGTGGTTAGAAATTTGCAGAAAAGTATGTTGCTAATACAAGAGAGACTCCAGTAGAGATCTGCAATCTGGATAAAATTATTCCAATAATATGCATAAGTAAAGCCTTATATGAAGAGATGCAAAACTTGATTTTTTCCAGCTGCATCCAACTGTCAAAGATTGTTGCTTATCCTAATGCATTGAAATGTTGCATAGTACTAAATTTAAGTATAATAGTGTATGTTTCTTGCAGGAAAAATGGAGAATTATGAACTGATTCACTCTAGCAGAGTAAAATTTATTTATCCAAATGAAGAGGAAATTGGGGACCTTGCTTTTCTAGTGGCAGAGAAGATGGATGGTTTGGCTAATCTTCAGTTCCTCAACATCCTACTTTATGTTTTGGCATTTCAAGTAAATCACATTGAAGGATCTGCCCAAAACACTAGTTTGCTTCAACCTAAAACACTTATATTAACCAGCTCTGATTTGTTCCTCTTTGATGAAGATTATATCAGTTACCCACTACCTGAATTTGCTAAGGAACCACCAAAGAGAGATAAATATCAGCTTGCAGATGGAAGACGAATCCGGGATTTAGATAGAGTACTTATGGGTTATCAGACATATCCACAGGCCCTTACATTTGTGTTTGATGATGTTCAGAATCAGGATCTGATGCAGAATTTAACACTGGATCACTTTGGAGAAACTGGTAGCACCCCAAAGGGAAGTGCGAAACAGGAAGGCAGCAGGAGCAGAGAGATCCAGTGGTATATCTTTATCCCAAGTGCAGAAAGCAGGGAGAAATTAATTTCATTGCTTGCAAGACAGTGGGAGATCCTGTGTGGTAGGGAACTGCCTTTGGAACTCACTGGGTAGCTCTTGCACAGCTGAGTGATTTCACTGTCTTCTAAGGTCAAGCACAGTGTTTGGATAGATACATCTGTGTCACCTTCTGTCTCTTAATAAAGAGCTGACCTGGACTCCTTTGCTCCCTAGTGCAGTGAACATTTAATAGTACATAGAAATATTCTAAGTGTTAACTGGGAACTGAACTTCTTGTAAAGTCTATTTTTTATGCAATAGTATATAGTAAAAAAAAATCATGAGACATCCTGGGAAACTGTATGGAAAAATTAAGGAGTCAACACTAGATATGCCGTCGTCTAGGGCTGTTAAGGTTTCTGTATATATCAGTCTTGCCGTTCTATACAAATTCTAATGTGTAAATAAGGGTAAATGCTTGTGTATGTTCAAGTGCAATGTTCTTTGTATGAGAAGTATTTTGGGTATGCTGCTAGTGCTTATTATTTAATGATTTTACAATTTTACATATGTTTCTTTGAGGCCAAATGTAATTATTTGCTGTCAATCATGAAATTAGCAGTAAAATTTGAGGCACGGGCAGGTGACAAATTTTCATATAAAATTATTTTCATGGACAGCCTTTTTCCTTATATTAGGATAGAGAAGAATTGCCTGTTAAAGATACACTCAGTATTGTCTTGAAAGTGGAGATACCCAATGTGGGTATATGAGCGTTTTGTCAGCAAATAATGAATTTGTATCTCAGAACACAAAGTCTTTCTTTTGCCTATCTTGTCAATACAAATAAAGTGTAATTTGACAGTTTTCTTTTGGCCTTGTCTTTATTTGTTTATCATGTTTGCAGGATACCACATGGCAGGTCAGCAGCATGTATTTTCCTAGAGTGTATTGTAAAGTACAAAATATGCAGCAAGATGAAAGAAGAAAATAGTTTATTCTACTATAGCAAGTTTAACCTGGTCCAGAAAGAGAGCTGAGTCATGGAAACTGAGGATCTTTAGCTTCTAATCACAATTTAGTGAGTATGATTCTCCGTCAGATATTAGGGATTTGCTTTCCCAATTCTTTAACTTGACTATTACTGTGCCCAACAAGTTTTAGCCTCTCCCATGACAGTAAAATCCTTATTCACTATTATGACAAATACTGAGATTTTGAAAAAGACTGTTCTATGTCCACCAGGATCAAGACGGGAAGAACACTTTTGATACATATGTGCCAGCAGATGTTGCTTAAAACTTATGCACCTTAAACACAGAAAATGTAGATTGGGAGAGATCACGGAAGGTCCAACAGTCAAGCTCAAAACAGGACAAGTTTCAAAGAGATTGCCCAGGGCCTGGTCCAAACAAGTTTTGAGCTTTGCCAAGAAGGGTGGGTCCACAGTGGCAGTGGGAATTTGGTGGTTCTGTGATGTATTTATCCATGCTGATGAGGAGCTTGGCTATGCTTGTTAGGCTTCAGATGGCAGGAATGTTACAGTCAGTGCAAGGATGACAAAGACACAGGCAGCCAAAGTCAAACCATATTGCAGGATGCAGTGGAGTTCCCTAGGTGACCACAAAGATGAAGAGTGTTCCTGGAATGTTACTGGAGTGCTGCTCTGTTCACAGTTTAGCAGAGGAAATGTAGTCACTCTCAAGCTTAGACCAAAATGAACAATTAAGGTAGGTAGGTACTGTAGACTCTTGGGAAAAACAAAATTTTCCTGTGTTTTAGACGTCTTCTATTCTCTGAAGTCTCAAGGATACTTAATGTTCACTTAAGCTTAATTGTCCTTAGGTAGAAAAAACTAGTTTCTAAAAAATCATTGGGATAATATAATTAAATTAGCTTAGGTCTTCGTTACTTCTTTCTGAAGTAATTCTGTTAGTCACTTATTTGTAGTTCTGATAGGTAACACTTAATAGGAGCCAATGGCAATTCAAATAGTCTGATCTGCAAGCATTTGAGAACTTATCAGATGAACAGATTGTTTACAGTATGGTTTATGGTTTAAAGTGAATGCAAAGGGAATCTGTAATGAGTCCTTTGGAACTGTCTGGGATTTGAGCCAAAGTGAACAGATATCTCTGCCTCTCATATTAGGGATTATACTTGCCATTGTTCCTGGGTAAGTCAGCCCTGCTTCCATCTTACTTGTAAGGCCTGTCCTGGGGGATGCCTTGTGCTTTAGGCAGACCTGAGTTCTCTTTCTAAGCATCCCTTCTAAAGTCCAACTATTCAGGTGTTTTTTAATATGATAGTGCATATCATAGCATCACATATTAGAATAAGCAAGGATAATCCCCTGCATATAGTTTGAGCAAACCTGAAATTCTTTAAGCCCATAGCTGTTTAAAACATTAAATCTGTCCCTTTGGATCAGGTTATTAATCCAGGAAATGGGTACAATTTCCCCATGAGACCTTGCTAAACACTGGTCACATTTTAAGGTGAACAAAATGTTCAATAATTCATTAGATATGTACTTCAGTATTAATTCTTCCATTAAGTATTGCCTCTATAGTGCTGTCAGAACTGTTTATTTTCAGGGCATTTTTTTCAACAAATATTCTTTTATACTCTGCTAGGTAAAGCATGAACTGTGCAAAGTAAAGTGTCTTCCCTCACATTTCGCTCTTTTTCATTTTTACCTGGGAAAAAAACTAACCTGTCCACACCCAAAAGAAGAAATTTTCTACTGCCAGCAGCTATGTGATCCCCTGCTCTTTTGCATTGCGTTAACCTGCTGGTGTTAGTGTTGTGGGTGCAAATGTCTGTTCATTTAAGTGCAATGTTAAGATGAAAAATTTTATTTGTTGTCATTCCTCAGCACCAGCCTGTTGTCTTTATTGACTAATTTTAATGTAATGTTTTGTACTTAAATATCACACAGACACAGAATGTCAGGGATTGGAAGGGACCTCAAAAGATCATCTAGTCCAATCCCCCTGCCGGAGCAGGATCACCTAGATGAGGTTACACAGGAACATGTCCAGACGGGTTTTGAATGTCTCCAGAGAAGGAGACTCCACAACCTCCCTGGGCAGCCCATTCCAGTGTCCTGTTACCCTCACTGAGAAGAAGTTTCTTCTCATATTTAAGTGGAACCTCCTGTGTTCCAGTTTGTACCCGTTACCCCTTGTCTTATCATTGTTTGTCACCGAGAAGAGCCTGGCTCCATCTTCGTGACACTCCCCCTTTATATATTTATAAACATTAATGAGGTCTCCCCTTAGTCTCCTCTTCTGCAAGCTAAAGAGACCCAGCTCCCTCAGCCTTTCCTCATAAGGGAGATGCTCCACTCCCTTAATCATCTTTGTAGCCCTACGCTGGACTCTCTCCAGCAGTTCCCTGTCCCTCTTGAACTGAGGGGCCCAGAACTGGACACAATACTCCAGATGAGGTCTCACCAGGGCAGAGTAGAGGGGCAGGAGAACCTCTCTCGACCTACTAACCACCCCCCTTCTAATACACCCCAGGATGCCATTGGCCTTCTTGGCCACAAGGGCACAGTGCTGGCTCATGGTCATCCTGCTGTCCACCAGGACCCCCAGGTCCCTTTCCCCTACACTGCTCTCTAATAGGTCATTCCCCAATTTATACTGGAACCTGGGGTTGTTCCTGCCCAGATGCAGGACTCTGCACTTCCCCTTATTATATTTCATTAAATTTTTCCCCGCCCAACTCTCCAGCCTGTCCAGGTCTCGCTGGATGGCAGCACAGCCCTCTGGTGTGTCAGCCACTCCTCCCAGCTTGGTGTCATCAGCAAATTTGCTGATAGTACACTCAACTCCCTCATCTAAGTCATTGATGAATATATTGAATAATACTGGCCCCAGTACTGACCCTTGGGGCACTCCACTGGTTACAGGCCTCCAACTGGACTCTGCCCCATTGACCATGACTCTCTGGCTCCTTTCCTTCAGCCAGTTTGTAGTCCACCTCACTACCCGTTCGTCCAGTCCACACTTCCTCAGTTTAGCTGTGAGGATGCTGTGGGAGACCTTGTCAAAGACTTTACTGAAGTCAAGGTAGACCACATCCACCACTCTGCCATCATCCATCCACCTCGTTATATCCTCATAAAAGGCTAATATAAGGGTTTATTTACAGGAGTTTTCCTCAAAAATGTAATTCTTTATCTTGAATCTTACAAATTTGGTGATTGTTTAATTTCATATAGAATTCTCAGAACTTTCCACAATTAGTTTTTACAGAAAGTTCTGTGAAATGAAGTGGCTTTGTAAAGCAGTTGTGGTCACATCTTGATTTCTTCCTCTCTTTGCAGAATGCTACGAAGCTCCACATTTCTTTCATTAGAAATCATTTCTACTCAAATCTTATACAACTTCCAACATTAAGACAATATCTGAGTAGCTAAAGTTATGACCAGGTCCATGAATAGGCAGGTGTAGAGACCTTTTTCAGGGAAGTATGTCCTAAACCACCTTAGACTTCCATAATCTGTCTTTGCAGCTGATGTAGATGTGTGCCACCCTAGGAAGGCCTGTGCAGTTATTTATGTTGAGTGTCATCTGCTGAGGATGTGGCAAAAAGTTCTAAAACTTCCCTTGTATTACAATTGAAAAATTGTAAATGAATCTCATTAGGAAGGAAAGTAAATGAGGTGCTGACCTGAGCTAAACTGTTTTCTTTTCAAGAAGATGTGACAGCGTGACCTACATCCTGTCTGTCCTGTGTCCATTCCCATGCTGCATTTGCAGCACTTGATTTGCCTGGCTCTAGATGCACCGAACAGGGATGGATTTACATCAACCCCCTTTGACTTGTCTTCCTGTTCTTGTCAACTTTGATAGGAGGGTGTTGGGGTTTTTTTTAAAAAAAAAAGAAGTAGCACAAAATGCTGCTGCTTCTTGCTTGAATGTCTCTGATCAAAAAATTTACTTCTGCAGTATTAATCTTCAAACATAGCAAATCTTAGGCAGAGAAGTGGCACCGTGAGGGAAAACATGAAACTGGTTCAGGGCAGACTGTAAAACTTCTGTTTCCTGCTGTCTACCGGATAATGAAGAGCATTTAATAACTTGGAAAGCTAAAAATTGATGTGGAAAAGGAGGGCATGTGAAACTCATTAGACCAAGAAGGTACTGAAGACAGACTGTAGCTAACACTGGAAAAACCTCACTTGAATAGATGTATGAAGAGTAACAGCCAGACTTCATAAGCTGAGTACTAAGCCCCTGTGCCTCAGACTTTAAGACCTCTGAGAGGGGATGACAAGAACTTCAACCACCTCTATAAAGTTGAACATGCTGAGGTAGCAGGATCCCAACTTTCATCTCAGTCATGCTGTTCTCAGGCAGGCACTTCAGTTCAGTCCTTGGCAAACTGCTCTAGCTTTAGTCAAGCATGTTATAGGCAATTTCTGTCCCTTGTGGATAACAGTATATGAAGGATAAGCAACACCACGGTGGGAAAACACACTGCCTCTTCAGTCATGCTGAAAGGAGCAGGTGCTGAGCTTCAGCGGCTCAGCCTGTTTGTTCAAATGGTTTTATTCAGACTTCTAATTCATATTGAATATCCATGGGAAATTTGGTGCTTCACTCTCCCAGTATGATTTCAGAGTGTTGCTTAATAGATTGGAAAGGTACAGAAGTAAAACCAAGAGATGGGAATACACAGCTGGCTTTCACTGCAGGAACACGTGTGAAGGAACTGGAAGTCAATAGCTATAAACAGGCCAGGAATTACAGCATTTCTGTGCTGATATTTGTACTGTTGCCCTTCAAGGTTTTGAACTAACAGGACGTGAGCAGCCACGATAATTTTTTCCTGAATCCCACAAGAGCAGTGTGTTTGGGCAGCTCTACCTGTCTGCTTAGGATTGGGCTATTGCGTTGTGTGCGAGAGAGCAATAAACAGACTTCTATTCACTCTGTGGCCCTTCTGGTTTTTTGCTTTTATCAGCAAACTTTAAAATTCCTCTTTCTTCTAACTGGCCAAGAGAACAACAACAAAAAATAGGATTGTGTCCTGGCCTCTGCACCGAGACCTTCCAGGGTGTGTTCTGTAAGCGTGGCATAGCTGCCCCTCTTTCTACACACAAGTACTTCTGTCTTGGTCTGTTTAATCCTTTGCTAGTAGCTCTTCAGACTCACAGCCTTCCTATACACTTACAATTCAGAGCAAAGAGACCTTATGTTCTTTCCCAGCTTTCCCAGAAGAGCAGAACAAGGGGCTGTTTCTCTCTATGGATGTAGCCAAATGGCTCCCACAGAAGCTGTGTGGCAAGGTCGGCTGGATGGTAAATAATTTGTCTCGGGTCTGTAATTTCTGTAAAGATTGCTTAAACAAAAGATTTCAATGGCAGGAAATTGCCCAAGCCAGCCAGGGCTGCACGCGCTTCAGAGAAATGCTGGTGACTCAGCATTTTAAAATGCGGCATGTGACACAGGCAGGGAGACTGCAAAGGTTTGTTGCTATATGTTTTTTCCCCATGGAACAGGTTGAGTAGTTTTCACCAGCAGTTTCTCAACTCTGAGTGTTAATGTGTTCATGGAAAAAAAATGCTAGGTCTTAGCTAAGTTGCTTTAAAGTACCCAACCTTTCATCAATGCATAAAGTGAAAAGACTGAGGAAAAAATCCCAAGCACGGCTTCATCCCAACAATCTACTGATGATTTGGAAGCCCGAGACCACAAGGTAAATTATTAACGTTTTTAGAAGTTGTCTGTCAGGGCCAGAAGTTGAAGATGATGCTTCTGAGACCCATGTCTGTGACTTCAACTGCTAAACCAGCCACCTTCTGCCATGGGGGCAGGAGACATTTGACTGATAAGTCAACCTCCGTTCTTTCCAAAACAAACAAAAGCCCACATGCTAAACCTCATAGATAAACACACTAGCAGGCAGTTGACAACTCCTACAGTACCTTTTAAAATCGAATTTGCAGAATCCTGTTTCAATCAAACATAGACTAGGACATGAATGAAATTCCTCTACCCTGCCTGCATAGCACCATTTGCGTGCTCACTCAACAGATCCTCACAAGTCTTGCCTATAAATTTTCCCTTTGACAAAGGGGGTTTTTTTCCAGTTTTTTTGAGTCATATTCCTTAATTGCTAGAGACATAGGAAGTCCTGTGGCTTCATTCTTAATGTACTACTGGACAGTTTAGAAGCAACCAGATGTTGAGCACTCTGACAGATCTCAGGATCTTGTTTTGTGGGACTTCAGGGATTAAAATGCTTTGTGCAGACCCCTATGCATATGAGCTGGTCTCAAATAGAAGTGAGTGAGGGAACTGGTTTTTTTTTATTTACTGACAATTCTGAAGGGTATTGGACAAAACAGTGGAATCAAAAAATTGATCCAATGCATTTTGCCTCAAAGGCATAAGCTTTTTATTGATGTCATCCATGAGAAAATCCATCTTATCTGCCTAGGAGGAATCCATCTATCCAAAGAGAACAGGAACAATGTAAGCAGAGCAGTGATTTGTATTTATTTTGTCCAGTTTTGCTCCCTGTGCTGTTTCCATGCTGGTGCTGCCATGTTTGGTGATACTGCCAACTGGACTGCCACTGCGAGCATGTTGGTATCTTTCCACTGTGCACTAAGCTTTGTTAATGGCTCTTGGCCACCCATTAATTTGGAGGTGGTTGGTGCTTCACCTTCTTACTAATTCCCGGAGTCACACAGATCCAAAGCTGATGCAGGTTTTGCCGTTCCAGACCCAGCAGCAATGATCAGCAAAGGAAGTTTCTGTTCTCTCAGAGCAGTTCATATGCAATGGCTGCAACAGGCCACCTGTGCCGCTTGATCAGGAGAGCAACATCTAATGACTGATGACCTTTTGGTTTTTCAGTTTATGCTCTGCTGCTGTGCATTGGCTCTACTGTTTGCATTTTCAGCCTGTGTATTGCTGTTGTAGGGCTTGCTTTTAAATGAGGCGTGGTCAGATAAAAGGAATCTGGCTGTGAACCTTTTGATGTTGCTGTGAATCTCATTTATTTAATTCAGACAGGAATTTCACTAAGCCTTTCTCCCTTCCTAGTTTCCTTGCAGAAAGTCAGATACTGTGATGTTAAACAGCAGTGGAAAGTCTTGGCATCAGTCTTTGTGTGTCCTCTTCCCTTGTACCATTTTCAGCATTGAGCCATTTAGAAAACAGTCTGAAGCTTCATTAAAAGATGCCCATACCTCTTCAAGTGCCTCAGGGTAAGCTTTTTTCACCTTAAAAGCTTATCAGCTATCTGTGGATGCCCAGTACTGGCAATTAATCCCTATGTCATACAGCCAGCTCTTGGAAAATCCATCAACAATCAGTCAACATCCTTCATGACTGCTTGTTTTAGTCATGTATGTCTAACAAGGAGCATGAAGCAGAGAAGCAGCCTCATTCTTCGCTCCATGAAGACATGGCCAGTCTGGTACCATGACTGCAGGTAAAGAAAGCATTGTACAGCTTGTGTATGAACATTCACCTCTAGAAGAATGTCCCCACTGTCCATTTGCAACTTTTCCATCCCACCAGAACTTGTCTGAGCTCTGTTGCCTCTACCTCATTTCACAGATCTGCAGGGTACCAAATGGTTTGGTGTGATCCCTCTGGCCTTGACAGAGTGACCGTCTGTTGGGCAGCAACGGTCCCAGGGCTGCAGTTGTCCTGTACCAGGACAAGTGGACTGAGTCGTCAGATTGAGCTGTGGGCTGGTACTTCTCACATGGGTTGCTGTGGATGGTTGTGTGCCTTATCTGCTTCCTGTTAGTGCAGGATATATAATAGTGCTGGCTGTTCATCATGCTGGCTGTCTCTGTAGGATGGAGGAAGAGGTAAAGCACAATTGACAGCACTAGTAAGTACAGAAATTCTTATATACTTAATATGTTAGCTTGTGTATCTTTGTGTGTATGCAGGGGGCAAAAAATATTAATGCTCTCAATTATTTTTGTAAATACAAGAATAGTTTCAAACCTATCCTGGTTTCATTTAGGCACCTTCATGTACCATTCATGTCTCAAATATTAAAAGATCCCCCATTGCTCAGTAGGATTCGTTACTAACAGAAACAGTCCTTAGACTGCTCAGTACAATGGGTTGTTTTGGTAGTGTAGGGAGACAAAGTCCATGTAAAATCTGTCAATAGTCAATTCTTGGTTGTAATGTTCAAAAGGAAAAGGTAAATTGCAGACCATACCTCAGACTAGCATGTATTTTTTTCAATCCCATTTTGGGATTTGCCTATTCTGAATGCTATGGCAGTGTTCCTTGGATTCATCAAGCTGTAAGCGGAGTGTTTGGAAAATGATGTGTTTTACCATTGCTGACATAGTACCTGCAAAATGTGATGCTTTTCTTACTAAGAAACTCAAATATTTTAAATAAAGTGCTTGCTTGATTGATATGATGTGCTTATATTGCATTGCTTTGTTTGTGAATACTTTGGGATAGGCAATGGTTAGGTCTGTCTTCTGTTTGAGGTGTTGTGGACGTATTAACGTCAGTGATAAAAGGAAATTAACTTACTCTTCATGAATTCATGGTATTTAAGTTTGCCCATTGGATTTGCCTTCAGTTCAGCATACAGTTAACCTCTTTTCATTCCAATTAGTTGAAAACTAAGGATTTCCTTCCTTCTGTTTTGAACTGATATGTAAGAGGAAATCCGTAGATGTTCCTGTTATGAGTAAACCTTTTACTAAGGAGTTCTGCTAGTGCATTTAGAAAAAGAATAGAAAGAAAGAAAAAGGTGGTATTGATTCAGCTGTAACACTAGAGTAGCAGATTCTCTTCTGAGGGCTTTGCAGCCAAAGAGCACAGTGCGAAAATGCTCTCTCCCTGTTTACTTTTAACCTCTGGTTTCTCTTGGATCTGATTCTTAGCAGGCGGTCTTACCTTACAGAAATCGCAGCCTCTATCGCCACCCCTTTTGTGGAAAGGGCCCTGCTTGTAAAAGCATGAAAATGCGTCCTCCTGGGTTGCTGTTTTTCTTCTTAACAGCATGCTTCACTCCCACAGCTGACTGCCAGAGTCAGAAGGTAGGTCTGTGAGTCTTTGGTTAAATGTTCATTGAATGGTTCTTCATTTTGGATGGTTGTGTGTTATGAAATAGTCCTCCCCAAAACTCCTTTTTCTGTTTACTTTTGGTTAAGCACAGAATAACATCTGTAATGAAACTTTAGGACTATAAGGTATCTTCTCTGTTTATGTGTGGTTATGCATGTAGTCTAAACTGGAACTAAAAATAAAGTTGAATGGAGCTGTTTGAGTTTTAGACCAGAGTAAATTTGTATTTATGTTCAGCACTGAATGCGAAAGTAGCAATATGAAAGGAATATACTTGACATCTTTGTCTTCGGCTATTTTCAGTCCATGTGATGGGAGCTTAGCATCTGGAAGAACAGATTCATAAGTTTCCTAGGAGAATTTAATGAAAAAAAAAAATTTAAATCTCATCAAATTGTTGCCCAGTGAGGAGTGTGGAATACTTTCCATTTTGTTTTGATCTTGTTTCAATTTTGTTGATTTTCTTTTGATTCCTTTCTCTCCATTCTTGTGCTTAGCCAGCAGCATCTAGAAGAATATACAAAGCCTTTGTAGATCTGTTCTCTAGGCTCCATGATGAGGCATTCCATTTTCTGTAGGCTAGAATTCACACTGATTTGTACTATATTGTCTTCTACCATCATCCTTGTGTCCTGCTGTTGGAGGAATGAATTGGCCTACAAAGTCAGGAGCTGTGTGGGCATTTGGAAATCTTTTTTTCCTGGAGACCCAAGCTATGGAAGGGTTGTCTTGTCTTGAATGACAGTGAGGGACCTTGTGGGGAGTGGACAGACCTGTGCTAAGGAAGGTGTGAGTGAGTCTAAGAGACATAATTTACAAAAAGTCAGAACACTGACAAGATGCATCATCGTCAGAACTTTGGATAGAAACTTTTTAATAGACCCTTTCATAAAAGGGACATAAGTGACTAATAAGCATACAAATAAGGTAAGAACCTCAGGAACCTTTAGGCTTGTAGGATCATTAAGGTGATTTGAGCACAAACATGAAAAGTGTCTCTACTGGTGGTTTTTGTTTGTTTGAAGGCGTGGGTTCCAGTATAGTAGTGCATTCAGAGGCATGGGTTCACATCTTCAGCTGGTGTAAGTGGAAGTTTAGGTCTCTTCACTTTGAGACACTCTTGATTTCTATAATCACTGAGGTGTCTGGCTTGGCATGTAACAGTTAAAATATCAGGTAATGAGTACCCACTCAGAGAGAAGTGGAAAGTTTTGAATCACCTCTGGAGCAGTTAATCCAGGAAAAATAACTCCCTTTTAGAGTTTACTGTTGGTCTTTTTTTTCCCCAAAAAAGTTCCCTCTTTTTGGAGAAAGAGAAGAAACTTTTGAAAGATTATAATGGGAGGTAAGGAAAAATAAGGGTCTAGTGAAGTCTTCTCTGATAGTTTAGTATGCCCATTGGACAATTTATATAGAAGTGCTGTGATTCCATGGGAGGTCTCCGTTGGCTTGCAGGGGCCTTGCAGGGGTCATCAAGAGAGAAAAGAGAGATTTTGTGCTAGCTTTTGTTCAGCGATGTTATGTCAGGGCTCTGATTTGATGGCTCAGACATGACAGCAGATCTGTTAGCCTGATTAGTTTTTTTTATACCTCTTGGTGTGGGCTGAGGAAGACGCAGCAGATGTGAGAACCATGAAAGTTTTTCTGCTGGCAGGAGGCCAGTCCCAGGCTGTGCTGGAGGAGGAATGGAGGCAGATGGAAAATGAGGGGAGTGTTTTCTGCATCCCTGTGCCTCCAATGCTCTACAGCTGAGATGGTTGGAAACACTCAGGGCAACAGTAGGTCTCATGTTACACGATCTCTGAGCTTGATTGCTCATCCTCGTGCTGAAAAGTGTCTTCCTTGGACAAATGTGAAGGGCTTATGTGTCCAGCAGCCGCTGGTCTGTTCAGCTAAAGTGTTATTGAGAACTTCTTGGGGTGGTACATGACTATAATGACTCAAGCATGTGTCTACAGCTCTGTTTTGTAAAGGGCAAGTGCACTGGAAACTTGGTGATTCATTAGATAATGACTGTTTCCAAAAATGGCTCCCAGGATTGTTGGAGCCGAACACTGACGTTCAAATGTGGTTTTCTTTCTTCTTTGAGATTTTGCTGTGCAGAAGGATTTGTGTTACAGTTTGGGAGGAAAAGATAACAGGCAAAAATGAAGGGAATTAAACTAGTTCTTAAAAAACTTCCCCATCTTATTCTCTTGAGGTGGAATAAGAGAAACCTGAGCACTCAAGAAGTGAGGGACATTGTGTCAGAGTGAGAGGAGGGAAGGAAACACTGCAGCACCCAGAAGTTCAGACATGTCTCAGCTAAGCACAGAAGGCAGTGGCTGCTCATACATATGCATGTGTTTGAGTGCAAGGAGAGAGCACAGTCCAGCCCTGGCAAAACAGAGCATAGTTTGGACATAGGCACCCTGGCTCTTAACTTCTTTTGGCTACAACTAGATGTCTTCTGCTTTAAAAGCCTCCCCTAATTTTGGAGCTGTTTGAGAGCACCAGTCTTCCTTTACTGTTGCATTGTACCCGAAGTGTGATACAGTCCAGGGTCACATCACCTTATCCAAGAGGTGACTGTTTTCATGTCCTTATTCTGGCATAGCCACTATGCACCTCACTGATGCTCAGCCCACTAGGCAGAGTTGCTGTATCTCAGGGGCAGACATTCCCTCTTGCTGCTTCCTCTCCAGCATCTTCAAACTTAGAAATAGCAGCTGCAGATGAGCCCAAGGGAGCAGCGCATCATCGTTTTCCATAAGGCTGTGCCCCAAGAGCTACCTCTGACTCAAACTCCTGTCTATCTTTCATCCTCTCCAAAATCTGAGTATCCAAACTGTTGCATTTATGTCCCTTGATTCCCTCTTCTGCTTTCCTAAGAAGTAAAACTCCAGAAAACTACTGCTTCATCAGTTCTGTCACTCAAATAAGAAAGGAAATATTTTTTTATAATTTTCCACACAGCTGTTTTCTTCCTCTTTCCTCCTGCCTGTTGTTGCTGACACAAGCATATTTCCTTATAAAAAGGGGAAGATCTTACTGGAAAGCTGCCTAAAGCTCATGAAGTGTCCCGGGAAGGTAGGGTAGGGGGAGTTCCTCAATAACTGTCTTGTCTTAAAGGCCTACAAATAATTAGATGCCAACACAGAGGAGTGACAGCCCTTTTCCTCTCCCAGTGTCCATCTCCTTTTAGAAATGAAATCACATTGATGAAGGAAAGAGAAGGAAAATGGAATAATGTGGGAATAATGGTGTCTTTCTCCACAACCATGCAGAGGACACATTTAATGGAGCAACTGTGCCTGACAGCCAACTCCTGATGCCTGAAAGTAAATGTGAAAGAGAAGATTGGAGAGTTGTAGTCTAGTGTTTTGTGCTCTACTGCTCGTGTGGTCATTTTCATACAGATAGGGTGACTCAGACACCTGATAAAGGTTTGTGGGGTAATTTTGACAACATTAACACCATAACTTGTGGGAAGGCATCTACCTCTGTTTTTCTTCCTTGGGCGTCTTCCCATTCCTCTTCCTGCAGCATTGTCTCACTGAAGGTTAAAGCTGGGATTTGATGGGACTAGAAAGGCAGGAGATGAACCGTTCTGTCAAAACCATGTGCCTGGCTTCAGCTGGCTCCTTTCAAAAGCCCAGCTTTAATCCGGAGTCCTAATTTGTACTTGAGTCAGCTCATTGGATGAACTTCTTCCCTACCCCATCAATAGTGCTGCTGATCTTTTGAGACAGAATACTCTGGAGAGATAGCACCTTGTTTATCCATTCATATTGGTTGTCTTCTCTGTTTTGCTCCACAAAAAGGGGGAAAATCTCTGGCTGCACTGTGTGCTAGTACAGTGGAAATGTATAGAACAGCAAAGCTGATCTTTGCCTTGCTGGATAAAATTAATAAAGCTGGTGCTCACAAGACATGGATAGATGGATTTGGTGGATCTCAGATCAGTTTTGAGCCGTTTATAGTGCAAGGGAGTCCTTGACATAACAGGTTCCTTAGGAATTCTGCCACCAAAGGAAATGGAGGTTACTGTATGGTAAGGAAAGCTCCAGTTGCACAACTAGAAATTAATATCCATATGAAGGGCAACCACAGACACAGAAATCACCTCTTTCTTTGGGCATCATTCTTGCATGGATGGCTGCAGAAAATGGATCCATGAAGATGAGAAAAAGCTCAATAACTCCAGGCAGAGGGAATGTGGATGTGAGTCAGGAAGCTGTTCCAGAGAGATGTCCCTGTGGACTTAGGACTTGAGGGTTATCTCTCAGAAGGTTTTCCTGACAGGGTCTTTTGGCTATCATCTGGGAGGGCCTTCCTGAGCTGTTGATAACTGATGGGAAGCCATGAGCTTCCACCCTTGCCTCGAGGCAGATGTATGCATTTGGACTTAAGTTCAGAGGAAGCAAAGCTGAAATTTCTGGTGGGAATCCAAAACAAGGAGTTCTGGGCACGAGAGAGCTGCTGTGCTAACAGCATTGTTCAGGAATGGCTTAAAAAATCCCAGATCAAGGCCTCCTCCCAAAATTTGATCTAATGTTTTTATTTTTAGAAAATACAGTTCCTGTAGAGGCACAATTGAGGTGAGCTGTGTTGGGTTTTTTTCCAGCCAGTGATGTTTTGGGGTAAACACAGCTTTTCTCTGCCATCGACAGTGACAAGCATTGTCTTTTTGTAAAATGAGCAATGAGGTTTCTGTGCAGTTGCTTGACTCCAGGAGTTCAGAAATTCAAGGAAATGCTTTTGAGTAAAATCATACGCTTTAATGACAACTTTGCATATGATGATGATTATTTGCTCTGAAGTTGTATTTTTTTCATCTGCTCTGTCTGTGTTTCATTTGAAGAAGCAGGGTTTATGGGTACAGGGATAAAGAAAAGTCCTGTGAGGAAACCTGAACCCCTAAAATTATTCTGGTTGGGTGGAAGGACTCATGCTAAATTTATCACCAGCTATATGGATTATCCAAGTCTCCTACCTGATCTTCTTAATACTGTTTATGAAGTCCTCACTTAGGGTCAAAGCATCAAGGGCCATCCGGGTGGTCAGAGAGGTGCAGGGCACCTTGTCTTTTAATCCACCCCCCAGCACCTGTGAGGAATATTTGTGTGAGCAGATCCTGGGCTCTGAAAATTATACTGAACCAATGCATTTGATTCTTCAGACCCTTCGACCAGCAGTGAAACCACCAGTGAACTGGATCATATTAATGGCATGGAAAAGAGAAATGCTGTATTCTGCTTTAATTCAGTGTCTTCTGGGAAGGGCTATTAATTTAGGGCTTGTCCTCACATATCACTACCATATGTTTGTAAAAGAGAAGCTTAAATTAAGAGTGCATGGTTATGATTATATTAGAAATAGTTAGAATTTTGCTGTGAGGTGCAGGGTAAGATAGTTGTGATCTACTCTATTGTCTTCTAGCTGAGATACAGATGGAGTAGCATGCAGCAGCATGACCCAATGGTTTAGCCCATATGAGCATGGGGTGTACCTCCCAACAGCTGCACTGGTCACTGCCCTCCCCAGTGGTATCTAAAGGGTGGTGTAATGTTGGTAAACATGTTAAAGATTGGCAAGTTGAGTGGCTAGGGTTACAATTTAATTTTGGGCTTATTTCTTTTCTGGTTTTTCTTTTAAAGTTAAAATCCATGCGATGCAATGTCAAGACGGTGTTTACCTTGAATACAGCATGTACAGCTTGTGCTGCAGCACCTAAAATGTTTTGTCCAAGAGGCTGGTTAAAGACCACCCAAGGATTAGGAGTGAAGGACTGCAGGTAAGGACTATTTCTTAACTGTGTTAAGGTTTTGATGCAGCCTTGTAATGCAAGGAGTACCGTGTATGCCTTTAGGAGAATACACACGTGGGGTTTGAGCTGTAAAGATCCAAGGAGTTTTGTTTTCAGAAGCATGAAAATGGATTTATGTCTCCCATTGTTGTTGCTTTTGTCTCCTTGCAAATCCCATGGACATTTTGATGAGCTTTTTTCAATATACACAATTATACAAATATACAAAATATACAAAATTACATGATAATTACCTCTAGCTTGCTCTAAACAACCTGAGTTTGCTAATTCTATCATAGCAACTTAACAGAGGTCTGTCTAGCATAGAAACCTCTTTCAGACACAAAATTCCATAGCAGATTGTTAGGAAAATAATATATAATGAAAGTTCCGCATATATATCCTCCCAGCTTCCAGCAATAATCCTCTGAACTT
>VYZX01020973.1:104822-115568 GCA_013401335.1 Brachypteracias leptosomus | reverse complement strand
TTGTTCATATGTTCCTTGCTCTTATTCTTTTGAGCTTGGCTCTAATAAGAAAAGTGTGAAGAAAAACTGAATTAACCAGGAAGCTTTTAAAAATTGAAGCACTATAGATTATTGTTTGGATATCTATTCAGTAGTGAATGTTAACTGTTAATACATAGCTCCATTGTCTACCGTTTTCTGTGATTCACTATTCTTTTGAAATACTTTAAAAATAGCTGGAGCAGTTTTGCAGTTTGTAGCAGTTTTTGCACAGACACACATAGGAGTCAGATGGAAGCCAAAGCGGCAGTGCTATTGAGACAATTTCAAAGTTCCTTCTGGAGGATGTTGTGCCAAAAATAAAACTAAGTGTAAGAATAATGTGAGCGTATGCAGCTTTGCTGAGTGTTATCTGCTCTTGTGGTGGTTGTTGGACAGACCTGAGAATAGTTCTGTACTGCATACATGCAGAACAAGAGACACTGTCACCAAGGGCTCATCCTGTGTGTAGAGGTGATGGATGAAGGGTTGAAAAGAAGGTGCTTCTTTGGGGGATTTAGGGGTTTGTCCAAGATTGAATAGAGAATCTGTGAATAACACAGCTATTAAATCCAAATTTCCAGCATCCCAGTCTGGAGTCTTTAGAGCAAGACAGAAAGCGACAAATCGTGCAAGGAGATTTTGTTCTTTCAAAGTTATTTTAAGTGTGAAGTCGAATGTTGAGTGACCCTGGAGGTCCTAACTTTGTTTCTATACTCTCTAGCCCACCAGCATCCAAGGTTTCTGTCCTGATGCCCTCAGACTACTCAAGATCCTGTCTCATGTCCATTCCTTGGCAGTTTTGTAACTATTCTTTGAGACTCAAATCAATAGGTATCCTTAGAGAAGCCATAACCAAGTGCAAACTCCCGTGCACCTGTATGGCAGGAGGAATGAGGGCCCTTCCTTCCACTCACACTTCATTTTCTTCAGAAACCCTGCAACAGGCATGCAGTTTGTTTGTGGTGTAATTGTGAATCTTGGATTGTTCTTTTTAAGATACACTGTCAAGTTAGGAGAAAATACCCTTTCTCAGCCAGGGTGTCATCACATATGTAAGAAAGAAATTGAGGAGAAAAGGTGCTGCCCAGGATTCTGGGGTACAGAATGCTATGGTAAGTTTTTAATCTTTTTACAACACTCTAGCTGTTGAATAAGGCAAACCAGTTTTAATAGGACACATTAAATATACATGGAGGTGATTAATTTTCATTATTCCTTGAACATTCACAAGATCTGTTATCTGTCTGGGCAGTTCGGAATACAATGAGGAAGGAATCTCTTTGCTTCAGATGAGTTGAATCCTCGTACATTTAACACATAACATAACCTCCTTTGGTGGAACTTCCTTTTGTCTCTTCTTTAAAAATAAGCTTTTAGGAAGGAATGTTTTTGTTCCTCTTTAAGAAAGTTTCCAAAGGAAGAGGAAGATATTTCTTTCTGATGTCCCTCTAGTCTGCAGTGTGTGTGCCACGTGTGCTCCTGTATACTCTGCAGTTAGACAGCCATTCAGCCACAGAAAACACTTAGCAAGTCCAACTCAAGGTGAAAATAACCATCTCAAAGCTCACAATCTAGTTTATGCCGAGTAATGAGAATCTGTTTTGTCTTGTCTTAAATATCTAAAAGCAAAACCTACTAAGCTAAACAGTTTGTGTATAATTGACACAATGCTGGAATATTTCCAGTCTTGCAGAAAAAGGGAGTTCGTTTGCGTGTTTGAGCCTGTTCTCACACAAAATGATTTGAATAAGCAACTGGCTTCATCAGAGGAATCACATGCCTTAAGTTATCAGAAATAGTCCCCAGAATTTGGAGGTACCCCACTCCAAAGAAGTGTGGACCATGTTTTTCTGGGCACACTTCCAGCTCTTCATGAAGTCAGGGAGAGCTGAAGATGCTCAATATCTTTGCAAAGCAGGATCCTGTCTGTCCTGAGTTTCAGTACTGCCCTCAGGTGTTTGATACCACCTCTCACTATGCTAACAGCAATGACTCAAACTCAAAACATGTTTCAGTGCCTTTGCTGAAATTTAGTTAGTTATGGCCCATTGGGAATTTTCCCCAGACTTTTAATAAAAGGCTTTTCTTAGCTAGCAGCCAAATTGCTCCTTGGTGCCACTCTTGGCCATATTCACCAGCTCTGGGCCAGTGTTGGGTGTATTAGATAAGCAGACAGGAACTTTGCTGCTGAGGAGGCCATTGCTTTTGTACAGCTGGAATGCCTGGGGGATGAGGAGATGGAAAGGGGAATGCAGGGCTGGCTGCTCAATCTAATCCTGTCTCTTGCCTGCTAGAGTGTCCAGGTGGTTCTCAAAATCCCTGCAATGGCCATGGGACATGCATGGATGGTATGCAGCAAAATGGAACCTGCATCTGCAAGGTCAGTGCCTAATTTATTCTGAGGGCAATATGCTTTTGTCAGAGGGACTTGTATAGCATTTGTGCAGGTGGTTTGGATGAAGGCTGCCTGTCTGCCTGGAAGGTCATTAGCAACTTCTTTCATTCCAGCATCACTGTCTGTGGTTTTCCTGGAGGTTGGTGTGGTCTGCAATAGCACTAAGACACTGTTGGTGAGGGTATGGCGTTGGGAATGATTTCTATGGAGAAACAAAAGAAGAATTGCATGAATTTAACCCTCTGATCAGTTCAAATAATCAGGATCTGTCTGTGGCTGCAAGAAACCATGGAATACTTGGCTTTTGATGAGCTGCACCTTTTCCAGACTTGGATAATATACTTCTCACGTGAATTGGTCCTGCTCCTTGGCAGGCAGATCCTCCCTCACTCAGGAGAAGCAGGAGAGACCAGAAAGAGAATTTGGGACAGATTTTTTTTTTCTTTACAGCTTCAGAGTTAGAACAACAAATGCATAAACAATTCCTGCACATTTGAATCTACAGAACAGCATGTCTAAAATTTTTAGCTTAACGGATCAGTGTCAGACTTGACATTTTCTCTTATGAACTGTTTGTTTTTACAGCATCCTTAATAGCATTGTGAACTAAAATCCTACCTCTTGGGCCCTTCTCTGGGAAAAGTTGATTTTGAATTTAACTCAAAGACATCTTATGTCGGTTAAAATATATGCTGAAGGTCCCCAAGCCCTGCAAAATCAATGCAAAAAAGTCCCATTGGCATTAGTGAATTCCATATTCCTTTTTCAGAGAGATATCAGAAACCGGCTGGTACATTCCTGTCTGTCTGCGATCAGGACATTGTTTCCTCAATGCCCACCAGAGTTTTGCTGGTGTTTTGCATGCCCTCTGTGTCTCAGTTTACACTGTGATCTTCTCTGCTATGGGGGCTGATTAATACTGATAGAGTACTGAACAGATCAGTTATCTTCACTGTATTGCTTCAGCTGCCACAGAAAACCAGAAATGAGGAGAGCCTTTGAACTATAACAATGTGTGGAACAGTGCAATGATACAGAAAAAATAACATCTGGGACATTTTGGGACCCTTTTAGGAGCCATACAGTGGGTTTGCCTGCCAGAATTGTCGAGATGAAAATCGTTTTGGCCCAGACTGTCAGTCAGGTAAGAATGAGTAATTCAAGTGGAACTTCTACAAAAATAATGGAGAGCAAAGAAGAAGGAGAGAGATGTGGAGTGAGGAAGGGTGCTGGAGAGGAGAGGATGCCAGCTGGCAGTGTTCAATAGCAGGTGCCTTGGCATTTTGTCTTTTTGCCCTTCTCCACTGTCCCATTAGACAAATGATTCTCAGTCTTCCACTCAAATCAGTCCATTTTTCCTATTGTAAATCTCTCCCTCCCCTTACCAAGGCTATCCTAGTTTCCTCTCCCTTTTTAGCCAGCTTGTTACCTACATCCCTGAAGTGACCCACACCCACTTCCCAACTGTTTCCCAGACCCCTTGTAACTGCCCCACTTGTCTCCCAGCTTCTTTCTTGTTGCTCCTTCTACAAAATTAATACACACAATATTGCTTCTCACATACAGCATTTTTGGAAGCAATTTATGACCAGTGCAGCCTGGCTGTTAAAGGAGCCCTTTGTCCAGCTCCTGGTTCCCTTGTATCCACACAGGTGGTACAGGTTTTGCCTTGGTGTTGGGCTCACATATGTGCTGGGATCACAGATTTGGTAGGCTATTATAACGCCGTTTCCTTCCACTTTGACTGCAGACAATTTAGAGGAGTGTGAAGTTAAAACACATGCCTGAAAAGCTGCTGTAGATCTTACATTGAAGACTCCTCTTACAGGGCAGTACTTTGTCTTCCTGAGCCCAGGACATGCAGTTTGCCCTCTATAAGCTCTGGCTGGCATGGCCTATTTTTAAAAGGAGCTGTGAATTATTGGTGGGAAGTGAGGGTGCCAAGTCCTAGAGCAGTTGGCCAATGCATGCCTGGAGCCCTGTGTGCTGCCTTGTAGCTGAAGGTCAGATTTCTCTGGACTTTCTCTGCAGTGTGTGACTGTGTCCATGGGGAATGCAACAGTGGCGTCAGTGGGAATGGAAGCTGCACGTGCTATGGAGGCTACACTGGCCCCAGGTGTGACCAAGGTAAATCACATTAGTAGCTGCAGAGGGACTGTTAGAGCTAAACTATGCTATGTGCTTGGATGTCTGAGTCCCAGAATGAGCTGGGGGGCGATGAATAGCTTGGGAATGAAGAGGAAACATGACCTGAGCACCAAAGATCTAGACAGAGGGAAAAGCTAGGGTCTACTCCCTGCTCCATGACAGTGGCCAAGATGTACCATCTCTCTGTGCCACTGTTCTTTTGCTGGAAACGTGATAGATCCTTTCTTCTCTCTAAGCCTCATGGGACCTGGCTACCTAGGCTGCTTATATCTCCTGGCTTTTGTGCCAGCTTGGAGGCCTCTGGAAACCACATTTACCTTCATTTCCAAATACTTTTTAAGGTACATTGTCTTTTCCAGTAGTGCTCTGCATGCTCAAAGAGAAACTCTTTTCTGTGTGATTCCAGAGCTTCCTCTTTGCAAAGGTGTGACATGTGAGGCCAACAGTGAATGTGTAGTAAGGGATGGGACAGCGATGTGTGACTGCAAGCTGGGCTACAGAAAAAATGGGAGCACTTGCCAAGGTGAGAAACTTCTCTATGACCCTAAATGGTCCCTTGTTTGGAAAGATCTTACTGCACTGGTCAATTTGATCACTGTGAATACAATACCTACTTCACTGCAGAGGCTTAAAAACCTGGTTTTTAGGAATCCCTTTAAGATTAAGTGCTAAGTTTTGGGCTGTCATCTCACTTGGTCATGAAAACAGTAATTAGAGTTGCAGGTTCCTTCCAGCATTCGATACGTACTGAATAACCATGACAATGGTGAGTCCATATCGGCTTAAGTAATAAGGTGTGTAATTGAAGGATTTCTTAACTGATTTCAAATTTTAAGTTTGTGAAATGCTTTTGTTAAAAGAATTAGCTAACTATGGATAGCTCTATTTTCACTGGCTTTTTGGAGTTTTTGCTGACCAAACTGCAGTTTCATATATTCCCAGATATGACGGAAATTCAGAAGTAAAGCCAAACATTCTCTGTCGCTCACTCTTCTGCTACTGAAGTAACGTGAAGTATCATGCAAATTCCTCAGATTAAGAAATCCAAACCATCTTTATTTTCCTGGAAAATTTTAGAAGTTTAAATTCCTTATACTCCATTCTTTCCAGGTCTTTTGCATTCTGCTGTGCTGCAGTAAGTGCTGCTTTGAAAACAGAAATTTGGTTACTCTCACCTCTTTAATTGCAGCTCAGGATCCTTGTGCTCCTTCTCTATGCTCCCCCTTCGCTGTGTGCAAGGTTCTTGAACCACGAAAATATCAATGTACCTGCAAAGAAGGATATCAAGGAGATGGGAAGATTTGCCAGCCCATAAACCCTTGTGTTGACAGCAATGGAGGCTGCCCAGAAAACTCTACAATTTGTATTTACAGACGTCCAGGAGAGGTAAGGACAGTAACAGCATGTCAGGAACCTGAAAGGGTTTGAAAAATGGCTAAGTGAGACGTTCTTCAAACGACTTCACCATTGTGGTGTTCAAATCTGCTTTCCTCACCTTAGATTTTGCAAAGGGGAAAAACTGTACAGCTCTTTTGTACAGTAACTTACTGGGTAAAAGATGATGAATGCAGCTCTATAATAACTGTATTGCCTTTCCTTAGGCGTCTTGTGTTTGCAAGCCTGGGATGACTAGGAGAAATCCTACATCTGAGTGTTCTGTATTTCCCAATGATTGCCGGCAGTATTTTTGTGACGTGACTTCCACGTGTGAAATTAATTCCCAGGGGAATCCTAGGTAAGCCAGTTTAAAGTTTGCTATTGAAGAAGCTTATTCTGCAGCTAGAGCGAAAATTGAGTTTGGATGAGCTGAATTTTGAAGAAACTGAGAGCTAATTGAGGAGAATGGGCCAGAGCCACCTTTTGAGAAGATCCTGTTTGTTACAAGCCCATTCAAAGTAGAGAGTTTCACATCAGTCATTGTAAATTTGGCATGTGGGCCACAAGATGTGTTAAATCTGGGGCAACAAAGTCTTCTGTGATGTGAACGGGAGATGTAGCTCTCCAAATTGGTGATAGTATTAAGGTATTTTCAGTTAATAATCATTAAAAGGGTGCCCACATTCTATTCTGAGGGCTATGTCTCTGCCTCTCCTCCTGCTGAGGCCTCTAAGGAAGAAATGAATTAGAGTTGCAGATTGACAGGGAATAGGGAAGTTGAAGAAAGAGACACCAGACTTCGTTTAGTCCTCTGGAGCAAAACACCTATAAATTAATATTTCTTAGATGGGAAATACTACTAGATCTAGGATCATTTTTGCATAATGGCCTCCCAAACACCAGAGAAAGCCTTACGGAGGATTTTGTTACATGTAAAATGTGGAGCTTCTCTGAGAAAGTGAAGAGGGAAAGAGCAGACCCATCTCCTTGACCCTTCCTTCTCCAGTACTGCTAAAGCTATTAGCATCCACCTGCACATTGTGTATTCCAGGCCAGAACTGTAACACGGTGGCTTCCCTTTCTGAGGATATGCTACTAAAGTGCAGGACGCAGCGTTCTGCACAGTGCCTGCCTTAGTATATCTGTTCCCTAGCAGCTGGCACTCAGCCCTCTGAGGCTGGAGTAATGTCAAATTCCTCCTCTGTGTCGCATGTCTTTGCATCCCTGAAACAGAAAGAGCAGAGCTGATACTTGGACAAAACCCAAATGGGAAAAACATGGTTATTGGCCAGTGATCTTAAGCAGCTTCTGAGTAATGACTACGAATCCATGTGAATCAGGACAGAGATTTTCACATGTAGATAAGCTCTTCTGGAAAAGTCATTAACCTTTCTGGGGCCCTCATTAAGTCTAAGGCAAACCATAGCTAAGTGATGTGCTTGAGCTGGCACTTCTCACTAAAGCTGAGGGGTCACATAGGTGCTGTTTCCTAGATTTTCACTTAGCATTACCTCCAGTTTTTTACACATTACCTCAAATTTTCAGATGCTGTAATGACTGGTACTGACTGAATATTTAGTTAGAAAGGAGTCAGTAAACATATTGTGGCTGTCTGTACCCTGAAGTCTAGAGCAGACAATCCTTATGGTGATTGTATCTGAGGAACCATGTTCCTTCTAAAGTTGCTTGCACTCCAGAAGTGTGTATCTTTTTTGCTGTCACTTAGTTTAGGCAGAAGTTACTAAGCTCTTACCTACACCTTAAGCTGGGATTTGTCTTTCAAGTGTACATACTGATATGTTGTCCTACTCACATTTGTTGAATGTGTTGTGAACTGTGTTATAACATTTTGTTATATTTCATTCTTGTCTCTTAGCTGTGTGTGTAAAGAAGGGGAGATTGGAGATGGGAGAAGTTGCTATAAAGATCTCTTGAGTGAGATAAATCAGCATAATTCACGAGGAAGGTTTGCTAGGAAATTAAGCATCGCCAGGAACATGTTTGGTAAATGTCTTTTGAATTTGTTTGGGGAATGCAACAAACATGGGGACAAAGCTGTGTCAGGAAAGTCTGAAAGCCTTTCGACATAATAGATCTAGTTCACAGTGTATGACCATAGGCTGCAAAATTAAACACATCAAGTCTCTGAACTCATATTACTAGTTCTGGATTGTGAATTGAGGACACAGTTGCAGGGAGCACTGTGGATGAATGTTAGGTGTTTGACAGTCCTAGTGAAGGACATACCATATCTGCAGAAGAAAGAAAACGTGCCTTGGAGGTGTGATTCAAACCCATTTGTCTCAAACCACCAGTGTGGCTCCCCCTGCAGCATCTATGTTGAAGGCTCAGCAATCTTTCAGCTGTCACAGAGTTTTCTAGCAGTGATGATTGAGGCTGGTGTGTGATGGGTCCTCTACTTAGTAGGACATCTACTAAACCCTTAAACAGCCTCCTTGCCAGCACACATGTGTGAGTGGTTATTATAGAGATGAAAAGGTTTTATTTTATGCACCATGGAACTTTGAGTGAGGAATTGATTTGTAAAGTGTAGAAGACTGTTTTAGAACCCATATACTGCAAGTTGAGGAGTGATGTCCTCAAAGGTTAATTTTTGCCTCACTGTAATCTAAGGAATAAGTGAGAACCCTTTAGCTTGCGTCAAAGCATATTTGTGGTAGATACATTCTCCAGCTCATTCTCTGCACAGTCTTCTCTATCTCCAGTAACTTGACAAGACCATAGAGATAGGGCTTAAAGCTCAGCTTAGCTTTTGTGAATAACCCTCCCTGTTACATATCAATGTTACCAATACTCTTTTTTTGCATATGTTTTCCATAATGACTTGTGCTATGGGCAACCACATGAAGATCTCTGGATTCCTAACTCCTGTGCAGTGAGAGTTAATACCTAATGACCTTTGTTGATGGGCCATTGACAATTGAGTGAAGACTGACATCTGTGTGTTCATAGCAACTTCTCAAGAAGTATTTAGTCTCAATAAATCCTGATGATACCAAAAAATTAGTTGTTTCAAGGAAAGACAGGACACTTGGCCCAAGAATAAGGTAGTATGCATGTGGCAACAAAATAATTATGAATATTCTGCAGATTTCAGCGGTGATTCGGAGTGGACCAAAGTCACCAGAAATCCTCCAGAAATCTTGTGGGCAAGTGCTTAAAACTGATAGCAACAAAGCTGGGCTGTGATAGCAATACCAAACTGCCTCTGGTTCCTCATAAACAAGTACTAGTTACTGGCATCAGGCCAAAAATGTGTAGATTGAAATGTGCTGTTAACAAGAGGAATAATTATTACTGGAGTTAAACCTTATGTCAAGTTAATTACTTCATGTTGTCACTCTTTTTACAGCTTCTGGTTGCTCAGTGTTGCTGACTAAATACGGGCCTTTCACAGTGTTTGTACCATCCCTTCTTCCAATTCATGATAGAATGGAATTCAACGTAAGTGTTTAGAAAATTTTTGCTCTCTCAAGATTCTTTCCTGCCTGAGTTCTGCAGCCTGGAAAGACTGATTGACATGTGAGAGAGGAACTTTGGAAGGTGGTATTTATAGAAGCAATCTCCTGGCAAGACTCTTTGTTGTCTGGTTAAGTTGCAGTCTCGTAGAGGGTGTTACAACCCTTGCATTATCTTTAAAATCTCTCTCTCTCTCTTCAGTATTGACAGAGTTTGTTTTTAATGTCAGGAAATGTAAGTTTTTCTGGCCAGTCTTCATTTAAAGCTCAAACCTCCTATATGTGACTACTCTCAAAACTTTAGGTGGTTTTTCACTGCTTGAGGCTGGGGTTTCCAAAAGGGGCTGAGATTTGCACCAAAGTATTGGATTTTTGGCCTATAGGCCTAGATGTGGGTATGGTGTCAACTTCTTGAGAAGAACTCATTTTATTAATAGGGACAACAAGTAAGGCAGGGATGGAGAAAACTGCTATGGGAGCTTTAGCAAATTTTATTATTCTGGAGCATGCAAAGATAGTATTTAAATTTTCCAAGTCCAATAGGTCTCTGTCCAGGGGATTCATCTGAAGTCACTTGCAGGTTAATCAGTCTACCTGATGTTTGATTGTGTACACAAACAGAAGCAGAGTTGCCACCATGCTACTTCAGTGAACCATAATGAAGGGGGAAGCTCAATCTTCTATGCTAAGGATTTCTCTGTGTGTGTTAGCTGGGAGAAAGATAATGTTATGGCTCTTTCAGTAAATGAGGTCTCCTAAAGTACATGTCATTTATCTTCTTTATGTGGTTTTTATTCCCCAAAGGATACTATGGCTGAGCATTTGTGCAGAATGCACATTGTTCCTGGTCTGCATTTCGTAGAAGACATGGTAAAAGCGAAGACTATGTGGACTTTGTCAGGGCATCAGCTGACATTCAGCAGCCAGGTAAAGGGTCTCCTGAACTGAAGTCCTGGATCACTGCGTTCATGTAGGACAGACTGGAGCTTGAGAATAGTTTCCTTGGTACACTTTCTTAACCAGAAAACCTTTTTCTCTAATCAACCTGCCTGCCATCAGAACAACAAGCTGGTTTGTGGAGTCCAAAGCAATATGATCTAAGACCACACAAACCCCAAGCAGCCATTTGCCTCTTGCTTGCAGACTACTAATTAGCGAGAATCTGACTTATGAATGTTTTGGTCTGTATATTTATTCTGGAGAAGACACCTTTTCCCTACGTCGTTAGCAGCTACAACACCCAGGTGGCTGGCATGGAAGAGGCAGGAAACTGTCTTCAGACTCAATGCTTCTTCTTGGAGATTGTGTGATTGGACACAGCCACAT
>VYZX01020973.1:25245-90151 GCA_013401335.1 Brachypteracias leptosomus | reverse complement strand
ATTTCAGGTGACTGTAGAGAAACTGATAACGATGACACACATTGTTACTATGGCTAACCAGATACTTACTATCAACATCAGTGCAGATGTAAGTATGAATCAAAACCCTTTCGGGAAAACCCTCCTGTATTAGGAGAAAGTCTGGATGTGGTTCTGAACAATGTGGTTTCCGTCCATTTCTGTTTCATGCTCTGCTTAAACAAACTAGACTGAAATGAGATCATTGAATTAGTTAGCTTCTTATCCAACCTGTGACTCCACTAAGAGGCTTGGCCATTTGTATGGTTGCACTTGATGTTGTGTTTCATCTATTTCCTGCGTTGGCTTTATGTAGTTGATACAGTCTAATGGGCTAAAATGCAGATAAATTATTTGTGTTTCTGGATCAGGGAAGAATTCTGATGGGTGAATCAGGGATCCCCTTAAACATGCGAGACATTGTGGCATCAAATGGTGTTATTCATACCTTGGACGGCATCTTCATCCCTCCTTCAATAATTCCCATTTTGCCTCACAGATGCAATGAAGAGCAACATAAAATTGTGATGGTAAGTCAGCTTCTCCCATTCTCGCACTAGTGGTTGCTGTAGACTCCACAATCACCTGGAGGGACAAAAGCAGGCTGTGTAAATTGCTTTGGGAAATGTGTTCTCTCTGAGAGGTCCCCTGATGTGAACTTAGGTAGTATCAGCACCATCAGTGTTTCTTCTGCTGGCACTTGGCACTGCTTTCCTGGCAATCAGCAAATGTTCTGTGTAGGTTGTTGTTCTTTCCTTGCACCTGTCCTACCTTTGATTCAGAAGTACATTTGCCTTCTCATAAGGCCTTATGTGATCTTCTTCATACCATAGCTGCTAACTCAGATGACAGTGGTTTTTTCCTGTCGCTGTCAGCGTTGGTGTCCTGTAGCCTGGACAGGAAGCAGCCATTCAGTACAAACGCTGGGCGATATTCTCGCCTGAACAGTTTTGTATACCTTATTTTAGGTGCTTGCTCCCCAGTTTGATCATTGGTAGGTTACTGAAGAAAGAAGATGAGGTTCTGAATCAGGCAAGAGGCACCTGATTTGGAGAGATGCAGTTAAGCCCAAGTGGCCAGAGGGTCCACATAACTTGTTGATTTAGTGAGGCCTGTTGCATGCATGCCCAAAGTGTTTTACAGCATAGTTGCTTGTCTAGTGGCTATAGACTCACAGGGTGGAGTCAGACCCCATCTTTCAGTCAGGTGCAAGCATCTCCTCAAGGCAAAGGGGTCATTTTAAGTGATAAACGTACCCCATTTCAGAGGTGAAAACCTCCTTCTTGGAAAGTTTCTGACACAAGTAGTGATGTTTTGGTTACATACCGGGAGACATAGCTCTTTAGTGTTCTTGGCATGGGGAATGGGTTCCTTTGAGAAGATTGTTTTCCCCACTTGTTTTCTTAACAGGGCTCTTGTGTGGATTGTGATGCCCTCAACAACAGTGTTTGCCCACCTGGCAGCAGAGAAATGGTAAATATTTGTGGTTATTTTGGTAATTTCCTCTTTGCATGATGACATACAGACACACAGACAGACAGTTTCTAACCCAAGCCACTTTCAAATAAATAGAGAGCAGGAAAGGCAACTAATGGAGAGGCTTGTTAGAGGATACAAACTCCCCACATATCTGTGCTCTGTGATCCCAGGCTGTCACCCACTAACTATTCTGCGCTATTTCTTATTTTGAAGTCTGTTTGCTGAATCAATGAGGAGAGCTGTGATACAGTCTGGGCTAAATAAAATTGTAGACTTGCAGTTTTGAGCACTTCTGCTCTGCCTCAGGCAGAGCTTTCCTGCTCACATGCTGAGTCTGTCAGCTCCTCCAGACTGCTGAAACCAAGCCTGATCCCACTAGTGCCATCCAGTACTACCAGTGTCTATGTCATGGCCAGAGAATCACAACAAACTTTCTGCACTGTAGAGGATGAGAAACAATTTATTCTTGGCGTGTACTCCCTGTTGATTCAGAGATTAGCAGAACTAGTTGAAGGTGGAGTAAGGACGAGGAGGCTAGGTGCTGCTGTTTGAGTTATTCCATGCTGAGTTTAGCAGAACAGCAAGTTTGGGGAAATCTCCATGTGAAGGTCCAAGATGTTTGTGAAAGCCAGAGAGATGTTTGCTACTGTTAACTGTTGGATGTCTTCTGAGAGACCTGACTTTCGGGAGAACTTGCTGATGAATGTCTGAAGTAGAGCTCTGAAAAATCACTAGTCACTCATTTTCCTCTCTGATGTGGAGTCAGAATCATCTGGTGCCCAGTTTTGCCCATGTCTAACTCCATGGACAGGTCACTGAGCATTGTTCCAAAATTATTAGCACTCCTTTCCCCTCTCTCTCACTCTCTTCAACTCTCCTGCCTCCCTGTCTGTCTCACCTCCCTCCCTCTTTTTCCTCCCATCCCTCACTCTCTCATTTTCTCTTACTCCCCCTCTGCCCCACTCTCCCTCCCTCCTGCCTTCCCCCATTTCTCCTTTTTCTCTCCTTCCCTCTTTTTTACCCTCTATTTCTTCCACCTACCCTTTTCTCCCCCTTGTCTCCTCTCCCTCCCTTCCTCCTCCTTTCTCCCTCCCCTCTCCCCCCACGTCTCACTCTCTCCCTTATCGTAGACACTATTATTAGAGCAAAAGGGTAGCACTTTGGCTCAGACTTGGGGACTGCTGGGAACAAGAGGAAGCTGCCCTGTGCACTCTTTCTTGAAGGCATGCATTGTAGTATCTTGTTCACCTTGGCTCCTCTGTGAACTTCCTCAGCTCAGAGATAGGCATAGTTGCTCTCTGCAGCAAAAAGAACAAAGCGGAAGGTTACAATGCTGATGGCTTGTTTGTACAGGAGCCAACACTCTTCCCAAAAGAATGTGTCTACATCCATGATCCACAAGGCCTGAATGTCCTGAAAAAGGGATGTGCCAGGTACTGCAATCAAACCGTCATGGTAAGTGTCTAGGAACACTAGTTCCACATTCGCTTTGGAAGGAGCTCAGCTTCTTCCTCATTCATCAAGAGCTCTGACTCCTTGAGCCAAGAGAGGGCTGGAGGGGAGCAAAAGGGAAGCTGTCCCATGCAAAGGGCTGTCCCCAGGACCATCACAGGAACTGGCTTCCTGTTTTTTCTTTGCCAAACAGAGAGAACACACGGTACCAACCTACTGTGAATGTTAGAAAGCAGCTCAGTTGAACCTGAGTACAAAAGATAAAATAAAGCATGCCAGCCAAGCTGGAGGAAGCCACAAGACAAATGGTGCAGTGTTAGTTGTGTCACATTTTATCTGAGTGCCCTGGTTTTAGCTTTTCTTCCAGGGGAAGCTGAGCACAGGGAAAGTGCTGTAAACTGTGAAGTGGTTGCATCCTGTTTATGAAACATTGTCAGATGGTTCAGGAAAGTTGCTTTTAGTGGGTTTATGGACCTCACATTCGTCTGCAGCTGCTGAGTTCTCACAGTGCCTACTATATGGGATGATTTGTGGGTGTCTCATTAAATACTGCTGATTGTCTTGTGATTGTTCTTCCATTGGTCAGTCATGAAAAGGCCTGCTTGGCAGGACTGCTACATCCCTCCAAAGGAACACAGTCCTCAGCAAGGATAAAGTAGGAGTGAGTGGGCCAGCTCATAGAAAACATGGACCCTATTTGTTGAAGACAGCAGAAAATAGTGATTTATTCTGAGAAGAATAAGCTGTGAGCAGAAAGAGGGGTATTGTTGGAAAACAATTTAAGTGCAGAAGCTCCTAGAAACACAGATGTCCAATGAGACCATCCATTTCAGTAGATGGCAGAGAGGAGGACCAGGATTTCAGAATTCTGAGGGCAGGGTGACTCCAGGCAATTCTTGTTAATTCACGTCATACCTTACCAATTTTGCTTTTGTTTCAGAAACCGGGGTGCTGCAAAGGATTCTTTGGTCCAGACTGCATGCCATGCCCAGGGGGATTTTCCAGTCCGTGCTATGGCCGAGGAAATGTAAGTATGAAAGATCTTGCTGTGTTGCAATAGCAGTTGTGACAGTGTGGTTAGAGAGTGTAGCTGTAGATAAGTACAGTTCAGAGTTTGTGCGCAAGGGCTAAGCCCACAGCAGTGTCAGCAGAAGATCCAGGGAGAATGGCACATACTCAATGGATTTTCTGTCTTGAGCTCTAATGTGAATCATGTCATAGCTGCTGGGGACAGCTCTGGCTATGTGGGATCTTGTATAACTATCACCTCTCTTCAAAGTCCTACTTTTTACTGCAAGTATCAAAGTGCCTTTGATATCAATGCCTTGGCTTTGCCTTTATTCCCTGAGTTTCCATCACCTTGGTTTTAGTTTTCTTTTTGTTTTCATTCCAGTGCAGCGATGGCATACAAGGGAATGGCAACTGTCACTGCTTTGAAGGTTTCAAAGGAATAGCCTGCCACATCTGTTCAAACCCAAACAAGCATGGCGAGAACTGTGACGAAGGTTCGTAATTCTGATACAGAGACTAGAGGAAAATGTAGGGCAAGGGTACAGTGCAGGTTCATGTATCCTGGATTCCCTTCTGACAAAGACCTCACAAAAGAATTGAGGGAAATGTCATCATGGGTGTCCCTTCAAACAACAGTGGAGAAAACATGGCTGATACGGCAGTGGTGATGGAGGTCTTGGAAACATCAGCCAAATTTAGGTGTGGGACTTTGATTTAGATCTCTCCTGCTAGGAAGGAAAAGACATTTGACAAGAACTTTGAGCTTGATAGCACAAATGTGAACCTATGCATACGTCTATAAAAAACACAGACCCAGGCAGTCACAGGATCTGTTCCTTGGCCAGGTTTTGAGTTATGATGGGTGTCTCAGCAGACGTCCTTCTGTCAAGAGCAAATGAGATGATCATTTGGTATCACAAGAGGTTGTGAAGGAAAGTTGGGAATCTACAAAATGCCATCACTGCGGTGGATTCTGGACTTTCTGTAGTTACTGATCTTACTTCATGTACTTGACAGATTGCGGCTGTGTCCATGGTGTCTGTGACAACAGGCCTGGCAGTGGTGGTGTGTGTCAGTCCTGGTCCTGTAAGGAAGGCTATACTGGGAAATTCTGTGACCAGACATCCAAGAACTGTGGCCCAAGCGGGCTGTCCCAGTACTGCCACCGCAACGCTGTCTGCAGCCTCAATGACACGGCAAGGTCAGTGTTTTTGGCACGCACATTCCGGTGGGCACTTTGCCATTGCGCAGGTGCACAGCGGCTGTGAGGCCACCAGCCCCACAATTGTGTGTATGTGTCTGTGTACTTGTGGCACAGGATTGTTTGAGTAACACAGCCAGCCTGATAGAAATCAAAGCCAGATTCTTGCTTGCTTGAGAGGCTCATGCTACCTTTTTGCTCTTTGCTGGCATTCAGAAGGGGCTGCTCTATCTGTGTCCCTTTTCTGCTTATACTTTTAAGGTGCATCTGCATGGATGGATATGAAGGTGACGGGTTTTCCTGCCAGCCCATTGACCTGTGCAGTCAGCCAGATCAAGGAGGCTGCTCAGAGAATGTAAGTGGGGTCAGACTGTCAAAGCACGGAGAAGCAGCTCCTATCAATCAGAGCAGGGATCCAGTGCTCCTGGGACTGTTACAGATTTTGTGTGCTAACTTTCCCCACCTGTAAGATGGAGTGGAATAACACATACCTTGACACAGTCATCAGTAAAGATGTCAGTCATTTGAGTTGGTGCCAAAATATGACACCTCGAGGAAAGTTTGGCTGATTTGCACCAGATATTTGGACAGCTATAGAGATTAACTGTATGGGTAGTTTTTGGTTTGTATTGATTTTCCCCTCAAGCTCTTCTAATGTGTCTTAGTTTCTCTGTTGTTGTGTTCAGACTGTAGCTTAACTGTGAGCTCCAACTCATATTTCTAGTAACTATCAACACTACATTGTTATCCTTAGTAAAAAACTATGGTGCTTTATGGTGGAAATGACTACCAAATGGTCAGACCTCATTGTAATTTAGATCCCTTAGTGAGAGGAACACATTGGGCCATGTAGAAGGAAATAGGATGGCACTGGGTACAAAGCAGATCTTTCTTGAGTGAGATCTGCCCTCCATCACTGATTCCATCCTGCATGTCCAGGCAGAAGATAGTGCTCCTCCTCTTCAGAGAACATTTCTTCTGTAATGGAAGAGCTTTACGGGATGGTAGGGAACGCTCTAGGAGTTCTGAGCACCCTAGACACAAGTGTCTGCCTCCCTGAAAACACAAAATGTTTCCAGAATCACATTATTATTAAGTTGTCTATGACTTTTCTTGAGAAGATGCTTCCACTCCTCACCCCCGCCCCTCAGTGCTGGAATCAGAATTGGCCATTCAGAAATTCGCCACAGTCTGATGAAGGAGATGTGTTGTTGTATTTACACCACATTTCCTCTCTTCTTCTGCTGAGTATAGTTTTTTTTCTCTCCCTTCTCCTGGAGGCTCTGTGCATCAGTACGGGCCCTGGCACTGCCACCTGCCAGTGCAACACAGGCTGGACTGGGGACGGGAAGGCCTGCGTGGCCATAAACAACTGCATGCTGGAGAGCAGAGGGAACTGTCACATCAATGCTGACTGCGTTTATGTCGGCCCTGGCCAGGTATGATCAATGCTAAGTAGTCTGATGGGCACCTTGGCATTTCCTAAACTGCTCTGAGATGGCCTTGGATCATCAGAGGTAGGAAAGGGGCTGGTCAGCAGCAAAGCCTGCTCATCTGCTGCCAGAAACACTGGCTGCAGCTAAAACCACACAGCGTGCTTGCATGTGGTGAGACACACTGATGTCTTCAAGGCTGCTGCTCTACTCTGAAACATTTATGCAACAAAGGGAAAGAGACTACACTACATAATATGGCTTGGTATAAGGCAGCAATTGCTGTGTCCCTCTTGTTCCCAGATCACAGCATTGTCTCTGGGTGATGCTAAAATACCCAGAAAAGCATGTGCAGCTGTTCGGATAGTCCATGGAAGGAGCTGGGCTGGGACTTGGGCTTCTCAAGCTAGGAGGAATGTGGGCAGGAGAGCTGGCTTCTTAGGGTGCTGATTCTCAAAGTGCTTCTCCTCACTGAACAAGGGGAGCATTTGACAATGTATTGAGAAAAAGTGCCAAATCCTTAGCGGATTTTAGTGATGTGGGATGTGCAGGCTCTTTCCTAGTTATCCTGAGAGCAGGAAGCTTTGAAATGAACCCCTCTTGTCTTTCTGCCATTCACAAAGTCTGTGTCATTCCCTGAAAAGCTGGAAATAAAGATGGAAACCATCACCTTCAAGCGACCCAACCCCCCAGCCAAGTAATGCAAGGGATCAATGTGCTTGAGTACCCAGGCAGCATGAGAGCTGTGATAGAGGATGATGCTCTGTTAAGGAAATATCTCCATGTTTCCAGGTTTTGAGCGACCGAGAAGAAAACTTGGGAATATAAGTTAAGGATAGGTTTTGCTGTCTTAGGCCTTTTTTGGGTAGCAGATGAGGATACTCCCATAGGTCTATAAAACTGAAATGTCTCTTTCTTGCAGAGCAAGTGTGTCTGCAAAAGGGGTTATGCTGGTGATGGCTATAACTGTGATGCAATCAACCCATGCCTTATGGACAACGGTGGCTGTCATGACATGGTGAGTAGTTAAAGAGCTGTCTCAAGACTGGCTGAAGTTTTTCAGCCATCAAGAGAATTGCAAGGTTTTTTGTTACATCATCTTACTGGCATGCCACTGACATGTTACAAATGTGGATACTCAAAGCTATCATGTAGGCTTAGCTGCATAAGGCATAACCTCAGTGTCGCCATAGAGGAGGAAGGTGCTCCTGTGCTCTCTTCTAGCCCAGGCCATGAAAGGCCAGAGTTCAATTCCCAGATAGGTGTAACAGTGCATAACCTGTGTTTGCTCTCTAATTTCTCCTTTCCTTGTATTTGCAGGCTACGTGTGTACCCCTTGGCGGAGGAGACAGATCCTGTGCTTGCCTTGAAGGCTACTTCGGGGATGGCATGACATGCTACGGGGACATTCTACAAGTGAGCAGGAAGCAAATGTCAGAGTTCTTGAAGAACTCGGTTAACTGAGTTGAATCCTTCTCCCAGCACCAGCCTGGCAACACAAGCATGTCCCAAGGCCGCAGGAACAGAACTGATGCCAGGGCCAATTATTGCCAATGAAACCGTTGGCAATAATTTCTAAGCTCCTTTACTCTGACTGTTCTGTGCAATAAGTCACTTTTTCTTTGTTGTTTGGAAAGTTACTAAACCCATTTTCTGTCACTAGAAATATCAAAGGCCATTGTAGATTCAATCCCTGTCCCTGGTAAATGTGAGCCATTGCAGATGAGTTAAGAGTTTGTTTATTTGGGAATATATTTTTTTAATGGCTGAAGTTTGGGTTTATGAGTGCCCATCCCTCTCCATGAGACATGGTGCCTGTAATGGTTGTGAGGTGAGAGGAATGCCTGGGTCATTATTGCCAGATTTGATAATTCAAAGAGCTCCTTTCCCTTACCCTGGGTCTCCCAGTCCCGCAACCTCAGTTCTTAGCAGGGGTAAGTAACCCTTCCGTTGTTTCTCTTTGGAAGGAGCTGGCCAGTAATTCCCACTTCGCAGGCTTCTACGACTGGGTTAAGGTAAGAACAGTCATGGGATGCCCACACAGGTAAGTTCTGTAGAAGTGAAGTCTCTGCGAATGCTGCTGTTACAGGAAGAGCACCTCCATTTATCTTTTTCATTAGAGAAAAACAAAACAATAGTGAAGGAGAAATTGTTACAGAGCAGGCATGTAGAAAAGCTCTGGAGTTTTTGATAGAGAGAGAGTCATGAGTGTGTTTTGGAGGCCTTGTTTCTAGCATAGGAGGAAGCTGGAGCTGTGTTACACTTAATTTTCATGATTGTATCATCTGTAACTCCTGGCCATCACAAAAGAATGCAGAAAGGAAAAAAAAAAGGGGGTTAGCATTGTAATAGCTGTTTATTTGCTCCTTTTCTTGTTTCTGCTTCCCTGTCTCTAGTGTGGCAATAACAGAATCTACAGATGGCAACACATCTGTGGAAGCACGCTATGATATACGGCATCTAATTGAACTGTAGCTTATCTGTCCTGCTGCATACATGGCTTTTGCCAGGAATAATCTTAGTCTCTACTGCAAAACTGATGTTGAGGGTTCAGAAAGGATTTATGGATATGATGGAATGGGTTTGAAGATTAGCTGAATTATGAAAGTAAGGCTTAAAGCAGCAAAGAGGTAGGAGCTGTTTTGGCTAAATCACCCACAGCACTCATCAACTGCCAACAGCACTTACCTGCCATGCCCAGGAGAGCCTGCAGTGTTGCTGAGCATGTGCTGTCTTTCTACACGTCCCTTTCGCATGACTGTAAGAGCGAGATGGCTGTTGGTTATATTTTGTTCTATAGATGTAGCAGTGGAATGTCTTATTTGTTCATTTTTGTGCTTTGGACAACAGAAATCTCTCTTCAGCATCCCAGCAGGAACCAATGTCACTGTCCTGGTGCCGTCAGAGGCAGCTATCAAAAACTTGAGCGAGACTGAGAAAGATTTCTGGTTGACTCCCTACATGCTGCCATTTTTAGTCAGGTGCGAGAAGACTCCTGCCTTTGCTTTACTATGCCAAACAACAGTAACTAAGCCATGAATGGGATTTCTGCTTGTACAAGACTAATAAAGAGTTATGCTGAGATAAGTACAGAAGCAAGTTTAAATATCTGGCAGGCAAATAATTTAGTAGGCATTTAAAATGTAACACTGCAGGCAATGGCAAATGGGTTTATTTTTCATGCATTTGCAGAGAGAGATTTTCCCTGTCGTGTAGATGTAGATGGTATCAGGACCAGTAATTCCCTCCATCACTCTCTCCACATGCTTAACTGCTTCATGTGAGAGATGTGAGTGCTGGTGTAGTCTTATCTCCCTGTTATTACAAACAGTGCCCTAATCTTTCCTTTACCTGCCTTTGTTCCCTTCAGGGCCCATTTCCTTGAAGGTGTCTTCACTGGTGAAAAGCTCAAAAAGTACAACAAGCCAGAATTACCCACCCTCAACCCACAGACCAGGTGGCAGATAAACACCAGCAGCAGCGTAAGGGTTTCTTACATAATGCACGTGTACCGGTACCAAATCAAACTGCTCAAGAGCTGCTGTATCCAGTGGGGAGCCTGGATGGGACACTGATGCCTTCAAACTGAGATATCTTTCAGAAATTGTACCCAGATCAATCATGTGCAACTTTGAATGAACAATATATTTGTTTTGAATTTGGTTGGCAATTTCTAATCCTTTTGCTTCTCCCTCATACTTTTGCAGGTATTAACCGTCCAGAACGCGAGTATAGTTGTCAGTGATATCCCTGCCAGCAACGGCATTATTCATATCCTCAGTAAGGTATGTTGCTACATATTATACTGGGAAATGCTGCAGTTGTAGCAGTGGGTTTGCGCTGAGGCATTTGTGATGGGGCCAAGAAGGAATACATGCCTGGATGGTTAAGAAGGGATATAATGGCAAAAATATATTTGGTTATCACAAGGTCCTGACAGATGTTTCCTGTGCAGCAATGTTTAATGTTTCAAATACTCGTCTCCAGGATAAGCAGGAGGGGAGTTCCTCTTCTCTTGGCTGACAGGAGAAGAGTTAAGGCTAATGCAGAATGAAACCTAAAATGAGGCCTTTTCAAGTTGCCCTTCTTGCAAGCAGGGCAGGAGTCTAGTGTCATTTTCTCCAGAGGTCCTTGCCTAACCTTGCTTATGAACTCGCTTTTCCACAGGTTTTGTTGCCACCTTCGGGAGGTATCCCACTGAGTCCTCCAGGTCTGCAGGAACAGCTCAAGACAGTTGCCTCGTTCAGCACATTCAAGGAATTGCTACAGGTAAGCAGCTGAGGTGAGCATTGTTGTGGTTGTCAAAACTGTCTTTTGAGCAAATGCCCACCTTACCCTGTACTGGTGGAGCAAAATTTGGACTGCCTGGTGAGAAAAGGGAGACCACCTGTCTCTACCATTCATGAGACATCTTCTAGGAAAGCTCTTTTGAGCAGCTGAAGATTTCTATACTTACAGTTAGATTTCTATATCATTGGCATGTTATTACAGTGGAAGACAACCTGTCTACCACGGGTGCTTTCATACTTGTACAGGGCAGAGAAACCTAGAGGAAAAGGAAGGCTTGTTCATAATCAAGAAGCTGCATTAATGTCAGCCCGGGAGAAGGAGCAAGCAATTGTGACTGAGTAGAAGTTGTATACCCTGTTTTTGAGCATTTCCTCTAGCACTCTTGCCTTTGTAATTGATTTTGTGTGTGGGTTGTTTTTTAGTGAGTACAAGCATAAGTGCTAATGTTACTGTTTGGACATTTTTTAGCAATACCAGCTCATTGGGAAAATCGAGTCCTCTGAAAAATACACAGTTTTTGTTCCTGGAAATAATTCCATTGAGGAGTACTGCCAGACTGCCAATGTAACACAGTTGGTAAGCTCACTGCTTGCTTACAGTTTGAATATGTATTGCAGTAAGTGCAGGGACATGTACACTGTCAGATCATAAACTTGAGTTCAGTGGATTTAAGCATAGAGAGGAGAAGCATATCTGATGCTAAAAGCTGGGAGAAATGTAGCAGAGATAAATGAGAGGGTTTTCTGGGATGTTGCTTTGGCATCTGCAAAGAATATAGAATCATAGAATCATTTAGGTTGAAAAAGACCTTTAAGATTATCCAGTCCAACTATAACCCCACTCTACTATGTCTGCTGCTAAACCATATCCCTAAGCACCACATCTACACGGCTTTTAAACACATCCAGTGATGGTGATTCAACCACTTCCCTGGGCAGTCTGTTCCAGTGTCTGACAACCCTTTCAGTGAAAAAATTTTTCCTAATATCCAAGCTAAACTGCCCCTGGTGCAACCTGAGGCTGTTCCCTCTTGTCCTATCACTTGTTACTTGTGAGAAGAGACCAGCACCCGCCTCTCTACAACCTCCTTTAAGGTAGTTGTAGAGAGTCATAAGGTCTCCCCTATTTATACTCCAAATGCAAATTCCTGAGTAGGTTTGTATGTGGATAGATGGCACAATATGTTCCCCTTCCTGACTGGTTGTGGCATATCTGTGGCAATTTTCAACCTTTTGAAAGGTTTGAAAAGACATTTATAGCTTCATCCAGTAACAGAGTCATCACGTGTGAATAGTCATCAGTGATAGGGAGCTACTGGGCTTTGTGGGCTTAATTAGCCAATACAGATGCTTAGGAACTTTTCTGCCATACTTCTAACTGAATTATAGTCTAGGACATCAAAAGAGTCCTAACACTTGTTTTTTTTGGATTTAGGACAAGAAGACAGTGCAGTACCACATTGTACTGGGAGAGAAGCTCTTTCCCACAGACCTGAGAAGTGGAATTCATAAGAACAGCATGTTAGGGCTCTCCTACTGGCTAATGTTTTATCAAAACAGCACCCAGGTAAGGAAGACTGTTCTGCCGTTTGAGGATCTGGCTTGACCTATCACTTTCTATGGCTGGTGGCTGGTTACACCCATTTGCACACCCTTAGAAGTTTACCCACTGTGACTGTCTGACAGCTGTTAAACAATCCATGCAAAAGGAGTTGAAGGTTATCGTATCAGCCATTTTCTTCTCCTTTGCAGAAGTTTGTCAATAATATTCCCTTGGATGGAAAATTTCTTGAGACAAAGAATGGCATGCTGATCGGAGTTTCACAGGTGCTTCAGATACAGAAGAATCGTTGCACTGCCAATACCACCACCATACAAAAGGTATTGATGATTACCAAGAAGCTGACCACAATTTCACAGGATTTCTCCACCTGCTAAACCAAATTGATGAAAAGCAGGCAACCTTCCTTGTCTCTTCCACCTGAATGATATAGTAGCTTGTGACCTGACCCCAGATGAGCCTCATGTGAAACTCTCAGGGAGACTTGGCACCTCCTGCCCTCAGCCTCTACTTCTAATGCAGCAGATCTTCAGCTCTTGTGCAGATCTCATTCAGCTCACTTGCTGGGGCTCTCTCCCAGTGCCAGCCATGGGGCAGGCTGGTGCAGGGACTCCCAGACACTCAGCTGTAGAAGGAGAATCCAGCCCAATTCTTGCACAGCTGTCCTAGGAAATGCTATGATCTGCCTAGGAGTCAGGACCAAAGTCCAGCTCGCATGTATCTTGTGGCTCTTGGCTATCTGGAGGTTGCAGGGTCAGACTAAGGTATGCCTGCCTTGTTACAGACCAGAAAAAAAGTATTTGCAGCTTTGTATGAAGGAATTCCAGGCCTGCAGAAAGCCCTACTCCAGCTCAGAGAGTCAGGAAAGGTGTAGCATGTGATCTCTTCTGGTTTTGAGCCATGGAGATAAACACATCTTTGTCTTTGTCCCAGCCAGCAGCCTGTACAGCACCATTTGTAATTCAAGATTAGTGTCTTGGTGAGATGTGGGTAGAGGGCACATATGTGACTTGTCCTGTTCTCTGTGCCCTAGTCAAGATGCGGCAAGTGTGAGAAGGGGATCAAGTGTCCTCCTGGATCAGTTCTTGTGGTGAGTCTGATTAATATGACATCTCACAGATTGTTTGCAGATAGTGCTTTGATGTCCTTTTATTGCTCTACAGATGTCATCTTGATACTCGAAAAAATGTGCCCTTGAGTCCTTTTGTGGCTCATTCATTAGCAAGGTTGGTAAGAGAAAGAGAAATCAAGAGAAGGCAGAAACCAGGGGAGGAAAAACAGCACAGGAAAATCACAAATATGAATCATGAGGCTCCTTACAGAGCTGGCACTAGCCTGAAATTCAGGCAAACTGAATTTCAGGAGCCCTTTAGAGCATGCAGTGTGGGGAGTTTCCCACCTTGGCAGGGAGGAAGAGATGTCTTTTTTTCATCTTTTACTCTTTTGACATCATCAAGGAAAGCCAGTTTAGGGGTGCAATAGCAATTTCCCAGCCTGGACCATGGATTTGTTCACACATGGGCTGGTTGTGCCTGCAGCTTGTTTGTGAGTGAATAAAAAACATGTCCAGAGAGGAAGGAAACTATAAACATTTCATCTCTGTGATGGCTATGAATTGCCTGGCAGCCAGATCTGGCTTCTTAAGCTTCACTACTTTGTGCCAAAAATTTTCCAATTACTTTTTCTCAATATTCATACTGACATGTATATGAAGTTTGGCAGGTAACAAAATAGACTCTGTGGTGACCTCACATCTAGAGATGCTTCAATGGTCTCAGCTCTGGATAGTCCAAATTTTTAGGGCTGTTTCCACGAGACAAAAACCATTATTCCTCTGTTAAGCAAGAACATTGCCACATGTGCCAAAAATGTACAATGTTTGCCTAAATATTGTAATATCTTCTATCTGTATCTATGTTAATTATACCTGCAGGAATTACCAGGAAGCAGGAATCTCGCTCGCTGTGAGTTACGCTCTGGGGATGCAGGAATGCTTGGCTGCCATTTCACCTGTGCAAAAGTCTCTCTGGTAAGAAAAACATTTGCCTCAGATTAATTTTGACAAAAGCAAGATTGGTATTAGCAATACAGCCATGGAAATGCAGCCTGGGCTGAAGTCCTGGCTGCATTTTTGCCATTGTGTAGCTGTGATTGGGTTGCCTGGGAGTTACTCTCCATCCTGGAGATAGAGGGCACTGGAGAAAAATTGAAAATGTGTGGAAACGTCTGCACAGTGACGAATTGTGGTTTGCCACTTTGGTATTGTTGCTTTGGGTTTTGTCCTGCAGAGGAAGAGAAGGAGTTGAGTGTTTGTAGTCTGGTTTCCTAAGGAAATGAGGCAAGAATGGTGGTATTTTGCTTGTGCATGTGCCTTACCAAAAAACTGATGGCTAATTGGAGCCCAACCAAAGGGAGGAGCAGAAGGTCTTGCAGCTATTCTGGCCCCTATCGTTTTGTGAAAATGTGTGGCTGGGAGAAAACATTTGAAGAGGAAATGATAAAAGAAAGACTTCTGTGAATTTGAGCTCTTAAAGGTATTGAAGCATCTCCCTGGAAAGTTTAGTGGGAATGGGAGACTGAGGAGAAGGGAGAGAGGGCACTGGACATACACTACTCACATTCAGAACTTCAGTCAGCACTTGCACCTCACTGAGTACTTCTGCAGCCCTTTGTTAGAAGATGTTTCTTTTCATCTGTACTGTCCAACTTGGTCTCAGCATAGTTTCCTCCCTCCATGGGTAGATGCAGAAAGAAGTGGGAGCAGTTAAATCAGGCTTTTGAAACAAATCACTTTCTAGCAGAGCCTCTCTCTGCCCAACAAAGGACATTACTGGTGGGACGCAGGCAAGAGATAAGCTGGGTGGGCACAGAACTGAACATTTGTGTTACTCAACAAATGGTTAGTGTTGCTCCAGGGCAGTGCGGACTTTTACATGAAGCTCTGGGCAACAGAGCACCCCGTCTTAGGGTTTCACTTCATCTTACCTGCACACATCTGGCCCTTTCATGCATTGTCAGAAATTGCAGCTGCCACATAGTTAAAGGCATACAGTAGCTTCCACCATATAACTGCACCTTGTCAATGCTGCACAAGATGACTCACCTCAACTTGTTCTTGTTGGCTCTCCAGAGGTCCGTCTGCTGCCCCGGCTACTACGGACACATGTGTGAGATGTGCCCAGGGAAGCCAGGCCAGTGGTGCTCTGGAAACGGGGAATGCCAGGATGGCATCCAGGGCAGCGGAGAGTGCCAGTGCCTGGAGGGTTTCCACGGCACTGCCTGTGAAATGTGTGAAGTGGGCCGATACGGAGCTGACTGCAAATCAGGTGACTCTGATGGCTATTGCAGCTTGTCTCTACCATCCTGCTTGCAAGGGGAGGAAAGTGGCCATGTCTCAGCTCTCAAGAGGGGTGGTGGGAAGGAAGAAATGCCCCAAGACCTCTGAGACAGGCAAACAGCACTTGTGGTCAATCAGAGGAGTGGCCCCATTTTTCATCCTCAAACCAAGGCGTGACTGTGCAATGCCACTCATCCTGCTGCCACTCAAAATACAGAAAGCAGAGGCAGGTAGTTTATTCCTGGGCTTTCTGGCCTCGTAGCGAAGGAACAGGAGCTGATGCTCCCATGACATTTTCCTTATGGCAGTTTGATACATTGGATAACGAACAGAGCAGCCAGCAAAATGGCAGCAAGACTCTGCTTGTGAGACCTGATTGGTTTGTTGGTGATAAGTGTTTCTATTCCCCCTGCAGAATGTGCCTGCGACAACGGCATATGTAACGATGGACTGCAAGGGGACGGGAGCTGCGAGTGTTTCCCAGGGTGGAAGGGCCCTACCTGCCAAGAAAGTATGTGAGTGTGAAGGGGCCTATGGTGTAATATTGCCTTTTTGGCAGAGAAATCTGCTTGATCCTCTTCAGTTGCCAGAGCAATTCTGTTATCTGAGCAAGGTGACCAGTCACATGTACTCTGCATCCCTCCAAAGGCTTACCAGACATTCCTGCACACAGGATGCACTTGCAGTGTGACTTCCCCAGCAGCCCATGAGCCCTTGAGTTATTTGGGTGAAATTCATATAGAGAAAAGCACATCTTCTGCTTCCATCTCCACTGAGATTTGAGGCACCTCAAGAACAGCCCCTTGCCCTGAGAGTGAGAGAGATGGAAGCTCCCAGCCAGATTGGGTTGACTGTGACTCCTGTTATCGCCTAAGAAGATGACAAAAACCTCCAGAGGGCCCCGATGTGTCTTCTAAGTTGCTTTTTTTGCTCATAGACCCACTGATTTAGTTGAGCTCAGGCCATGGTCTGCAGTACTCAATAAATCTATCGTTGTTTGTCAAAGTAGTATACTGAAGATGGTTGTTCCTGGGATCTAGGATTATGATTGGGGTTGGGAGGAACCTGAGCTCCTAAATACTTCAGGATTTTAAAGGTTTGCATGCAAAGATTGATTTTGTAGTGAAGTCAAGTGTTTTGGGGGCATTTTGAAAGGGAAATTGAGGGAAGTTGTCCTATCTACTGTAAATGTAAAGCCTTAAAAAAGGTCATCTTTTTGCTTCAAAAGGGGCAAAGCCAAATGGCCCTGTATTTATGGATTAATGAGGTTTCATTCCTAGCAGTGTGGGTGCCATGCAGATAAGATCAACTTGAATAATTAGCTCAGAGGGAGAACATCAATTTCACTCCATTGTAAAGTGCCAAAACATAAATCCTGTGAGATTTTCCTGCTACTACATAGGGCAGGAGAGTTAACATAACTGCTGTTGTGTCCCAGCACCGATCAGGGCACCACAAGTGCGGCAGTGAGGCTATTTGCAGGGTTTTTTACTCTAGATGACAGAAATAGCCCCAGCCAATGCTAAATTGAAAATACCAAGTCATGTTTGTGTTTTCTCTTGCAGGAATCAAGATTGACTTATGCAATAACACTTGCCATCAAATGGCCAAGTAAGTACAGGCAATGGGCTGGGTGATTCTGAGAAAGCCATGTGTGTTTCTATGTGTTTTACATAGAGGTGGTTCTGAGTTTAGGGCTTTGCAGAGGGCTGGGAGAAGGTGCCTACTCATTAAAGGTGCATAAATGTCAGTTCTATTCTGGGAACTATCTTTGGTGCTAAGCTGCATCCAATTTCCCCAAGGATTTTGTCTGTCTGAGCATAAATTCTTTCCAAGTTCCTTCTGTATGTGTGGATGGGAGAAAGCAGAGACTCCAAAGTACTCCAAGTCTGGCCTTATTCATGCAGCAAATCAATCAGCCATTTAAAAACCCTTTCTGCCTTGCCTGCCCTCACTAAGGAATTAAATAGGCTGATGGGCTGTAATGGCTCCCTCTTGCTGCATTCTCCATCCATTTTCTGGTCTGCTCTTTTGTGGTACCAGGACCCAGCCATCTCTGTTGTCCGGTGCAGCAGCACATGGGCATGGTGCAGGTGCACTGTGCGAGGTGTGAGGCCTGTGTCTGGATGCCAGCTCCCTGGCCAGTGTGACTTGAGTATTTGGTGCTGTAAAGAAATACACCGCGACCTCAAGCATGTTCCTCCTGTGGTCATTGTGGTTTCTAACTTGCTTATGACAGACTTGTGCAGTGTTTCCCACTGGCTGAGCAGATCAGGTGGTGTCGTCAGTGATTGATTATCCCCTTCTCATTTCAGCTGCCTCAATAGTTCCACGGATTCCTCAGCTATGTGCTTCTGTTCTGCTGGATACACAGGGAATGGGACCTATTGCACAGGTAGGTCCAGCAAGTGTGGGCAAGATTCAAGGCTTGCAAACACCTGTTGAAGCTACGCAAACAGAAGTAAATGACATGATGTTGCTAAGGGAAAGATCATTCAAATACTTTTCCTCTCAGCCATCCACCATGAGTTCTGCCATGTTTAGACAGAGTTTTCCAGTCTAGAGCTTTACACAGGATATTCTTAATGTTGCTAAAGCCTGCGAGAGAGGGATAAAAAGGCAGGCAAGTGTAGCAGGGCAGTTCTTACTGCTTGTGGAGGGAGCGGCACATGAATGGGTTGTATTAGTTCTGATATCAGAAATGGTGGCAAAGATATAACAATTTTGGGCGTGAACCCTTGGAATATGGATGCTTCGATTCCCGAGAATTTTGTGCTCCTCATTTTTGCTGGCCATGCCAAAATCAAGTAGAAGCAATGCAGTGGTTGTGCTAAAATGAGGTAGGATTTTGGGATACTGCTGTAGAGCTATACACAAACCTGGTCTATATGTCAAAAGCAAACAGCAAGAAAAAAACCATTCAGAGTGGTTAAATTGTAACAGTCAAAACACTGTTAGACATCACAGTTTCTTTTCAGTATCGCCGTTGTTTGAAAATGAGCGAGGGAGAAAAGAGAAAAAAAACCCAACATTTATGTTGTGCAGGAAAATGGGTTTTTTCTCATCTAACCATTAGTCCTCAGTGAGCAAATGCTATGACAGGAAGACTTGTTAGTCCAATTTGGGAGTTACTTAAGCTCAGCATGACTTTTGGACTGGCCTCTCTCAGATCCAAATAAGGCCCCATGCTTTTAAAGGACCTGCAGTTTCATTGAGAAACAAAGGGACTGTAATAAGATGTGATTTTTGTCATTCTGGCACAGTTCATCTTTCCTAGATGCTCTGAGCTGATTCTGCTTATCTTGTCCATGGTCACAGAAATAGACCCATGCACTATCGATCATGGTGGCTGCTCCATACATGCCGTGTGTACTAAAGTGTCCCCAGGAGAGAGAACCTGTGTTTGTAAGGAAGGCTACGCTGGAGATGGGACACTCTGCATGGGTGAGCACTCAGTGCATGTTTTGATGGTAGTGATGAGGCATCATCTATGCAAAGGGGAATTTCAGACTAAAAACATGAAAATTTCAGGTTAAAGTGTTGGATAACTCCATTCTCCTTTCACTTTGTTCGTGCAGTGATTATTTTAAAGCAAGCAATTGCTGGCTGATCTTGATTCAACTGTCTTTCTGCTTTTTGTTGAGCTGTATGCATCCACAAGTGTACGTGTGTACATACATAGCTGTAGGTATGTGCTCGGCATTCTCCCAAGTCATGATTAGTGAAGTGGTCATCACTGTCCCAGCACAGTGCCACCTGAGACTAGGCAGAGAGCCCACACTGCCCTTGGCATCTGTATTGCCAAATGGCCTCAGACCAGTGTTGTAGTCTAAAACCAAAAGAGCCCTGAAATGTTTCTTGCCATGATGCATGTTGTGGAGAGGTTCAAAGACAGAGGGTGAGGGTGGTCTCCCACAGTGGTGCTCTCAGATGAAGATGGAGCTGTGAGAGAATCCAGTCCTCTCATGTCCTTTAAAACACTCCCAGGCAGATGTGGGATTTTCTGTGGGCAGATTTATCACAACTCAGACATCTACATGTGACAGGAGTAGAACTTGCAGTTATGCTCTTACCCTATTCCTTTGCTATCACAAGTCATTTTTCCACCTAAATATTCCCCAAGCTGGGAAGGTCCTCCCTGTTGCTTTCTCAGTATCTCTTTGGGTCACCAATTCCCAGCTGCCTTGAGCAGCCCTCTACTATAATGTGGCCTTATTGTTTTGCTGCAGAAATTGATCTCTGTCTCGAAAGCAACGGGGGCTGCCACAGCCATGCAGAGTGTGTTAAAACAGGCCCACGGAAGGTGAGTAAGTAAGATGGGTGCCAGGGCAACATTATTATGGAGGTAGTCACAGATGTGGAATTCTCTTACAGACAGTCCTTTCCATTGCAGTGTGCTCCCTTGTGCTTATTACCTTCCACATAGAAAAGTGGCCTGGGAAGGGCATGAAAAAATTGCTGTTTCCTTGAAAGCATATATCTTCTGTTGGCCAGAGACTGGAGACAGTCTCAGATTCTGTTTGTTGTTGACACAAGAATGGTTATTCACAAATGTGACCATGGTTGCTATACCACATGTTTTCTATCCAGCTCAGTCGTTGTGTGTTTTCTTTACTGGGTCCAAGTTTCAGACTGAGCATCATTTCTCCCTCCAGGTTGCCTGCAACTGTCTTCCTGGTTACAGTGGGGATGGTGTGAGCCAGTGCAACCCCATCAACTTGTGTGAACAGGTATGTCTGCATTTTGCTGTTACCAGAGGTGAAGGCCACAGCCCTTAGGCGTTCCTTTCTCCCAACAGTTAACAGCAAGAACAGGGTTAGCCTGCTTGTTTTGAGCTGGCTGTCTTGCCTTTCCACACACCAAAGGGATTTCCTGGTATGTTTGGTTTCATTGCCTCTCACAATGACCTGCAAGTACGTCAGCCCCCTGGCACTCCGTCCTGTGAGAGAAGCAGTGTGGAAACAGTTACATGGGGTTGGATGTGTGGGCTTGTTTCTCTGCATCCATTTTGTGTGGAACATGCTCAAAAGCTTAGAAGTAGTCTGTGTTCATGGCATTGCTGCCATGTCAAAATGTCTCTCTGAATCATGGGTTTTGTCATCACTCTGGGTTCCAAAATAAGATGTGAAAGTCTTGTTTCATGGGAGGATTTGGTGCTGGAAAGCCCTTGAGGATTTGGGTGAGGTTTATTCTAAGGCACTAGACAGATGGGAGGAATATTTTTATTTCCTCTGGAGGTAGTTAGCAGCTCTCACATGCAAGTTGCCATCCAAGTTGTTGGTGATGCCCCTCCATTCAAGTCTCTTCCTTTTCTTGCTAGAACAATGGAGGCTGTAGTCCATTTGGGTTCTGCACGTACACGGGCCCTGGCACTCGAAACTGCTCCTGCTCTTGGCACAGTATTGGAGACGGCTTCACCTGCCGTGGCAAAGTGTATCAGGTGAGATGCATGCTCAGCATCTTTGGTGTTTGGTCCCCCTGCCTTGTAGCAAACTGCTCCCTCCCCCGCAAGAGTAAGCTGCAGGTGAGCAGATCTGTAGCATCAGATTGACACGTGCTGTAGAAGCAGAGACAGGTGCTATCCTGATAGGCGAACCATCTGTAAACCGTAGGTGTATTTGGTGTGCCAGCTGTGGGAGAGAATCACAGTAAAGCGACATTGCTCCAAAGGGAGTCACAATGTGAGCGCTCTGCTGCTCGCTCAGCAGCATTGGCCATACCTCCACGGTGCTGTTTTCTTAATGTTATAAGCAAATGGGAGTAATACTTTTTCCCAAGGGAACCCACTTGTCCCACTTTGTGGGATCAGGGAAGGTATGCCTTGTGGCCATGCCAGGACTTGGGATCTGGTCTGGAGGCAGCAGTCCGTCTCTGGCTCTGTTGACAGTACAGTGGGTGTCCTTGGGAAAACTGATGATCTTTCCTGGTAGTGACAAATAAAATCTGTCATCCTCACAGCAGAGCCAAGAGAAAAGAGGTGGACTTAGTTCTGTGCTTCTGCTCTTACTGAAAGTTAGTGTGGTAAGGAGAGGAATTTTGCTCTGCCAAGCCTGTGTCTGCTACTGGACAGCATCCCAGAACTGGTAGTGGCAGCACAGTGACGTTAAAGCAGAGGTTTTTTGAAGCACTCAAGGTGTTCCATGAGCACAGAGGCACTTAAACCTATGAGACAGCTGCTGCAGAAGCAGCCAGCTTTCATCTCTCTGTCTGCTCCATCCTGCAGCATCTGTGATGTGAGTGGTCCAGGCTGAGGTCACTGCCTGCTCTGTAACCTGCGCATCATCCATGCCCACAGTACTAGCAAGGGAGGAAAAGGTCACTATGGTGTGTCAGGAATACTGGTGTCTCATGGGATGGGAGAGTGACCTGGAGCAGAAGGAGCAGATCACTGGTGAGGAGCAAGTGAAAGGGCCTCTGCTAACACCAGCTGTTTCTCTTTGTTTAAGGAGCTTGGAAGGACTGAAGATGCATCTGTGTTCTTTAAGATGATACTGGTTGGTGACAAATAGCTTTGTCCTTGTCTCTGTGTAGTAAATCCCACTTAGGGTTTTCTGCAAAGGGTCTTGCTAACTGGGATGGTGTTTTCTGTTTTCCTTCCCACAAATGCTCTCCTACCACAGGCGGAAGGCATCAAGGAGCTCAGTGGGGCAGGGCCTTTCACTGTCTTTGTGCCACGAACAGATTTCATAGCAAACACCACAGCGGTAAGTGTCCTCCCATGCCAAACACTGGCAGGTGTTTGGTGAGCTCCAGTTGTGGCAACGTCCGCTCTGGGACTGTTCTGCCCAGTGAACTGAAACAAAGGGGCTGCACTGCAGAGGGTTAAAGACATCCCCCATTCTCCATCAGTGTAAGAGCAGAGGTTTGGAGACCAACTCACTGCAGAGAAAGTCTGGGCAGGGGGGACTTGGTTCCTGTTGTAAGAACCTTACTAGAGACCCTGTCTCATGGTCCTCAGAGGCAATGTGCCAAATCAGTGATGTGTGGTGATTTTTGTTGCCCATGGCTATCAGGGGCTAGTAATAAGCAAGGCTTCAAGGCACCTGTGACAAAGACTTCTTATTCCCTCTCTGTGCCCCAAGCCCTGCCATTCCACTTCCATTGGTCTCCTCCTTCTAGTCCCAACAAGTGGAGACCAGAGAGAGGAGAGATCCTTATTCATTGCTCTGTGAACCAAGTTCTTAGCTAACAGATTTTTGGTATCAGTGTACTGGAATATCCTAATGCCATCACTGACAAGTCCTGTTGTGCAGCTTCACACCGCTAGTCCCGACCTCCTTCTCATGGACACACCGTACACCCAATAAAGGAACAATTCTCAGTGACCACATATCCCAGGCTTCACTTCCTTAAGGCAAATGTGGTCATTTGTCCTCCATCAAGGGACCTGAATGCTGGTTTTGTCAAGCTAGTTGAAATTTCCCAAAGCTCTCAAATGGTTTTGTGCATTCACTGCATTTTGGTGGGACTGGTTTCCTGCAGGGATGGGTCAGAAGGGGCTTGGGCAACCCAAGTCTCCCTCATTGGGTGTGGAGGCCCCCCTGCAAGGCAAAATGCCCCCAGTGTGACTTCATTCTTGTTTTCTGTCTATAGTTTGAGGAGTGGAGGAGCAGAGGTCTCCTTCGGGACCTGCTTCGCTACCACATGGTGGGTTGCCAGAAATTGCTGTCCAGTGACCTGGAAGCCCAGGAGTCCCTTACATCTTTATCTGGCCACAAAATCAAGATCACAGTGAAAGAGGTAGTTCTCTGTCACAATTTCCTTCCCTGTCCCACTTGTCAGGATGTCACTTTTGCCATCATTTCAAGGCCACTGTGGTTGAGGCAAGTGACTTGCCCAGGGCCTGCAAACAGCTCACAGGGCAGTGCTGTGTGTGTGAATACCTCATCGCATCCCTTCTCTCTCAGAATAGCATCTATCTCAACGAGGAAGCCAAACTGGTCGTGAGTGACATTATTGGCATGAACGGGGTCATTCATTTCATCAACAAGGTCCTCATTCCAAGTGACCAGGTGGAGCATAACATTTCCTCGAAGAACTCACGGGTAAGGCTGAAGCAATGACCGTGCCCTGGTAAGTGCTGTGGTGAGGACAGGGCACTGGGAGCTTTCTCCCAGCAGCTCTTATAGTGCTGTTCCTGATAAGCCCTCAGCTCAAGGCTGAGTGGGATGCTCTTCTTCCTCCCTGTTCCTGGCTGGGCAGGGGTTGTCTGAGGGCACAGATTCGGTTTGTGAAGCTGACAGCATTTGTGGTATAGGCATATTTGAGTCAGAAGGAGCTGTATCCATCACTAGGGAACAACAGTACTGGATGTAGGTACGGGGATTGTGTCCCATGCCAACCATCACACTCTTTTTCCAGTGCAGAGCAGATTGCAGTATGGGATTGACAATGTCTCTCTGGTGCTCCTGAAACAAGCACTAGGAGATTATAGCTCCTGCATTTTACAGTAAATAACACATTTTCGGTACAGAGTGATGAAATTCATCCCAGCTCCTGCCATAGCAGCATCTACACCAGATGAATCAGAAAAGTGGCAGCCGCTGAACGCCAGCGCTTGCCAGGCCAAATCCATCGGCATGATGATGACAGAGATAAATGTGTCGTGTTTAGCTACTGTCGTTGTTAACTGTCTGATTTCTGCCCTGCATTGCTGCTCCAGGTCCTGGACAGGGACCTCTTAGCGATGGTTGTTTGCTTTCTTCCCTCTGCAGCAAAATATCACAGAAGTGGCAGAGGCTTTTGGGTACACCATTTATAGCAAGCTGCTGCAGGTGAGTGACCAGACTCCTGCTGCTCTGTGGGGAGGTGGTGTGTACATGTGCATGTTCAGTTTGGGCTTGTGGCTTTTTCTGTGTATCCCCTCTTATCTCTGGCAGGATGCGGAGCTGCTTCCACTGATTAGTGACCCCCTGCATAGACCCTTCACCATGCTGTGGCCCACAGATGCTGCGTTTGACGCCCTCCCGGAGAAAAGGCAGAAGTGGCTGTACCGCAGAGAGCATCGCGACGTGCTGGCCTCCTACCTCAAAGCACACATGATCAGGGATACAAAGGTAAATGTGACAACAAACAGGCTCCTACCTCCTGAGGCCACATCTGGTGCCACCACCTGCTTATGGTTACGCCACAGCGACCTTTCCCAATATTTTGCTGCTGTAGAACATGTAGCATATTAGAATCATTGAATTGTTTTGGTTGGAAGAGACCTTTAAGATCATCGAGTCCAACCATTAACCCAGCACTGACAGGTCACCACTAAACCACTTCCCTCAGCCCCTCATCTACATGGCTTTTAAATCCCTCCAGAGATGGTCACTCCACCACTGTCCTGGGCAGCCTGTTCCAGCACTTTACAACCCTTTCCATGAAAAAATTTTTCCTAATATCCAACCTAAGCCTCCCCTGAAACAACTTGAGGCCATTTCCTCTTGTCCTATTGCTTGTTCGTTGGGAGAGGAGAATGACGTCCACCTCTCCTCAACCTCTTTTCAGGGAGTTGTAGAGAGTGATAAGGTCCCCCTTGAGCCTCCTTTTCTACAGGGAAAACCACCCCAGCTCCCTCAGCTGCTCCTCATAAGACTTGTGCTCTAGACCTTTCACCAGCTTTGTTGCCCTTCTTCGGACACACTCCAGCATCTCAATGTCCTTCTTGTAGTGAGGGGCCCAAAACAGAACCCAGTATTCAAGGTGCAGCCTCACCAGCACTGAGTACAGAGGTAGCTAGTCTTGAGAAGTTGTTTTGAGGAGACCCAAAGCTGTTTGAGTATTTGGGACAACTACCACTTCATCATGAACCTTTGGTTCAGCGCGGATGAGGTGAAACCTTCTGTTGTCAGCTTCTTGGGGAAGCCACATCACTCCTAGACCATCAATACAAGGCTTGCAAACAGGCTCTTGGGGTGAATAAAGGGTGTGTCCAGTTGAGCAAGGGTGTAAGCAGACTCTGCTTATATATGCTGACCTCTCACTGTTCAGGAATCTGGGACTAACCCAGCATAGTTATGCTGTTCCACCCACACCACCATCACGTGCTGCCGCATCACATCCCCTCTCAGTGTGGCTGCTGACCCCTGTCCTCATGAGGCAGCATCCCATTAAAGGTAAGAATTGCCAGTTTTGCCTGTTTTTTCCTTCATATTCTCCGTTTTCTCTCTTAGATTGTTGCTGGCAATGTGCCCCAAGTCGAATCCATACGGACCATGCATGGCTCCACCATCTCGTTCAGCTGCAGCAAAACCCATGTGGTGAGTGATAGCAATGCTGGGCTGGTCTTCCCACTGAGCAGGTGTTCCTGGGCATTGCCATGGGGCAAGTGTTGCTCCATGCTGGTCACTGGCAGGAAGTGAACACAGAGTTGGGGTGATGCAGGCTGAGACACCTCCTTCCCCTGGCTACAGCTGAGCCTGTAAAGTGGATCAAAAGACTGCAGCCAGCTGGCAGAAAAGTGCAGAGACATGTGGTACCTGCGTATGCACTTCACAATGACCAGGTTGTGAAGCCAACCACATGGTGCCATGACCTTTACAGAGCACGTGTTGCATGGACAGGGCTATTTCTCAGGAGAGATGGCCATGAAAAGTGGCAATTGGGAAGGGTGGACAGGAACACAAGGAGTGATTGAGAAGTCATGACAGCCAAAACCAACAACCTTTGGGTGAGGCAGCCAGGACATAGGATGCGCCAGAATCACAGGTTGCTTTTTTCCCCTGATAGGGGGAGCTCCTAGTGGGGAACGGTGATGCCACCATCATCCAGAGGCACATGGAATTCAATGGGGGCATTGCTTATGGCATCAATAGGCTGTTGGAGCCACCAGATTTGGGATCTCGGTGTGATGAGTTCATCTTTGTTGAGCTGCAGGTGAGCACTTGTGATGTGGACAGTGAGGATCTTGTGCTGCTTGTTGAGCCCCACGCCTGGGAAGAGGGGTGTCCGAAGGGCTTCCTGCTTTTCCTTGATAAAGCTCTGAGCAGCCAAGAGAGGAGAAGCACATATTATGTTGTTGTGAGGTTTCTTTCTCCCCTCCACAGGGATCTACAGAGAGCTGTGGACGCTGTGGTTTTGAGCCACCCTGCCCTGCTGGCTCCATTCAACAGGTAAAGCTCACGACTTTGTCACCAAGGAGGCCTGTTACAGGGCTGATGACAATACCCACACATGCCTCATGTTTTAGCAGAAAAATGAAGGCACACCTGCATGTGACGAGTTACTCAGCTTGGTCATATTGTCCATGCCTTGCCCCAAGTCATATGGTCCCATAGGGCAGGAGCTGGATTGAGCAAGATGGGGTCAGAGGTCCCTATGGTCTTTGATTGGTCAATCCCTATATGGGTGACAGCAGCTGCAGGGATTTCTGCAGTAGCACTGGGGGCTTCTCTGGTGCTTTATAGCAAAAGAGCTCGGCCAGGTGCTGAAGAGATGGACCAGGGGTCAGATGGTGAGCAGCTTTGGAGGGCAGTGGCTGTACTCTGTTCACACTGCATCGCTGGTTGTCTCTCTCTGCCAGGCCTCTGGCATGTTCCTGAGATACATCTGTGGCTTCTCTGTCACCAGCGCCATCACATGTTAGGAAGCCTCTGTTACTTGTCATAAAACTGAAAGAGTGGCCCAAGAAAAGTCAAGGTGAGGTGTCAGTGACCAATGTGTCCAACTCTGTGTTTTGCCTGTTTCCTTGCAGGGGGACATCAAGCGCTGCTACCATTATGGAAACCAGCCATTGAGAAGCACTTTGCTGCTTCACCGCAACTCCCTGTCACGGTCACCCTCCCCATGGGCTGCCCTCAGAAGACACTTCTCTTCCAGGGGGCCTCTGAAACGCGGCTGCAGGAGGAGCTGTGTTTCCACCCAGTGGGTCCCTCAGTGCTGTGCAAATCACTATGGCCGTGACTGTTGGGGTAAGGAGACCCTTTCCTGCCCCAGCCCTTTCTCTTGGGGGAAGATGATGTTACTGGTTCAGCACAGATATCTGGCATCCATCAATGTGCTTTCTTGGAGAAGAGCAGGCAAAACCCCAGGCAGGGACCTCCAGTCTGTAGAGAGTGCAGGGAAAAGATCCCCTGGGAGGGCGTTTGGATGGTATCGTAACAGGGAATTCCTGTTCGTTGGAGAACTCCCTGTCCCCATGGAAAGCCCTGGGTGCAGGGCTGCTGGGGGTGGCTCTCAGACTTGTCACTCACCCCTAGATGTTGCCAACACTCAGCCATTCCCTGGCATCTGCCCTCTGTGCTTTCTGCATGGGCAGCTTTCACATCCTTGGATGAGTCTGCTGGCAGGTTAGCCTTGGGACAAGCCAGCACGGACACAGCACACGGCACCAGAGGGGCTTCCCAGGCTGGAAGCTATGCCAAATTTGTCCCTCTTGCCCCTGTTCCTAAGGTTTGTTGTCATGGGATGTCACCAGCACTCACTCCCCAGAGTGCTGAGCAGGCTCTGTGGTCCGAGCACCAGCAGCTCACAAGTCATCTGGGGTGCAGGCTCTGTGGGTGGCTCCCCTCCAGTGCAGGGTCACTTTGTCACCACAGCCTCACTAAGGTGCCCCATTTGCAGCGTGCCCAGGAGGGCTGGAGGCACCCTGCGGTAACCGTGGTACCTGCGACGACAAAATCAGTGGTTCGGGGAGGTGCAACTGCAGCCAGGCTTTCATCGGGACCAGCTGTGAGCTGTGTGCGCCGGGCAGATACGGACCAGAGTGCCAAGGTAAGGGGGAGGCCGTGGGTGGCAGCAACTCAGAGGGTTTGTGGGGAGGTGGCTGCAGCACGTGGTGCTATGTGGAGAGTGGGTAGGTGCTGGGCTGACCTCTTTGCAGCCTACAGCATGGGAATCAGTGCTGCACATATGCATCGGTCCCCACAGCACCTGGGTCAGACCAGTGGGGCTGAGGACAACCCTCCCTTGGCTCTTGGCTAGGCAGCCATTAATCCAGCTGTAGTTTGACAAGGCTCAGTGGCACATGCCAGAAGTTGTGGCCAGTACAGCCATACTACTGATGACCTCACCTCCGTGCTGAGGTCCTGGGGTCAAAGACCCTTTCTCATTTGTCAAGAACAGTCTGGCACAAAGTATTAAGATGTATTTTGAGCTGGGGGACTCATCTATAAGTTGCGATGAACCCTGTGTAGAAAGAGCATCTCCTGGGATATGCTCAGCAGGGACCTGTGCCCTCTGAGGCAAAGGCAAAGGGAAGGAAGAGTGAGTCCCCCATCCTCCCATCCCAAGCTGGGCCTTACAGGGTCTCCAGAAATGTTTTTGATGGCTGTATGTTGGCAGGGACTCAGAGTGAAAAATGCACCTCTAGAAATGCCTAGGGGAGGGAAACGATGGGTGTTTGTGGGTGCGGAGAGGCTCCTCCTCCATGAAGAGTACATGTTGCAGAGGAGGGGGCCGGGTCTGCAGTGACAGGAAGGGATGTGTGTGTACGGCCGCACCTGCCGCCACGCACTGCCCACACAAGCCACGTTTCTGCCATGTTGCTGTCCCATGGCCTGAGCGTGGCCTTGCACTGCCACCAATGCAGATACCATGCCAGTGTTTTTATCAATTCCTCACAGAGTGTAACTGTACTGAGAACGGCGTGTGCAACGGAGGACTGCATGGTGATGGCTTCTGTTTCTGTGCTGAGGGCTGGACTGGAGACCGCTGCGAAATCAGATTAGGTGAGGGCTGCCAAGCCCCACCACCCATTTATTCCCTAGGACCTGGTGCCATATGGCTGCTTTCTCTGTAGCTGGGTTGTTCAAGCAGCCTATCAGAAATATGTCCAAAAAGGAGTTCTCAGTTGTGGGGCTCATCCTGAGACCTGGCCCATGATGTTGAATTTCATAAGGGTTGGGACAGTGAAGAGGAGGAGAAGGAAAGCTCCACTTGATCATGAACAAGTCCTTGAGCTCAGAGGTGCTCCAAGAAGACCTTGAGGGTGAGGTGAAGGCATGAGGTGTATCTGATGGAGTAATGGTCCTCTGCCTTTGGGCAAGGCACCTGCAGAAAAGCTCAGGGAGAGAGAGGGGAGTGTGGTGCAGGTAGCCTGGGACAGAGGCTGGTGATGGTGGCCATGCCTGTCTTGCAGCCCTTAGATCATCCTGACCTGTGCGTGTTGTGGTTTCAGTCATGCCACCCACCTGCTCCCCACCGTGCCATCCCCAGGCCACCTGCCGCTCCAGCAACCTCTGCGAATGCAACCTGCACTATGAAGGAGATGGGAGAACATGCTCAGGTAGGAGGAGAGCCACGAGATGCTGGGGTGGAAGGGTGGTGAGTGACAGGGAAAGCAAACAACATGGCAAGATAACAGGTAACCACCTCCTGATGGCCATAGTGGTGTGACGGGCTGGCAGGACAGACAGGCAGACCAGCAGGGCACCTAGCAAGGTGTTTTGGTTAACCTCACACGTCTATCCCTGCAGTGATCGACATGTGCAGCCAGGACAACGGGGGCTGCGCCAGGCATGCGCAGTGCACGCAGGTTGGCGTGAACGTCTCCTGTGCCTGTGCTCCCGGGTACAGTGGCGACGGCTTCATCTGCGACCCCATTGACAGGTGTGCAGACGGCAGAAATGGGGACTGCAGCCAGCATGCCAGCTGCATCAGCACCGGCCCGGTGAGTTCATCCCCTAGGAGAGCTGCAGGCCTGGGAGAACAGTGCAGGTAGCTGCCATGGGATGCTTCAGGCTGCTGGAGGACAGCGACGTGACCTGTCTCCTGTTACTACAGTCCCCAGGCCTGCCCCACTCTCCAGTCCCCTCAGCTATTGTGCTCATCCTGCAGGTCCTTACTGCCAGGCAGGGGCCCTGCCATCAATCTGCTGCCTGATTATGGTCATGGTCCTAGTGATGTTATGCTGAGGCCATTTTCCCCCATTCCTCTGTCTAAGGGGCATAAGCTATGTCAGTTGTGACATTTCTGGATTGCTTTGGGAGCTTGAGGATGGTCCTTTGAGGATGATGCTAGCCATTTTGCAGAGGAACCAGAGCTGCCCACTGCAGGCCAGAAGATGGGACTGGGAGAGTGATGTAGTGCAAGAATCATGAGCCATGTACCTGAAATCCCAACTGTCTTTCAAACAGCATGTGACAGGGATTCAATGTGACATTTTTTTGGTTCGTGTGCAGCTGGATGGGGGAGTAGGACAGAGGTCATGTGGCCTTTCATAGCTCTGTTACAGTTCTAGCAGGCTGTAGAGTTGTTCTGAAGGCTCATTCCCATCTTCACAGTGACATAAGGGTTCCCCAGCTGGCAGCTGCATGTTTGCACTCACACAAATGCCACTTTCCTTTGTGCTGCAGAACGAGCGGCGCTGTGAGTGCAAGCGGGGCTACATTGGTGATGGAATCCAGTGCCTGGAAGAGGTTGTGCCCCCCACAGACCGGTGCCTGCAAGACAATGGGCGCTGCCATCGGGAGGCCATTTGCACCGACCTGCACTTCCATGGTGAGTGTGCTCAACCCTGCAGTGCCAGGAATCATGTTCCATGAAGAGGTCACACTCCCTCATCCTTCACCTTCTGGCTGGGGCACCCCTCGGGTGAGCTGGAGGGTGGGATGGCCAAGGGGCTGGGGACTCCTCTCTGCAGCTTGGTCTGGTTTTCACATTCCCCTTTTCCCCTACATGCCATACGGGGAGGACAAGCCATCCTTGTCTGCTCCCTTGTGACATGTGAGATGGCCTCTGATGGGATTAAACTGCCAGTAAGCATTGACTCCCTCATGGAAGGTGAGAAGCTCAGAGGAAGCCATGCTGCATCCCGCCTTGCCCTCACTTGGGCATTGTCAATGTCCCCACCCTCCCATGCAGCATGGAGCACCCTCCACTGGCAGTGCCATCTCAGACACAGGACCCACGAGACTGCCCCAAGGAGGCTGCTCACCCTCCATGCTGTACTGATGGTCCCTGGCCTTGGTATTTTTCAGATAAGACTATGGGCGTATTTCATCTGCAGTCACCCCGAAAAAAGTACGACTTCACTTACGAGCAGGCTCAGGTGGCCTGTGCCGCAGAAGGTGCTTCCCTGGCCACTTTCCAGCAGCTCTCGGCAGCACAGCAGGTCAGGGCAAGGATGCAGAGGTTGGGCAGGGACTGGCTTCGTCACCTCGTGGGGTGGGGACATGCAGAGCTTCTCCCCAGGCCCAGTCCAGCAGTAGCGAGCTCATGACATGTGAGTGGGTGACCTCTCATCCCCTTGACTAGGCCCCGTTTGCTCCACCTACATCCATGAAACCAGGAGGGCTGGTGGGTCTTGCCAGTCACGCTGGGACAAGACCTTTGTCAGTGCCCAACACTTCAGGTGTTGGGGGGGACGTTGGATAAGGCTACATGGTGGGAGTGTGCATCAGGGTAGAAAATATGGGCCAGAGATAACTATTTTTAACCTAATCACTCATTTTCCTCTGCTAGATGGGATTCCACCTGTGCTTGGTGGGTTGGCTGGACAATGGCACAGCCGGATACCCCACAGCCTACCCCAACCCCAGCTGTGGGGCTAACCGAGTGGGGATTGTGGACTATGGCTCCCGAAGCAACCTGAGCGAAACCTGGGATGCGTTCTGCTACCGGGAGAAGGGTGAGTGAAGAGGGCACATTTCCTGGGGATGGTCCTGTCAAGCACAAGAGGTGTGTTGGGGCAGCAGGCAGGGAACTGCTCTCAGAGCATTAGGCACAGGCAGGCAAGCATATCCCCACTCTCCTCATGCCCACGTTGGGAGGAAACATGCTGAGGGGTATCCAGAAGTCAAGGGAGAGGTGGTCAGTGTAGCCAGCGTCAGAGTCAAATTGCACCTTTGTGTTCCTTTGCAGACCTGACTTGCACCTGCCGTGATGGGTTCGTGGGAGATGGATATTGGTGCAGTGGCAAACTGCCTGATGTGCTTGCAGACCAACCTCACTTCTCCACCTTCTATTCTGTAAGTGATGTTTTCCTGGCTCTTCAGTATGCCAGCAGCTGGCAACAAGGCAGTGGGAGGGAGGAATCGGCCATCAAAGGGAGAAGGGGTGGTTTCGTCTGCATGTGGGGTGGAGAGTACAGACATAGGGGCATTTTTCTTTCCAGGGCTGGGGGGTGTTTCCTGGGCTGGGGAAGGTAACGGCACTGAGCTGCTGGCAGCGTGCTGATGGGGAAGATCTCCCCTCTTTTCTAGATGTTGCTTGATTTTGCCAATGACACAGAAGAAGGACTGGATTTTTTCATCTATTTGTCTGATGACTCTGCTCCCAAAACTCTCTTTGTCCCTCTGAACTCCGGCTTTGCAGACAATGAAGTAAGCAAGCAGGGATGAGCGGCCACTCGAGGGTGCATGGAACGAGCTATCTGAGCCCCAGAGGAGAGCAGGAGTGCACCAAAGCTGGGGTGATGGTGATGTGAAATAGAGTCTGGGGAAGAAGGAGGAATTTACATCAGAGGGGACTGCTGGAGGTCTCTAATCCAACCCCTCACTCAGAAGAGCCGTTTAGGTCAGGTTGCTCAGAGCCTTCTCCAGCTGAGCTCTGACTGTTTCTAAGGATGGAAAGCTCCCCTTCTCTGCATGTGCCATGTTGCCCATGAATTGAGCTGTCTTGGGGCCAAGGAGAGTGTCTGGGCTCAGGCCAGGTGGGGGCTGTGCACAGCAGGAGGGAAGAGTGAGAGCCAGCTCAGCCATTTCTCATCCCTGCTCCATCTTGCTTTTTCAGACACTGACAGGAGAAGAACTGAAGCTCCATGTGTCATCCAGCAATGTTGTCCTCTTCAGCTTCAACCTCACAACGGGCACCATCATCCCATCCCAGGCAGGATATGACCTCCATGTATCAGACCTCCCAGTGGGCAACAGTACGGAGCACTTAGTAGGTTTAACCTCAGCAGAGGTCATTAAAAAAAACCTCTGCAAATTTTCACCACATCTCTTTTCATATAGTGAATGATGGGGAGGCTCTCTGGTCGAGTGACTCAGCTCTGTCCTATGCTGCAGGATGCCAAGGGGATCAACAACACGATGATTGTGGAGTGGGACATCATGGCTTTCAACGGCATCATCCACGCGATTGCAGAGCCACTGCGGATCCCGCCGCCCACCGTGCACCTGGGGCAGGCGAGTGTCCGGGGGCAGGAGCGGGGAGGAAGGTGCTGAAACAGCTGGCGCCGGGCCTGGGGGTGGGGCGGAGGCGACGTGGCCGTGCGGGAGATCCCGGCGCGCTGCCTGGGAGAGCCGTAACCGAGGCGCTGTTCTTCCCGTTCCCCCACGCAGGTGAACGGCGAGGCGCAGGCGCCGGGCTCCGTGGCCACGGGGACGCTGTCAGCGCTGTGCTTTGGCCTAGCGCTGGCAGCCGGGGCCGGCGTCGCCTATTACTGGGTGAAGAGGCGGCGGCGGGAGGAACAGTTCGGGTATTTCCAGGTAAGTGCGAGAAGGGGGAGCTGGGGCGCGGGGCGGCGGCGCTCTCTGGGGAGCCCCGCCCCCCCTCGGCTCCCCTGCCACTCACGCGCTTCCCTTTCCAGGCGGACCTGCGTGAGGAGGAGGAGGAGGTGGCGGAGGCGGGGCCGCAGCAGGAGCGCGCGGGGCCACGCGCCGCCAAGCCCCGCCCCCAGCGGCCGCTAGTCGCCATCCCCAACCCGCTGTACGGCGGCCACGCCCCCGACTACGAGCCGCTGCACGTGAGCACCGCTCCTTCCGCCCCATCCCTTAGCCGCATGCTCGCGAGCCGCGCGCCGCCAGTGTGACTGTGTCTGTCTGTCCCGCAGGACTCGCTGCTGGCGGACGCCGACATCCGCGGCTCCCTGCACTGAGCGACCGGCCCCGCCCCGGCCTCGGAGGGCGCAGAGAAATAAAGAGCTCAGCGCCACCGGCTCCGCCCCGATCCGCGCCCTTCCACCGCCCGCCGGTACCCGCCGCCTGCCAGCTCCCAGCACGCGGGGCCTCCCACCCGCTCTTGCCCCCGGCACAGCACCGCTCCGGGCTGGTCCCTGTCCCAGGCCCCTCTCCAGCACCAGGGCCCAGTTAAACCCACCCCAGGGCGCTCGGCACCCACAGTCCCGGGGGAGCCCTCACACTCCCCACTGGTCGGGTACGAGTCACAGCAGCCGGTCACCACCCCAACCACACATTTTGCTCCATCCAGCTGTGCCCCCGCCTGCACTATGGCCATAAATTGCTCCAAGTTTGACACCTGAGGCTCAGCCTCTCGGACACCCACCCCAGCTGCACCCCAGGGTGGTGGTCTCGCACCCAGAGCTGCACCCGAGGGCCAGGCGGCGGAGCAGCGACGAGCCCCAGCCCCGCAGTGAGTGGGTTAGTCAGTTAGTTACATATGCTATGGACATTTATTGAGCCGTCACACTACACAGCACAAAGATGTCAGACACCACAGGCACATCTACAACCGTTTGGTTAGAGCAGCTATGTTATAGAGCAGCTATGTTAACAGCAGTCATTCAGGCCACGGAGTTGAGAGCAAGGCATTTTGAAAGGCTGCGACCAGCTGGCATGTGGCACAAAGACGAGGCAGTGACACAAGTGACAGACTGAGGGGCCAGCCTGGCACACCACGGGGAGGAATGTGGAGGAGAAGTGATACACGTGTGTGTGTATATATCTCATGGGCGTTTGCTGGCACACAGCGTACTTCAGCACCTTTCTCTGAGGAGCTGCCCGGCAGAGGGTCCTCCACAGGGCCCTGGTTTCTCTCCCTTGGCTGACAGCACTCAGCCTGAGCAGCAGCGGCTGCAGCCCAGCGCTCACACTGAGCCCATGCCAGCCCCATGCTAATCCCCAGCCTCCCCCATAAACCAGCAGCCCCCATCCACCATACAGGCACATGAGGTGTCCCCAGCACCTGTCACATTGCAGTCCCTCACCCATTTCCCTGCCTGCTCACTGCCAGACCCAACACACAAAGTGCATCTGTTCTCTGGTCCCTCTCTTCCCTGCCTGTCACCTCTACAGCAACTGCCCCAGAAGCAAGCTGGCACCGTCACCCTTGTTGCCATCTGCAAATGGTACAGCAGCAAGGGGAGCAGGCACTGGACCAAGGCAACAAATCTCTCCAGCATCTGCACCAAAAGCTCTGCCTTCAAATATCCCTGTCTGCCTCTGCATGTCTGTCTCCAGGGATGCCTTTTGGGCTTTCATCCCATAGCCATCAGCTTTCCACAAACTCGGCACTCCCATGGCATGATGTTCTATTTCCCAGGGCTGGGCAGCATCTGGATGCCACAAACTCTCCAACCTACCCCACCCACCCAACTGCCTCTTCACCACTCCCCACCACCCTACCTGTCCCTCAGGGCAGTCAGAAGCCCCCAAAACAGCATGACCCCAAGCCAGGTGAAGAACCTACTCTCTGCATCTCACATCCTAAAGTAGCACTGACCTTCCTGGGCCTCCAGGCCATCACCCTTGTCCCCTGTCCTCTGGCATTGCTATTTTCACCCCTCCTCTTCCTCAGGAGGCACCACAGTGCTTCATGTGGCCACGCTCCTCTTTCTGACCCACCGCACCCAGCAGCACTTCATGCTTGCACCCTGCCCCAGGACATCATCACCAGCCCCTCCATGCACCTGAGGCCTCATGACCACAGGTGGACCTGTGCTAACAACCATCTTTACTGCCAACCCTCCACCTTCTCCACAAGTCACAACAGACCATACCATATCAGTTGGCAAAACATTGATGTCATATGGCACCAAACCCCCAAAACACTGACAGCACATGGCACTAAGCTTATTCAAAAAACCAAGTATGTCACTAATGACTTACTTATTTTTAGACCTTCTGCCCTACTCCCACCCAGCTCTCACACAGGACTTGCATAACCTGCACATTTAACTAACAGTTACCTACCAGAGTCACCAGCTGGACAGACCAGTCTGGCATGGAGCACGATAGGGATGAGGGTTGCTGGTACCAGTTCTGGATAGGTAACATTGCTAAGGCTCATCATCCGTGATGGATTCACTGGTTGCCCAGTTGTCAACCCTGTCCTCTCACTGTCTATCTGCAGAATAACTCACACCCTAATACCCAGGGATTGCAGGGCAGCTACAGACCTGACACACCTTGTCCCACCTCACATGGGAGTCTCTGTTGCGCTCACCAAGCACTGGAGACTCAGGACTCCATTTCTGAGCCATTTCTCTGGGCCCAGAGCAGGGAGCAGCAGCTTCCTGTCACCAGTTCTGGCTCTCCACCTTACCTACTCCTACAGAGGACTCTCAATGGCCCAGAACAAGCACCCATCCTCTGTCCAGCCTGCAAAGCACCTCAGGGAAAGGGATGGAGCCAGTGGAGGGAGAAAAAAATAAACACACCATCTACACACATACTTAAGTGTCAAACGCCCTTTAGTGGTAGACAGAGGTGCTGCTGGCTGAGCAGCCTGGCCACATACAGCCTTGCACTGTGCTGTGGAGTACCTGGCCCTTCACCGGATATGCACCATCTCCTCCAGGAAGGGGGTTTTCATGCAGCCTGTGCAAAGCTGATCCATCCAAAGCGGAGCCTCGTGCTGCAGAGGGGTCCGCCGTGGGTAGAAGGTGAAGTTCACATCATAGTTCAGCAAGCAGCTGATGGAAGCCATGTAGATATCAGAGAACCGCACCAGCCGTCGGGAGAAGTACGTGGGGTTGTGGAAGGTGCGGAAGATGCTTCCAAACTGGGGGTTGAACAGGTTCTTTGTCAGTGACCTGAGAGGAAAGAGATGGCACACTAGATAAGAAACCAAGGTCCTGGGTTCCTCCTCCAATCCCCACTCCCAAAAGACATTCTGGGATCACCCCAAATACCTTCCCACCCAGGCTGTGATGCAGACCAGCCCCTGTACAGTGAGACTGTGACAAATATTCACCACACTCTTCCTTGCTACCATACGTATTACAGGCAGGGTCCCACCTGCAGTAGCAGACAGCCCATCAACACCTACTCTTTCCCACCCTGCCTTCAAACATGTCCCACCACCCTGGCTGCGCAGGCCAACAGCTGCAGAACCACTGTCCCCAGACCAAGTTACAAAACAGACCTGGTGCAGGCCTGGGAGTCCCTGAGAGACCTTGTGAGCAAGGGGACACCACTCACCTGATCTCCTGCCGTTCCTTCATCCACTCCAGCAACACTTGCTTTGACTCTGCATCCTGATACATCTGCAACAACAGTAGAAAGCATAATGTTGTGCCAGTACTGTAGGCCCCACCTCAGCTCCCCCACCTTCCACTGTAACTCACAACCCCATGAGTCCACTGCACCAGGAGAAGGATGAGATATTTTTGAGAATACAGGAAAGATGGCATATCCTCTGATTCCCACGCTAAGCCCAAATCGCAGCCTCCAACAGCAGCACATTACCTGCTCTGCTCAGACAGGAGCTGTTTACCTGCATTCTCTCCAGCAGCCCAGTCAGAGCCTGCTGCCAGGTCAGGGAGTGCATGTACTGCTCCGTGTTTATGATCCGAATCTCCGTCTCCAGTTCAGGAACAATGGCACCAGTCCTCCAGCCATGACGCAGCATGAGGTCCTAGAGGTCAGGGTGAAAAAGCAACCAAGAATTTGACATGAAGACTGAAAGCCAAACACAACTCTGTTTCTTAGAAGAATGGTCTAGATTCCCAGGGGACAGGCATCCATGGCCTATGCCAGGTCATGCCACATAACACGCATCTCCCAGCCACCAGCTGTGTGAAGCACTTATAAATGCTGGATTCACACAAACTCCTCTCAGGTTCACAGATCAGCAGAAAGTACTTCAGGAGCCCTTTCTCCACTGCTCGATTCTGTGTGACAGCAGAGTGGGGCTGCAAAGTGTCCTACGTGTGTCCCAAAACCAGCAGGCTGCAGAGCCCCCAGCACTGTGTACCAGAGACCTGAGCACTCGGAGCAGGTTCCTGCTTTACGCTCCAACACAGCTGCAACCACAATGCAGACTTGCTCCCCCTTCACTGGAAGGCAGAGACTTTTTCACTTACTGCAAGGTCGCTGTACAGATGGTCACCGAAGTAGAGCACTTTGGACCCACGCCAGCCTGTCAGCCTCAGAAAATCGAAGAGGTTACCCTGCAAGTAACAGGAGCACAGAGAGAAACAAGGTTATAGGACAAATGCCTCCAACTTCACTGTGTGGTACTGGGCAACCACCCCAGCAGTGCTGTCAACGCTACTGGATGGGCCACCTTACTGCATGTAGATGTGAGCACTCTCATGAGAAGTCAACCTGCTTGCTTCCCCACTGTCCAAATCCAGAGGTTTCTTGCCTTTCCCACCTTATTTCACTTTCTTCTCATGTGACAACCACCCTGTACATCCCTCAGCTTTTCTTAGGCTACAGAAAAAGGGCAGATACTCTTCCAAACCCAATGGGTGATTCAAGGGAAGCTCTGTGCTCTAGCCCACAGCAAGTCAAGAGGACTATGTGGACTAAAAAGGCAACAAAAAGAGGCAGTTTAAAGGCCAAAAGTGAGAGCCACCTAAATTAGAAAAACCTGGAGTGATGGACAGAAAGAACCCCAGGTGTTCTGGGTTTAGAAGTTATTGGGCTCAAGGTGATAATGATTTCACCTCACAGGGTGCATCAGAGGTAAGGTGAGTACCATCATGCAAGGCTTTTGGACTTAAGAGGGCTTGAGGCTGTTCTTACATTGCTGACTACTGCGTACCAGCAACGCTGGCCCTGACAGAACACCCCCAAACATAATCCAGCTCCCACAGCAGGCTGCAGCCCTGCATTTGGCCACTGGCAACATGCTGTACGCACTGCTAAGGGTGGCCAGAACCAGAGCGCTGGGCCTCTTGTGGCTGCAGTGTCACTGGAGCTCTGCAGGCTGCCCTTAACAGCACAGAAACACAGAGCCAGGCAGGCCTCTGCAGTTCTCAGACATGACATTGCTGCTGCTTGTTTGAGGGTGCTCAGGAAGGCACTGGCAGAGCAGGGAAATGGACCACAGCCTTGGTAGGAGGATGGTCCTTTTGCTGTGCTCTGGTCACCTCAAACAGCAGGTCACCTCAAACAGCAGCAGACCTGACAACCAGGAAACTTGTGTTTGCACATCCAGGAGCTGGCTGTCCTCCTCCCTTCCTAATATTGCAGACTAGGGGAGGGATGGAAGTACATAAATGCCACAAAGAGAAACCACCACATCTATCAGAAAGGAGGGACTAGAGGGCCCATGAACTTGAACTTCCCTGTCCACAGTGCAAAACACTGATTCCTGAGGTCCCATTCGTATGAGATACCACAGCACAGCCACCATAAAGCTGTGTCTCAGGGGACAGGAACAAATCAACTCAGAGGCCTCTCTCAACATCACCAGCACAGCAAGGTCCATGGCCACTAACACTTGCCAGAAAGAAGCATATCGTGACACTCAAGAAACCAAAACTGTTGCGGACAAGGTGGACAACAACCAGGATACACTGTCACATCCCAAGAACCACAGCCAGGCAACATCCTTGATGTGGTCAGATGAACATCGTGGTATGGGAGAACTGGAGAGGAGCTTAAAATCCTACCCATTGCTCCTTCCTCCCTCATATTTTCTCTTCCTCAATGCACCATTCACTTGGGTGAGCAACTGTGGCCAGAAGATGTAGGTGGTCAAGAGCAGGGTTTAATTCAGCAATAAACCCCATGGCTGAGGTGCACCTTTTCTCCTGAGGGAGCTGCTAACCCACCGGGAATATTCGCCCATGGGCAAGAGACTTTGAATGAGCTCTACTTGCATGTTCCCAGCTCCTGCTCTTGGCAGGGGATGGGACGCTAGCAGAGCGGTTTAACAGACCCATCGGATAGGCCAGAGCTTGCCAAAAGCACTACTCAAGGACATGATCTACTCTTCTACCACAGGTCAGGTCCCAGCTACTTGACCGCGACCTCACTAACAGTTTCTTCCCGTGGGACTGGACAGCTCACATAACCAAGAACAAAGCGTCCTAAAGCCAGAGGCCACTTGTTCTCTCAGGGGACAAACCAGCTGCAAGGGGAACATCCCAAGGCAGCAAGTTCACCAGAGTAACAGCCCATCCTTTTGACACGCTTGTTCTTCAGGAAAGGGAGAGTGATAGGAGCCAAGCTTGTAGTATTTGATTACCCTTGTTTCTCTATTCCCTCCTCCACAAGTCCACCTTTTCCAACCTTATGGAGGAGAATCTGGAGTGAGGTGTGGAAGATCTTTGCATACACATCAGATTGCAGAGAGCTTCTTACCCTGAACCACTACAGTCTTTGAGAGCCCTTCCAGGACAAGAATTTCAGGACAAGGCCATCAGAAGAGCAAAGGGAAAATTGCCACGCTGGACAATGTCAGAAGAGAGCTCCTAGGGTGAGGATTTCATTGTACACTGGGGCAGGGGATATTCACTGCCCCTCTATATATGCAGATGTTTTCCTACTAGTCCTTCTCACACAAATAGGGCAGCAGCAGGGAAAACTCAGCCTGGCAGCAGAGATAACTCAGCACAGGTTCTCCTGGGCAGAAAGTCAAGCACCCAGCACCCTAAGTTACCTGGCCCTGCTGTGCCTTTTCCCTCCTTGTCCCTGTCCCTCCATCTACTAATGTCAAGCCCAGTTGAGATGGTGGAATACATCATTCCCGTTACATGCCTTTCTGCAGCACGACCTACACGGAGCTGGGTAGGAACTTCCAGAGCTGCAGACAAAAAGTTTTCCTACCAGACAGCTCTGTTAGACCTTATTTCAGCTCTGCCACCTGCAACTGTAAAAAGCTGCAACTGCAGGGAAAGCCTTTTCTACACCTGGTGTGAAGCTTCTCTCATTCTCAGAGGCTACACTCAGACAGGCAGCACAGGCCTTGGTAGGGCTTCCCAATATAGGAAAAGACCCTTTTTTCTAATGCTTACATCCCAGCAGAAACTGAAAGACTTTTCAGAGGCATGCGAATCACGAGGCTATTGCTCCACAGCATGCCAAGAGACATGCTGAAAACATTCAGGGGCACAGTGTCCCACCAGGCCAGCAGGAGCTCCCTGCTGGTGTCTTGTAAGTCCCCACCATTTCAGACTCTTGCTTCATACCCCTTAAGCACCCATTCACTTTACCTCTTTGTAGATCTTTCCTTTCTCCAGCTGGTTTATTTTGTCCCACTGCAGTGAGCCATTATCATCCAGTTTTCGAAAAGGTCTGGAAAAAAAGGGGGAAACTTCAACTTCTTTTGATTTTTGGTGATTGTTACCCAGCAACCACAATATTTGAATCTGAAAACTTGTTTACCTATGTAACAACTCATAATAAAAGCTTTATGTAGGGTCACTACCTTCTGGGACTTCTGCACTACTTTCTCAGGGGAAGAGAAAGCATTAAAGCAAAATGTCTTTTCAAAGTGCTTCCATTGACTGTAACCATCTCATGCCAATATCCATAACAACTCTTCTTGCTTTTCAGGTACAGAGCAGAGGAAAATGATAACAATAAAGACTCCCTCTGAAATGCTAACTTTGCCATGAAACACTTTGTGTCCTGTTCCAGTCTGGCTACCCCCCAGCACAGCAGAGACTGTGGAATCTTTTAATAGGATAAAGCAGTCTGCAGAGCAGATGGAAAGCAGTCTCCATGCTGATCTCAGCAGCTGACCCGAGCTGGCTCCTGTTGTTTCTGAGGGCTTGCCTGGTTACCTTCCATTTGGACAGAAGAAGCAAAACAAGACTGAAGTTACTTGACCCCCATAAACACTCATGCTCAATGGGAGCACTGCTCCCTTTTGGGATAGGAGTTCCAAACTGTGAGCTCTGGGCTCAAAAGCCTTGGTATGAAGCTGCAAGGAGAGTACAGTCTCATCCACAAGTATGGTATGATCCTGAGCTGCCAAAGGGCAGAAGGAATCCAGCCTCCCACCATGAACTCTACAGCCTACCCATGCAAGAGGCTCCTCAACCACGAATGGTCTCCAGTGCACACCTGCATCTTCTTTCAGAGAAAACACTCCACTACAGCTCTGTCAGGAGGTTCCCCTCCCCTTGGATGTATGTGCCATGTCATTCTGCTGGCCCACCACAAGTGGGCCTTAGGCATCATGCAGCCATAAGGTTTTATCTCCCAGAGGGCCAGATCATCATAGCCACAGGCTACATCTGCAAGACACTTCACCCACATCCCATGAAGAAAACCTTTATGAGGGCCACACAGCTTAGAAAGCCATTTTATAGGTTTACTCATGTTTATGCTAGTAGCCTAGGAAACAGGAGAAGAAAATACATAAAGAGGAAAGAATAGACCTCTCCCTGAAGGGCAGTAATTCCTGGTTGCTCATAAATTGAAGCAACAAAGCAGGCACAAGTTCCCAAAGCCAATAATCCAAAGAGCAAAGCAAGGACAGCAGCTTGCCTATCAGCTAGTTCCTTGGCAGCTTCTAACTGACCACAAAACCCAGCTGCCACGTACAAAGCCTTCCAGAGCTGCCGATTACCAAACAGCATGTATCCAGTAACTAAAAAAACCCAACATCAAAAAACAACCCAAAACCCAAAACATCCAAACCACATAGATGTTTGCTGTGGGAAAATGGAAAAGGAAAGATTTTGGCACACTCTCAAGACCTAGAGCCAAGAAATGGCCAGCTCTCATAAAGATTTAAGTACATTCTTACCTCTAAAAATCTAAGTTAAGCCCAGACCATGACAAAAATGATGAGGCTTAAGACAGACAATTTTAGGAACATGCTTTCTACTTGGCAGTACCCATTCCATCCACTTATTCCCAGATAGGTCAGTTTTCACCTCCTCTGAGAGTATCTATCTGAGATGGCAGTGCCAGGCTGGGTGTCTACTGGGCCTGGATTATGCTTAGAAAACCACTACTCTTTTGGAAGGGAAAAGGAGCCACTGACACCAGGAAAGGGGGCCCAAACCACAGGCCCACATGAAGCAGTGCAGTATTGCCCTGGGACACATACTTCCGCCGATCAGTGAAGAAGTTGGGCTTGTCAGCTTGCACAATCACCATGTCGAATAAGTCCCGCCAGTTCTTGCCAACCATGTGTTTCATTCCTTTGTCCCTAAGGGCAAAGGAACAGAGAAGTTAACAGATACGGTACCTTTTTCACCCAAGGCTGCATCTTTACAACAGCCCATCCTAAATTAATTCTCATTTCATTAACCGAGAAGAAAGTACAGAGATTTGTGAATCCCCCAAGAGTCTCTCATTGCATGGAGTATTGATGCAGCACTCTGATTGTTTTGAGGTGTCCCACCCTTTTTCCTGTACCATAGGAAGTCCAAAGAAGTCTATGATGCAGCAGAAGCTGCCGGAAGTAATCCAGCAGCTCTGTAACATTGTGGCCAGTCACAGCCTCAGATCTTCTTCAGAAAGTGAGAATCAATGATGAAGCAATGGCTGTGGGGTGCAGCATTCACCACAATTGGTTCCCAGAGAGCACTCTCATGACTATTGCCACAAAAACCTCTAGCATACAACTTTCAGATGCTCACAGGAGAGACCACACTGCACAGCTCTTGCTGTGCTGACCCATCAATGTGCAATAACAGTACTCACACAAAGCTAAAGGGACTGTTTGTAATGAGGAAGAGTTTCTTCTTGTGGTTCACCAGTCGGTTTAGCACAGCATAGATTTCATCCCCATGCAGAATATACTGTTCTACAGCAGAAGAAAACAAGAGATCATCAATCATAAAATTTTGGCATAAGTCATGACCACATTTCTTTAAAAACAAAACCAAACCAAACCTATCCCCTATGCCACTAGGGATGCAAAAAGCCTGATTTAGATCCATCTCAAGCAGGCAGGTAGTGAACCACCATGGTGACAAAATGGCCTTCCTCATCCTCAGCAATCCCATCTGGAGGAAGAGAAAAACTGAGGAGCTGAAAAGGCTGGCAAAAAAAGAGGGTTGATATCAAACCATCACAAGGGACAGGCACAGCCACTCCAGGCCACGTTGCTACCAGGAGCTTTCTTTCCCCTGAATGACCAGGAAGACTTCCCAGATGGTGCCTTTGCATGTTCACATCATGCCAAGGACCACCATCCCTCGCTTATATGCTAAAGGAAAACAGAAACAGAAGCCATGAGGTAGTCATTCCATCTATTAAAATAGATCCTCCAACTGACTCTAAATACTGCTTGGTTCTTAGGGCCACTCTACCCCCCAGCTTCCTTTAGACATGCTACAATCAGGTATTTCATTAAGTTCTGTGTCCTCCTGACTCCGGGGACTGTGTGTAGGGCCTACACAATTGTCTTACATCGAACACCACACAGTACAAGACACATCAAAATGGATTTGGCACCAGAGTGTTATTTAACTCACCCAGATCTTTTTCAATCCATTTGTACATCACTCCTTTCACATGTACATCTCTGATAGCATCCTAAAGAAAAGACCAGGGAAAAAAGTTTCAGTTTGACATATGACATTCCTGTTTCCCAGCACGCAAACCTATTGCCACCACTGAGGACCAATATAGTAATGACACCTTCCCTCTTCTTGCTGAATGGACAGAAGCTACATCAGTGCTAAGCAGAGGATCTTGTAGAGCCATGCTCACCAACATGCTAGAAAGAACACCAGAGTGGCTAGCTCTGATACATGGGAAAAAAACCCTCAAAACCTGTCGATGAAAGCACAACTTCCTTCCTGCTCCTGGAAATCAGTACATGCCAACACATGCTACCAAGGTGATCAAGACTGTGTAGCTCCAAAACTATTTACTGCCCCAAAACTGTACTGGCTGAGACACTAGCTGGCTTTTCCTCCTCCCTATGCCTGTGAAAGCTCTGCCAAGTGTGACCCAAAGGATGGGAGCATGGTCAAGGTGAACAGCAGCAGGGGTGAGCATCTGTGATTCCAAAACACCCCCCACAAGCCAAGGAGGGCTACAGCTCCTGGCCCCAGATGGCCAGTGGGCACAGGCAGAGCAGAAGCTTGCACTAGGAGGGTGAGGGGTTTTTGCCAAAACAGAACTGCCCACTTTTCAGGAGGGAGGCAAGTTAAAACAGATATTGTGAAGGGCATCCAAATATTCTCTATTTTCCAGGCCGGAGGCCAAGATGCAACACATTTTTGGACACACCCAGATGAGATTCTGCCAACTCTCCATCCAATGAAATATGCCAGATAAGCAAAACCACTTCCAGAGTAGCAACACATTTTGCAGTGTTTGCACACACAAACACTTGTTTTAATGGTACCGTTTTCATCCCTGACAATTCAGACAGGTAAACAAATGCTGCCTTTCCCCAGGATGCTTAAATCCCTGTTACACTACATGTGCTCCTTTGGGAGCTGCCCTTTCAGACTGGATTCTCACACTCGCCACTTACATCGCTGCAGGGACACTTGCACACAACACCACACAGTTCCCTGATCTCAGGGCAGGGTCTGGTGAAACCTGCTTGTCACCCCAAAAATAATTTCCTTCAAAGCTGGGAGAGAACCAGAATTTACAACTTAGGTGGGGGACAACGAAGGAGGAGGTGTTACCTCTTCAAAACAGAGTTTTGGGAGTCTCTTTCCACCATGTGGATTTGAATGATCAAAAGGCAGAGGTCACATCTCATTCACCAAGAAACTGAACAAAAAGCAAGAGTACAAACATGAAAACAACTTTCTCTTGATCAGCAGTGGCACTAAGAGCAAGCAATGCTTCAGATTTGTGTCAAAACTACTTTTGCAGAGCAGAAAAGAGATTCCAGTGTGCTCTTTCCCTAAACCCCTGCCACTCAAAAAGCAAAGGAAGCAAAAGGAAAAAAGAACAACAAAAAAACCCAAAACCAACAAACAAAAACCCAGAGGAAGAACTGTAAGGTTCCTGCAGGTAAAATCTTGGTAGCCTGGGGAGGTGTCAAATAGGGCTCAAAAACTCCTTCAAAATAAAACTGTATGTTTTTATTCTCAAATACCAAGTGACCAAACTGGTGTGACGAGACTACTTGGTTTATATGTCAGCTCCAACCTTTACCATGACCTCAGGGTCTGTCCTTTTGACTCAGCACAGCGTCTCTAGCACTCAGCCTGCTCCCAAACACACAGTGTGGCAGCCAGGATTACCAATAAGAATCCAGAAGAGTGTCAGGTTTAGACATGTCTTAACTCACTGTGAGCCTGTGCTGTAAGAACAGCTGGGGTTATGCAAGTCCTCTTGGACCCCTCTCTGCGTAGGCACAGAAGGATCTCTGTGCTCATGTCCCCAAAACGTTTCTTTGCATTTGCACTCAGGTACTGCAAAGGCATAAGTTTTGCAAAAATGTTTGTTTATCCTCATTGTACAGAAAAAAGCAATAACTCTTCTGGTGAGAGCACAGGACAGTCCCCAGCTTTTCAGTATAGATTTCAGGCACTGACACAGGTTTTCTGTTGGAGCTCTCTCAGTCACTCCTCAGGAATGACCACATCCTGCAGCAAAAGATGTGAAGACAAATGCCAGGATTAGCACTCAGAAGTTTTGGGCTTTGAGCACTCCACTTGCCCTGTACCAAGTATATATTGGGTTGTGGCAACCACCCACCTGCTCTCAAGATTTCAGTTAGGAACACATAAATTTTGACCTCAAAACAAGGTTCAGAAGACACTCCTGAAAAAAGGCTTCAAGCTGTATCCTCCTTGCCCTATTTTCCCCACCCCAAGTGTGAAAACAACAACAACTAACACCCTAGAAATGTGTTAAGGTCTTGTGGGAAACTAGCTGGCATGTTCTTATCGAGCACTAACAGAAAGTCAGAACGTAAACTGCAATCCCTGGCTGCAGCAAAGCCGACAGGGTGGATCCTTATCACAAAAGCAGCAGCACAGATGTGGAGCTTCACTTCCCTCACAAGACTGAACAGCATATGTATGGGCTGCTACCAGTGGGTGAGCATAAGATTCTCATAAGGCACAAATCAAAAACCCTTCTCCGTGGGAAAAGGGATGTGTTAAGGCTTGGCTACCAAGAAAGATGCATCCTCTGTCAACAGAAGTCACCCAGGCCAGCCATCTCAGCACTTAGATCTTGCCTACAGCATTAACTAAGAAGTCAAACAGTCTCCCCTAACAATGCTGATAATCCTACGCAGCCCTTTCAAATGCCAGGAGTGAAGCTGGAGGGCCCAGATTGCACCTTGGAGTAACTGGCTCTTGAAAGCTACAGCCACCCACTAGAAAACATCCCAAAAGGGACAGATGCTCTGTATCTGCAAAGGGAAGGGGTGGATTCTTAGAGCAGGCAAGGGCAGGTGTTTCACAAGAACCGCTATATAAAGAAAACTGTTTGGTACATGGTCAGATCAAGCCTCTCTGAAAAATGCAGTATTAACAGGAAAACATAGAGCTTAAAAGTCTGCAGAACTAGAAGACATTTACACAAGCTTTGTGACATATTTCCCACAGCAGAACCTTCAACTCAACCAGCCCAGGCACTCCTGCAAGAGATAATATGCAGCAACACTAATCCTGTAGTACAGACAGAAACCTCACATGTTCTGAAAACAGAGCTTGGAGTATCCCCTGGTAATGCTTTAATCTAAAGGGGCAACAATGCTGCCATATTAAGCTACTCACTAATTGCCCCTTAGGTTTGGGTACTGCGGAGCTCTCTGGTGCTAACAAGCCAAAATTATGATATGATATGAGCTATGGGGCAGTTGACATTTTACTTACAGATATATCCTTGTAAAGATGCACTTGGTCAAACTCAATGCCATGAGTTATGAAGTAATCAATGACTGAAGAGAGCAGCGTCATTTCAGGAAGAGAAAAAATGTCCATAAACTGCTTAAGTGATGGACCCTGGAAAGAAAAAATGAGAGACACATTAAACAAAAAATACTTTAAAAAAAGCCAACAAACAAACTCCTATCACCCAGTACCATCTGGAAAATATTCCAGGCTAACAAAAAGAAAAACACTAATGTGGAGAGTTCCAGCCACTCAGCAAGTAGCTCTCTCTTCTCAGCCAAAATGTTAACCTAATGCATTAACACCTGAGAGAGAGGGGCTTCTCCTTCACAGAAATCATTAAACAAACCCAGCATCATTAACACCATGGGGTGAAGGCAGAGGAAGTGGGGTGTCAGTCCTAGACACTAACTTTTATTTCAACTGCATGTCCTCTTGCTTCCCACCTGGCTTCTTGGCATTATCACAGGGGCTAACAGACAATGAACGCTCTGCTACAGAAGCAGCTATGGCCCTTGCTGGAGGTGCCCCGTTGCTCATCTAAACCAGGCTGTGACACTGAACACATGGACAGCAAAGCTGCTTTTACCACATTCCAATGAGGTTTCATCCAGCAATACAAGGATTACTCCAAGAAGCAGTTTGTCAATGCCCGCCTGCCCTTGAGTTGCCACGTAAAACCCAGAGTGGGCACAAAGAAGTAGTAAAAGAACTTCAGCCCACCCAGCAGTCAAGTGGAAATGGACAATTAAATCCTGACCAAGGAATAACTCACCTTGCATTAGGCAAGGCTGCAGCTCCCCTATACGTTTGCTATTTTTGTTGCCTATCAATCACAAACCTATCAGCAGGCTGACAGCCACCTCTGGTTCCAGAGGCACCTTCCAATAAAATAAAGCTTGTTTATCCAGTATGTACCACCTGCAGAGGACTATCGTGATTCTCACTGATTTCAGCTGAAGCTAGAATCAGTTTTTTCATCTTTCATTGCTGAAGTGCCAGATCAGCCAAGGGGACAGTTACTAAGGTCTTGTATGTGAAAAGCAATTTGGGAAGTGCACAGACCCCTCAATGAACCTCGTCACCTGAGGTGCCCTGGCAATCCAGCTGTATCTTGCCCGTGCGTGTGAGCTTTGAGCAATCCACGACTGACAGCCGCAAAGTTGCAACTCTCTAGGGTAATACTGGTCCGTGTCAGAAGGCATTTATTATAGCTATGTGAAAGACAGATGTGAAAGCAGCATTCAGAAGATCACAGAAGGCACCCATGGTGGAGCTGCCAGAGTGCACATGCGGCCTAAAGACAAACATGCTGCTGTGGTGTCTGGATGGAACAACAGTAACATCTCCCATTTAGTCTGTTCTGGTAAGGGCAGAACGAGAGACTAGCACTCTGTTTGCAGCACTGCTAAAGGTAATATTGGAACAACACAAACTGGAACCAAGAAAGAATATGTAAAAGGACAGAGGAATAACAAACAGCATTTTGTCTGTGGTATGTTACCAAAAAATGATGTGATCAAAACCTGTGTTGGTGTGCTGAGGGTTATACAATTTCTAGCCAGCCAGCATAGGACAACCTGACCTACAGCAGAAGGGAACACAAAGAACACCCTCTGGTTTGGGCCACATACGGCCCATGGTAGTGCTGCTTAGCAATACTGGCTGAATCCTTTCAACAGACTTTTGTCCATTTTGATGTGTGGTTGCTAAGGGAACATTTCCCTCACTAGCAAAACCAAAATTTCCCATAAACACCCCCCACCTTTTTTTCCCGTTCAGGGATTGTGGAAAAGAAGCAAGAGGGACACAGACAGGTGGTTCCTACTGAAATCACTAGGTATGGGATTTAACAGAGTGCAGCAGAGCAATGACATGTCCCCCCCAAGACCTTAAGCATAGAAGAGACAGTTAAATGTTCGATGTTAACAGCAAAGACTTGCAGGTAGTCAACTCTGATTTTGCTTTTGTGCCTTATGCCATCATCCTACAAAGTAAGTCCAGCCTTTTAATCGCCTCAATTTCCTTACAGCAGACATATTGACACAAGTCAGGATGAAAACTGGATTGTAGTTTTAGAAAAACTGCTACATATGCTTTTTCCACAACATCCTTAAGTTCCCCACCTTCATTACAGGTCAGCATTAGTCCTGCCAGCAAAAGTAACACTAGTTACATTGTCTAACACTGGGCAAAATCTGTGCATACCTACTGGAGGTGTTGGGATGCCAGTAGCTGTCCACACACTCCTGCCAACAGAGGATGAAGAAAATCCTTAAGGGAGAATATTTACGCACTTCACCTACATCAGTCCCACTTGTTTTATGCCTTGTTGTCTGGAATCAGTGACCTGGCAGACCTTCCTGTTGCCCATATAGGCAGCAACATCAGCATGACAGACTAGAGAGGACAAGGTCAAAGATCCCTGTGGAAGCTTCACTTCACACCAATTGTACTTGCTCACACCAGCGCTCATCCGAACCCAGATGCTTTCCGACTAAGGTGTTAGTGGCACAGGTTGAGCAGACATTGCTGGATGCGAATGTCATTAGTTGTATATACTTTTGTTCTCTTTGGGATCCACCTATTAGTTTATGGAGTTCATTATATTATTAGGAGAGGAGATTCACCTCTTTGCAAAGAATAAGCTATGGTTCCTACATCTGTGGCCAAATGTTACAGCAAATTTTTCAGTACTAAACTACAGGAGAGCAGAGGACACCTGGTATGTACAAAGCAGCACAGCAAGGCAGTGCTGCAAAGCAGATTTCATGTTTGCAATTGTTTTAAAAGAAAGTTGAAATCATCTCCAGTTTGCCAAGAGTGGGAAAGTTGCACAGAGGGAGCCTAAGCAAGTGCACTTTACAGACAGATAACAAATTAAAAACAGAAACATCCTATTTCAAAGCTGGACACAACACTGAGCTATAAACAGAGTATATATTTATCCAGAAAACAATTGCTCAGATTAATTGTTCCCAAGGGAGAGAAATCAAAAAATGACCTCGCTGGAGACTTCACACAGTGGACTCAAAGCGGTATTGCCAGAGGGAGCCTGCCCTTCTCCTTCCAGCTTCCCCTAAGGCAACTGAACTAACAAAGGGCAAGAAATAAAGCAGTTCTGAGAAGAAAGGGATGTGAATGGGCCCGCTTGCCCACTGTGTGCCACACTAGGCACTTAATGAAGAAATATTTTTCCCAGCTTTCTCTAGTTCAGGAAACCAAAGGGTTTCTACAGCTCCAATGCACAGAACTTCAGTCCTTTACTGCGACAGTAAGCTTTTCTGTGACAGTAAGCTTTTCTGTCTAAAAAAACCCCTAACACTCATGAATGTCAACCCAAGGAATAATATCCGCTGAGAAGGTCTGAAGAGTGTGGGAGGATGGGTCTCATTCAGGAAGGAAAAAACCCTACCCAAAACCAAAGAGAGGAAGGCATTTCAAGCATCCTGCTGCCACACACATACTCTCCTCCTGCATAACTCACTACACACACTATCACTGCAGGCTACCCTGGTAGCTTGGGAGCTAGATTTGGCCAAGGAACAAATAAGAAACATCTCCCTATCAGTCTCCAGAGCCAGTCAGCTCTAGGCCAATAGACTTGATGTTTAGGAAAGCTTCGCAGATGGCTTTCACATGCTAAACTGCTAAATAACCTCTGGGGCAAATTCCCACTAGAACAAAAACACACACTGCAGCTCACTAGGGACTGAGCCTTTTGGAGTCCAAGGGAGGCTGGAGTCATTTACATGCTCACACAATTCACTCTGTTTTCCTAGCTGCCAAAAGAGCTGCTGCATCACAGCAGTAAAGGGCTTACAATACCTTGCCATAGAAGTCACTCATCTGGTACAGGGGGATGTGCTGCGTACCACCGTAGAGTTCGATTACCTCTTCATCAGGCACTGGTTTGAGCCCTCTAGACACAAACCAACAGAAATAATTTGTCAATAATCACTAGTCTGCACAGAGCTACAAACTGCAGAAAAAGAGAATACAGGACAAACAGGCTCCTTTCTAAAATTCACACAGTTCTCTTGCACAAAAGAGATAGCCAGAGAGCCTGACAGCTCCATGGTTTCTTAAGATTCACATAAAATCTTTCCCAAGACATTTTTCAGATATTTTGTTTGCTTGTTCAAGTTAATTGAGTGGCTTTATCCACATTCCAGCAGAGGGTTCAGACAGAGGCCTTCCTCTGTATGCTGTCAGTCTGCTGAGGGCACTGCCCCACCAAATCAGCCCCGCGACCTGACTCTGGCCACACTTGGTCACTGTAGCTTTGGAGAGGTTGTTTCCACAAGGTGTGTCACCATTAAATGCAAAGTGAAAGACCCTTCTGCAAATGAGGATTCCTTCCTATTCCCTAACAACAGAGATGGATGGTATTCCCCAAAGCACAGTAATCACAGGTATGGCTCTGAGCTGTACTGTTTGTGAGTATCAGGTTATCTGACTGCTGCAGGTTTTCCCTCTTGCATAACTTTTGGTGGCTGTTTACTCAAGGAGTCAGCAACTTTCCCTCTCTCCTTCCCTGCTCAATCATGTTACTGATCTGAGAAGTTAGAAGTTGCCTCAGTTGTGCTCAAAAGCAAAGGACAGTTTAGGAAAAAGACAGTCCAAGAAAACCTAGCTAGAAACAGACGATATGGAAAAGAAGTTTAAATGCATTTGAGCTAAAAATCTCTTTATGAAGCTGAAGTGAAATACAGGGCAGTATCAACCCCTCCCTCCCATCCCCCCAAAATCCAGAACTCGAAGGCAGCAATTTTATCCGATTATGAAACTCCCCTATTAATATTCTTAGAGTGTTTACTGTAACTAAAGCTTAACAGCAAAAGGGCAGAGTTCAAGAAAAAAAACCATTAGCTTCCATGCTCAGGAAATAAAACACAGATTTACAGGAGCTTTGCTTCTGATCTCTATGAATTACTACTTCTTACACACCAATCCCACTCCACTTTGGAGCAAGGTTTTCTCCTAGTCTCCAGTCTCACACTTTTTTGGTGCTCTGCACTTTCAGCCACTTACTCCAAAGCACATCCTCTTTGGAGAACAGAAGAGAAGGAAAACCAGGACAACCTAAGCCTTAAAACCAAGCCCAGATTCTGATGCATCGTTACTTTATTGACATGTATACACTGCTTTAAGATGTTATTTGCACATCCAGACCACTCTTCTCTTAGCTTTGTGACAAGGCACCACAAACCAGTGCTAGGATACACTCCTGCCTGGAGAAGACAGGCCTGTGTGTGGATCACATGTGGAGGAGTCCTTTCCTAGTTGTGCTGTTTGCTCACAGTCGTTAACCCAGGCATGCTGTAGCTGCAACTCAGACATCACACAGAGTACGTGACCAGATGCGTTATTAACCATTACAAAAAGCTCCAGTTCTTCCCACGCACACTTGGCTTGATATGCCTAAGAAAAATTACTCCCTGCAATTATATGCCAGGTAAGCATTTGAAGCAAGCACAAACAGGATAAGCCAGATGAGACTGTGCTCTGCTCAGGGCAAAAAAAAAGCCATGAATATACACTCAGACATAGTAATCCACCTTTGTACATATGGGCATTTAGAAAATTAATTTTCAGAACCAACAGACCTATATGCCGTCCCCAGCTGGACATAATGGAAAGCATCGATCTTCATGAGAAGACTCTGTGATAAGAGATAGATATTTACTGTTAGAATTGGGTAGGTTTACATTGAAACCTTATTTAAGATTCAAGTTGCATACAAATGACATTTAGAAACTAAAATTCAATATAAACATCCCACACCTATGTACTTTAAGCTACAGTTACTCTCCAGCTACTTTTACACATGATTATTTATACTGTGACTTTTTATTGGTCTCCTTGGTAAAAGATCATCTTTTTATGAGCCAAAATGCCACTGTCTGTTACAAAGTTTGTGGACAGGGATGCAAAATGGAATGAACAATGTTTCTCTGACTCAGGCAACCTCTTCTTATCTCCCTTCCGAAAGTGCACACATTCCAAAGGAGCTTTATGTGCACAAGAGATCTATTTCTCCTCACATTTATCTTACGCAGAACTTAGTGGGCAAGTTTTGGTTTGGAGCGCAGCTGCACCCAGATATTTTCTTCACACATGAGCTCTCCCCTTCACTTCTCCCCCTCCCTCACAGACATTTAAGCAAAGATGTTCATGAGCACACCAGGCTGGTAACATTAGACCTCTCTTTGCATATTTTGTTTCAGACCCCCCTATTCACAAGTCATCCCTCTCTTCCATCCATCACTCTGAAGCCAGAACACAAGTTCTTTGGTCACAAGAAGTAGCCTCATGCTAAATCCACATCACTCTGCAACTTGAATAAGGACACAGCATTAAACTATTTGTGCTGTTTCTACCACAGACCATTCACAACCTTCAGGTACCTTCTTTTGTTACGATACCATATGGGTGCAGCTTGTTACACCATAGGCAGACCTCCCACTAGTTTGTGAGGAGTGCAGGCAAATATGCTGAAAGATTTACTGAGACAGGCACTACCCAGTTTTTTGTGTGCTTTGCAAGCTCTGATCCTGAGAAAAGAGAGTTCTCCCCTTCTATTCACTCCAAGGGCACTTGGCTTGGCTAGGCTAGCTGCCTCGCTGTTTCTCTGATATACCAGCCAGAGATTTGAACAGAGAAAGACACTCCAGTTTCTCACAGATCTACTTCTTCCTTTGTAAATAAAGAGGCATGTGCAGTCTGCTGCCACGCTGTCACCACAGTTAGGACAAAAGACACAAGGAAACTCTATAAAGATTTTTTCTTCATTCTCTTTTTCTTCCGCTGCTGCACAACAGCACACGTACTCTGCTGTCCTGCCTGCTTCCCTGAATTCGCTCTAAGCTCAACATCAGAAAAGCTACCACAGTGAAGCAACTTTCTCTACTGTGCTCCCACCTGACTGCCTGGCTGCAGCAGCCAGCATGACATCACTGAGCATCAGGCTTTCAGGGAATCTGTCCAAACCATTGAAAAGGGTTAAAGCTAATGCTTGCACTTTGCTTGCCTGTGTTCCTAAGAAGCATGCATTTCAAGTAGCTTGGATCTTTTTCCAGGCAGCCCTATTATTCAGGATGGGGGATGGGGAAAGCTTCCTAAAGCATTCTCCCAACAAGTCATCTCTATTATTAGAGTAAGGCATAATGGCTCTGCTCCTGGCAAGTATTTGTAGATGCAGGATTGAGGTTTGTTGTATAAATTCCCTGAAAGACAGAAATGATTGCACAAACAAGCTGAGTTTTCTATTAATTAGCTTGTGGAATTAACTGACTTTTAAATTGGCAAGGTTGTTTAACAGAGGTCTTTGCTAGAATGTCCCATTCTGCTAGAGGCTATGCAAACATAAAAGACATCTTTCCTTTGAAAGGTTTATAAGTAAGAAGAACCCATGCACAGTCACCCCGACTCATTGAGAGTTTAGTGATTGATGTTATTGTAAGCAATGACAGAAAGTATTTCCACTGAAAACATAGCACAATGGCAGACAAAGCCCGGAAGACTGAACTTTATACAGCTTACCTTTTGTACATCATAGTGAAGTCCACGTATTGCAAACCCTGGAATGTAGTCATACTTCCCAAGCCCTTCTGGATACTGGGAAGACAAACAGCAACATCATCAGATGCATAAACATTGGGTTATCAATGAAATTATTTCACCTGTTGAGCTGGCTTAGTCCTACTAGTGGCCTCACCCCAGGCAAAAACCGACCAAGAAACACATACACTTCATTTTGCTCCTTCAACAAAGAAAGTGGATGAATGGAGAAAGACATAAAGGATCAGGATCCCCAAAACTATTTTGTCTCTGTTACTAGTGAAAATGTAACACGTTCACTCAGGCAGTGAGGACACTTCTGGTAAGTTCCATTCAATGCATCTGTTTGGCAAAGCAATGGCACTGCAGAGCCCCTCTAAAATGAAAGACTTGAGAAGAAAATATACAGAGCAGTCACTGATTGCAAACAGGGTGCCCGTTACTGGACGTGCAATACAGTGTAATCCACATTGACTTGCACATGTCAATTCCTGTACGGCTTCAGCGTTGGCCCACAGTTCATGTTTATCCACCATGTGTGCCTCAAACCAGCAATTCTGTAGGCTTTATTTCCATAGTTAAGTAAAAAAGACCAGATCTTTCTAGACTAAGGTTCCTTCTCCATAGTTATAAAACCTCAGGAATGTAGAGCATGGTCAATTACCTCAAAGGAAATTAATTCCTCGTAGAGACAAAACTTTCTGCAATCAAAGATTGTGAAACATGACATTTATCTCAATACAACAAGTAATTGACACATGCACACAATGCGGCATTTTGCAAGCATGTCTGGGGTATTGCAAAGCCAGCAGTAAGCTTAATTGAGTGGAAATTCTTAGCACATCATTACCTTGAATTGTTCTATTAGGATGTCTCTGGCAGTGTTGAAAATCATAGAGTGTAGCAAATTAGAATACTGTGCTAATGTGTAATCGTAGTCAAAGCCATAGATCTCAACATCTCCCAGGCTGATCTCGTTGTTAGCGTAGATAGCGGCCGGGTTGAGGAGATTGCAGACTCCTGGTGGAAGGAGATCTAGGAGAACGGAAAGGTGACAAGTTAGACAAACTGAGAGGATCACTAAAATGTTAACTTTTTGTTCTGGTCCTGACAGCAGCTGAAGTACCACACAGCAGCAGCAGAGGAGCATAGTGCTGCTATTGAAGGCTACTGCTGTTAACTTGCTCAGTCCTCTCCATGAAAAAACACACTGTGAAACCTCTGGCTGTGTCTGGTTATGATGTGAATCACTTTCACAGTAAGACTGACCTTTTGTGTCAGAAAGCCACAAAACAATGTCTCTGGCCTACATGAAGCAAAGCAGACCCAAGATTTTAAAGTGTCAAATTTCTAGCTCACAGCAGCTGCAGCTTCAGCAGGCTCCTCAATGTGAGAAGTAGCTGCAGTATATCACCAGAAAAACATGCACCCTTCACTTAAAACTTGAGCAAAACAAGCAGGCTAACTCTCTTTGAGAAATCTAGATTATTTCAAACTAGAAATTTTGAGGGTTGTGTTTTGTCATTTGTTTTGTTTCTCACAGGAGCAGCCAGACTTCACAGAGCAATCCTGCAGGTACCATTAAGGCTTTTAAAATTATCAGTAATGGGCAGGATAAAACAAGGTTTTGTACAAACACCAACAAAAGGTAAAAAAACCCTCACATTAAGCTATGCTCTTGGAGCACGTAATGCTGATAGCAACAAGTTATCTGCTTTCCTCTGATAAACAGCTGTGGAAACAGCTTGGTCCTTGTGTGTGGTTTGCCACTCCAAAACAGGGCTACTGTTCAAGGTGCTTGTGAATAACACTTTGCTCCCCAGGCCATGGGGAAAATGGGGGAGAAGTGACCTATCAGCCGAGCTACCTGTGCATCCTCTTTCAGACCTAGTCTAGAGAGTGGAGAGCTTTAGCTGCACTACAGTGGGAGAGACAGGAACAGATCCTTCCCAGCCTCCCCGCTCCGCCAGAGCTGTCCATTGCAAGATGAGAAAGAGCAATAAAAATAGTTCCCTGTAGTAGGTTGCCTAGCCACATCCACACTGGGGGACAGCGAGGGGAAGGAGACATTTCCTCCCTCCTCAAAGACGGGTAATTTTTTCTTTGAATGATAGGAAAAATGCAGACATTTTCCAGATCCTAAACAGCATCAGTGGGTAGGATTTTTTTCCCTTCCTACCTTAACATTTGGCTTTTAGCAAGAACCCCTGTGTCGGTTCTTTAGTGCATCCTTGCTATAAAACCAAATTCCATCTGAATAATAATAAAAAATATTATTAGAAAGAGATACCAGTCATTCCCAATAAAGTCTTTGTCTGGAATGATTACAGAATTTAGGTAAAAGACCACAGTATAGTTGAGAGCACTAAGCCAAAGAGGTGACCAAAGAAGCGGGATTCAGATATATCATAGTATTTATTTTTCAGGGGAGAGATACATTAAAAAAAATACTTATCCCTGTCTCCTAACTCACTTTCCTTTGGCCTTCAAATGCAATTCACCAGATCAATTTGAGAGGAATTACTAGAAAAGAAAGAGGTATTTTAAGGCAGAAGGGCTGACTGGTTACACAGCAGGAACAAGAGCTCTCTTTGGGTAACTCTGCTGGTGGAAAAGTTCCTGGAAGAGGTTGAAGAAAACGGACACAATCAGAGCACTTTCCATTGGGATTTTAAAGGATGGGAAATGTAAATGGGTTTCAGATGATTGCAACTTTCATGCTCTCATCATAAATACTCTTTGCACCATAAACAAACAGAGCTCCACTTCCTCTCCTCGCCTCCAGATAACTTGTGGGAAGATCTTTTCCTAAGCATTCACTGGGATTTGCAGGGGATTATTTTTCTTCCTCACAAGGAAGATGACACAACCCTAATCACATCACAGTGCAAATATGCTTTTCTCTTCTAATGAAAGCAGGGTTTTTTCATTTTTACAAGTGCACCTCACTTGCTGCTACCACATCCTTACAGAGAGGTCAAGCTCTCCAACAGTCACCAGTTGATAACAGCTTTATGACAACATATTTTGATAGTCTGAGAGCAGCATAAAATACCATTGCCTGAAGCCCATCTCTCCTTTCACAGAAGACATGAGACCCATCTAGACTCAACAACACACTCCAGTCACAATTTTTGCAAAAATACAGTCAGGAAAAGCTCAGGGAGTGGTATGATTCTGAAACAAGGAAAGGGTAGTCAGAGATTCACCAAGCGCATGCAGTGAGTCTTATCTGTGATCAAAAGCATAAGCAGTGACTGTGCCACAGTCTGATTTATGACGTATATTTAGATCCACTGGATGAAGTCATACTCATCTCTGGCAGCCTCAAACGTACAGACTCTCTGCTGTTTTCTGACAGAGCCTCCTGCCGAGATCATTTTATCCTACTCAGACATTTTATCACTAACTTACACAGCACGTTCTCTCATAGCTCATAAGGGCTGAAAAAAGATGCATACAGTATCCAAAATGCTCTATCACCATTGCTTCACACACAACGTGTTCCTGACACACACTCCCTGGAGCACCACACATCTCCTTTGCTGTGTTTCCTATCATCATCACCAAACCAACTCGCAGCAGCTTGCTGACATCTTGCTCTTTCCACGCTGTCAACCTCCATTTGAAATTCACAGTAGTTTCAACATCACTGATCTAGAGAGCAGGAAAAAGCTCTGGGTTTCAGTCCAGAGACTCATGCTGCATGTTTGGCTCAGTGGAAATAAATGTCCATTTGCAGCAGCATCCTCAATAGAGCAGTAAGCGTCAATCTCCTCTTTAAGCTCATGCGATCTCTCTGCAGGTTCAAACCACCACAGGGAAAAGACAGAAGCTGGGAACACATGCAAGGGCGGTTTCAACAGGACTGAGTGAGGTTTCAAGAAGTTTGGATGTTTGTTTGTTTTGATTTTTGTGGTTTGGTTTTTTTTAAAGGTAATCACCTGGGTGGTTACAAATTCAGAATGTTCAATCAAGTCCTGGGTTGCAGATTTGGGCACTGCTGCTCTGCTGACATTCAGCACATAATCTGGCAGGGATCTTTGCCTCAGTTTGCATGGTGTCAAGTCAAAACAAACAGATGACACCCTCCAGAAGTCCATGAAGATGACATTTTTCATTAACGATAGCTTTCCCTTTTCCTCTGCCAAGACACCGAAACAGATTGCTGGACAGGTATGTTAAATTACAAGAAAAAAAAACCCCAAACCACAAAATGAAAGCTAGTTTTGGTTATTAAAAAAGAATGGTAATCCCAACTACTCTTTCCATCTGTATACTAACTAGAAAGGGAGACAATATCACAGTTATTCACTGTCTACTCAGCACTTCACCCAGGAAATATGATCTAAGGGAGAACTGGCAGGCGTACATCTGAGGACAGTAGGCAAAAACCAGCTCTTGCAATAGATACAAACCCCTGGAATCTGCATACTTGCACAATTTGCTCCAGTTTGCAGCTCTGACAGTTTTAAGGGAAGTGTCTGCACATCCATGGTACATGATGAAACTCAGCAACAAAGGCAGACCACAAGAAAGCCTGTTTGATCTCATGTATATTTTACACCTGGGTGTAAATGCAAGGTAAACACACACCACCTCCTTCATTTTACCACTCTGAGGCCCTGAACAGCTGCTTAAATAGGAGTATCTTCCCGACAGCACAAGTGCCTCTTCCCAGGCAATAGCCCTCATTGTTAGAAAGCAGTAACACTCAATCCCCAACATGACAGGAGAGATGGAAACAAAAGCAGGTAATCAACTGTGAGCAACGGTTAGAGACGCCAAGAAACCATATGGCCCTTTCTGATGTGAAAAACGCTCTGGTCAGGAGGTGCCAAACATGTCCTATGCTTTTCTGAGTTCCTGGGGGTACCAATGGCATCATGCAGGAAATGCTGCTTTTCTTTCAGCTTCAGATCCAGCACGGGAGTGAAGAATAATACATAAAAACGCAACTCACACCCATCTCCCACACCCTTTGTACTCCCCGAGGTCCAACACAGCAGACATCTGTGCTAATCTCTTTGTAAGACTAGTGAGGAAAAGAACGACACTGAAAAGCAGATGGCCACCATCTTTCATGTTCTTTGTGAATCAAAAAAGTTCCCTTTGCTCACACTGACTTGCTTTCTAAATACAAACTGCCAGCCTTCCAAGTACTTCTTCTTTATCCTTTTGAAGTTCTGTACCATTTCCTGCAAAGCACTCCAACCAGCCCAAGTAGATGTCTCTACCAAGAGGGCAGGGAGAGGGAAATATTACTTAAAGAACATTAAATGACAGAGGAACCCTGTTAAAAGAGTGCTGAAAATTACTCTGGAGCATAGTCTTGGATTTATGCCATTATGCCTAAGTATTCTGGGACTTCTCACTAATTAAATCTATGCGAACAAAAAGCAATATTAAAAAATACCACTTCATTCCAAAACAACATTTTTTCTATACACAAAGGCACTAGAAAAATGCTGCTACAAGAGCTCCTTACAAGAAAAAAATCTTTACATTTAGGAAAGCAGAATCGGGATGCTAACATAACTGGTTGCACTTCCAGTTCTGGCTGTTAATTGTCATTCCCAGTCTTGGCTCAATCTGCAGATGCCATGACTGGTGAAACGTGCACCGCAGGTCGTGGGGCATTTGCCATCACAGCACTAGTCTCGCTTCCTGGTTTGGCAAAGAGTGAGGCCCTTAAATCTTTGTGCCTGCTTGTGATTAGTGACAGAAGCAGAATCAAAATGTGCTGGACTGCAGAAACCACCTCTGCACCACACCAAAATCACCAATGCACTGATCACACAGGGGTGTTGTCTTCTCTCCCATTTCCAAATGTGATGGGCACATGTTGCTGACCGCAGCTTCTATTATTTAGATGCAAAGGTATCTCTTGATCCATGCAAAATAAAAAGAGCAAGGACTACCTCTGAGCTACACCCTCTGTGTTATCAACCAACCAAGTTCTTGCTGTCTGTAAACTTGTCTCTATTCTCAGTGGTTCTCACATTTAACCACACTCAAGTGTGTCATGCAGAGGTGAAACAGTTGTTTTTAACAGTTATTTTAAAGGTTCCTTAGGAAAGCTGGTTTATTGTAGCCACGTTTACAAGTCTGAAAGATCTAGGAAAAAACATACACACAGCAAAATCCTCACTTGTTTGCCAGTTCCATTAATTTCCAGGTTTGGATGCTTCCTAGAGTGCAAGACTTCAGACACTGCTTACTAAGAGAGTATATCACCCTTCCTTGACACTTCAGGTGCCATCACAACAGAATACAGCGAATCTTGCTCAACGCCACCCCTCTGACAAATAGATTATACTTTTCCTCTTGGCAGAGGGAAAAAAAAGCACAGAAAATGGAACCAGTATTTACAAATTCTTACAGGTAATGGAATATAGTCTTAAGAGTCAAAGTTGCAAAAGGTAGAGGGGAATCATGAAGATAATGGCTTCTCTCGAGCCAATGTTAAGGGGAGATTTTGCCTCAGCTGCAAAGCCTCAAGCTGGCAGAACATGGATGTGTTTTTCTACAAAGTGGAGAACCTTCAATGCCTGGGCTCTGGCCACCAAACCTGTACCACCACCAAACTCTATTGCACAGAAGCTCTCATCCTACACATCCTGCCCTGTCCAGCTCGGCCAGCATTTATCACTGGAATCCTCTCTGTGCAAAAAAGCAACATTGCTCTATAAATCAGGTCCTAAGCAAGAGCTCGTTTGAAAACACATAATAAATTCTTCCGGCAGAGACCCATCTCCAAAACCAATATCAATATCTGACAATATAGGACAAACAACTTCACAAAGGTGGGGTTTCAGACAAGGAAGGAGAGGGTGGCACCACAGTATTCTTCTCAAACTCAATGCTGATGAGTATTGAGCTGTAACGATGTTTTCAAATCCATAAACCAACCACAGACATTCATTTCTACATCAGAGTTAGAAATCAAGACCAAAGGAACAGACCGATGCTGTATTTTGCACAACTCTGTTTAGTCATCAAAGCAACATTTAAACCAAACTGGACAAACTTTGTTTATGTCTCTTCTTGACAAGACTTGAATAACAGCAGTCTTGAAATTTTGGTTTGGGGAGCTATTCTTTAAACAAACAAAGATTTTCTTAGTTGACATGTCTAGTGGTTACCTGAAGGTATGGGACAAGTCTGCTCTGTAACACATGGGCTACTTCACCCAACTTCATTTTGCATTTAGTCCTGCTGATTAGCTCTCCTCTTCAAGTAATAACTGTATCTCTTGCATCCCAGCGAAGCATAACTATGTGAATATAAACTTCACCATCTGTCACATAGTAAACCCAGCATTTTCCCAAGGGAGCATGACATAGGCCACTAACTTATCTGTATTTACAGTTTCAATACCACTATGGAAAGGAAAAAAATGCTTTTGAGGATATTAAGGTCCAAACAGCATTACAGTTCTTGCAAGTTGGAATTTCTTCAAGTGGCTGGGCTAAAACCACAGCTCAGTCTTGGAGCAGAGACTTAACACAAAGCTACTGTCCTCTGTCAGCACCCTGTACTGCCTTCAGTGGGTCAGGCAAAAGCTGGAATGCAGCAGGCTGAGCACCCAATGGATCAGCAGCCAATTGCTTTACATTTGGGCACCATGAAGGACTTCAGATTTCATGTCAAATCTTGTGTACGGGAAGGTAGGGAAGGAATGACAGAACTTGCCGATCTCAGAACAGCGAGGCAGTTCTTCCAGATGCCTATGGCTGGCTGCTGTTCTCCAAATCCTTAGATAAACAAAAGCTAATAGAGAGCTATTTAACAGCAGACACAAAGTCACACTTCCTATCTCTTCACAGGGCTTACTTTCAGCATTCCAGGAATGAAGAAACCAGCAGGAAAAAGTTCCCTGCTCTTATGCTATGAAATCTATTCTTTATGTTTTCAGAAGAGTTTAATATAGTGAAGGTTTGCTGCTGCCAAAAGACCACAGTTCTGCTTTACACATCTACAGATCTTGTGAGTGGCATGAGTTTTCTCCTCGCTTAGCAAGATGTCAAAGTACTTGACAGAGCCCAGTGACTTCTTGGTCAAAGGAACAAAAATACGCCCACAGGCACACAAGAGTATGAGGTATTCCACATCTGGAACACAAAGTGAGCTCAGGAACAGGCTCCCAGACACTGTAGCATCAGTCTTCTCCATGCTCAATGGAGAGTTACAAGTTGGATCCAGGATTCCTCACCACACCAGTCAACATGACTAGTTGTCCTAGTCTAATGACCGTTCCGTATCCCAACCAATGACAAAACTGGACAGAAACACCACAAACTCTTCATTTAGACCATTTGCCACGACCATGACCATGTTAGGGGGGCCAGTTGTGAAGAACCCCACATACTTTCCGTGTCCTGAGACGTTGAGAACAGTTGAGGGACGTTCACAGAGGTAAGATGCCCACGGTGGGGAGAAGGATTTCAATAGAAAACTTGTCTCAGAGGGCCCCGGGCGATGGAGACGTGCAGATGGCATCACCAGGGAGAGGCTTTTAACCCCGGCAGCTGCACAGCAATGGGCACACACCCCGGTTCCGCAGCGCGAGGAAAGGCACCGAGATGAAAAGAGGGGGGAAAAAAAAAAAGGAGGGAAGGAAAAAAAAAAGGAAAACGGCCAAGCCGGGCAGGACGTGGCAGTCCCAGCGCCTGGAGGCGGCCCTTACCGTAGACCAGCTTTTTCATCTCGTGGTACCTGGCCCACAAGTACGTCTTGGTGTCGGCTCCCTCGGCCGGGAGGGGCTGGCTGCCCGCGGCGGGGCCGGGCTCGGCCCCGCGCCGCGATCTGCTAGGAGCCGCCGGGTGATGGTCCCTGGGCTGCCCGTGGCCGCCGTCCCCCGGGCACTGGCTGGCTTTGGGGCGGCAGCTCTGGCAGGAGACGGCCACGGCGAGGAGCCGTGGGGCCGCGCCGACGCCCCTCCGCAGCGCCGCCATGCCCACCGCCGCCATGGTCCCGCCGGACGCCGCAGC
>VYZX01020973.1:0-25107 GCA_013401335.1 Brachypteracias leptosomus | reverse complement strand
CCCTCCCCTGCCGCAGCCCTCGGCCCCGCCCCGCCCAATCAGTAGGAGGGGGCGGTCCCTCACTGCAGCCTCGGCCCCGCCCCGTCCAATCAGGCGAGGCGAGCCACCCCCAGCGGTGTCACGTGGCCACCGACGCATCCTTCGGTTCGGCTGCTGACAGGGCACGGGAGCTCTCGCTGGAGGTGAGGGGCGCTCGCGCTACCGGGCTGCGCCCCCCGGCGGGCCGCGGGAGCTGGGGGGCCGCCATGGCCGCGGGGGGCCTGCTCCTCACCCCGCGCCAGCGTAACGCGGGCTCTCCCGCAGCGGGCTTGGCCTCCCGGCCGTGGTGTGGCCACGAGGCGCTGGGGACCGTTGTAGGCCCCGTTCCGCCTCTCACATGCCCCCCCCCCCCTGTTTTCTTTGTATGGAAGGCGCCGATCTCGCCCCGGCCATGCTGGTGAGCAAGAGGGTGAAGCGCCTCTTGCAGCTGGTGCCTGGGAAGCGGCGCTTCGGCGTGTACAGGTTCCTGCCCTTCTTCTTTCTCCTCGGGGGAGCCATGGAGTGGTTCATGCTTAACGTTCGCATTGGCAAGGAGACCTTCTGTAAGTGAGGCCCGCGGGAGGAGGCCCCGTTCCCTGCTGAGTCACCGCTGCCCCCCGGCTTCCCCTATTCCCTCCCTCCTGGCGGGCCCGGGCCTGACCCGGTACCGTGAGCCGCAGCACCTGCTGGCACGGAGCACGGCGGAAGCGGCTCCCTGTAACAGCAGCTACTCAGTGGAGACTTGTGGTGGGGCCCTCCCATGGAGGACTTTAATCAGCGAGTCAGCCACTCTTTGGTGCAGGATGTGACACTCCAGATTCTGCCTCGCTAGCAGAAGACACAGGGCAGAAGCAAACAAACAAAAATGGATTCCAAATTAGATTAATTTTTTTTAACAATGAGAGACTTACCAGGTTTGTGAGCGTAGGTGTGAGTCTACCTGAAACGTGACTTTTTGATGGAAAAGGTAGTATGAAGTCAGGGAGCTTGGCTGATGGCACTTGTTTCTAGAAGTTCAGGCACTTAGTTTTAACGTGGCATCCTTCCCTTTAGGAAACCTTGCTAGAAAATTTGTGTACTTCAGAAAAAGGATCAGTTCTACTGTATGCTATTTGAGAATATTCTCTTTTTCACAGGAAATCTAGTTGAGTCTCCAGAATAAAACAACTCAATACAATTTCCATAGCTGACAAACACTGCAAACAAAATTGTTTCTTTGCTTGCTTCTGAAAGCTTGGATTTGTTGGGGTTTTTCAGTTTATTTCTGAGGCATACCTGTGTAATAATAAAGTCAGGTTGGAAACTAAAGCACAACATCAATGTAGTAGCCATTCTATTTCAGTTTGAGCCTTATTTTCCTGGAAAAAAAGCCTAAATGATACTATATGATATATATAATATGATAATGATACTAAATAACTGTGCAGTTTAGTCCATAATCCACACAAAGTGACAATGTACAAGACCAATAACCTTTTGTCAGTGAGAGATTTTATTTGGTGATGGATATTTAGGGGTGGTCAGGGTGAGGGGAGGCAGGAAGAACAACTAGGAAGATTGTGAAAGTGAGTATATTCCTATGTTTTGGGCCTTTTATAAAAAAAAAAAAGCTGAACTACTGAAGCTGTGCTGACAGTCCTCAGGCATTGACTTTGTGCCTATAATTTAATTTCCGCTTGGCTTCAGTTAGTTTGGGCACTTGTAGTTTTCATTACCCTCATGGGAAAGTAGACAAGAAATGACTGTATCACACTGGAAACTTAGTTTTCCTATAAAAACATTTTGTCAGGACTGATGGGAAGAACTTTAGCCTGGATGGGAGGAAGAACATGAGCTATTTTTAAGTGGTAATAAGGATTTGTGTTGGCTTGAATTTTCAGTTGCCTGTCAGTCAGTGTCTGTAAGAGAAAATTGGATTTAAAAAGTTGAAAAAGTGATGACAGGCTTCATACATTTAATACTATCTTGCACTTTGAAAATGCTAATATAAAAAAATCTTTTTCTGGCAGATGACGTTTACCGTAGGAAACGATCTGAAAGACGGTACGAGGCAAGGATGGAGAAAAATGAATTTTAGCTGCAGTGTTTCAAGGGGAAGGTCTTGAGTGGTTCAACTGTATTAATACTGAAGAAGCTTTACTGCCACATTGATAGTAGAGGAAGACTTTTGTCTCTGCAAGATGTACTGTAATCCACAAGTTTGCATGATACACTCTCAGATGGTTTTGAGGTTTATTCTTCCATTTATTTAACATCTTTAGTATTTTGTATTTAAGCCAAATACAATAGAGAAAAGTTCATTGTGTTTGGGTCTCTGCCATTTATTTAATGCTTGTCTAGTACATTTAAATAAATTAAACAGAGAAAACATGGTCTGGTTACTGCTCTTCTTTGCTGATGAGACACCATTCTTGTGACAAGACCGAAGGGACAAGAATGTTACATACATTATATCTCAGCTCAATGGAAATAGGACTTTTTCTTTAGTTCCCTTTGTACTGACAGAATCCGCTCTGGCATCTGATTTGTTTTCTTTCCACTGTGGCATCATTTTAACGAGAGAAAAAGAGGACAGACTTACTGTTCAGTGTTTACTCAGCCCACACTGTTTGGAAAGTCACCCGTGCATTCAGGCTCCACTGCCCACAAGTGCTGCAATACCCATTGTCGCTACTCTTACAATGAATTGAGCTGAGAGCTTTGGGGAGAAATGTCTGATGCAGTTACCTGGAACCAGGCACAAGTTTAGAAGAGTGGGTGACAGGGCTCCTATTGAACCCATGTTCTGTTTGCAGGACTCCTGTCTCCTCTCAGGAGTCAACTGCTGCATCTTGGACAGTTTGTACTCCCCAGCACAGTGACTGGTTCCCAGGTGTGTGGGAGCATGTCAGCAGCTGTGCATTAGGGTGATGGGTGCAGTATAATCAGTGAAGATCCTGCATGCACAAGCTTCTTTCTGCAGTCACAGATCATTGCACTGAAGTAAATCCCGACTGCAGCAATACATTAAAGAACAAAGCATTAATAAACAGTCAGATTTTGAAACTTGCTGAGCTTTAGCTCCATCTGCCTTTACTTCCCAAGCCTTCTGGAACTCTCCTGTGCTTGGTTTCCATAGAACAAATAGAAAAAAGAAAAGATAATTGAAAAACCCAAGACAGAACCCTGTGCCCTAGTTACTTCTAGTTATTCAGAGGCCTGGTGTGAAAACTTTCTGTGGCTTCCCTTAAGCACTCCCACAACAGTAGCAGAGTGTTTCACAGACAGCAGTGAGCCAGGTCCCATTTTTCACTCCAGAGCTTTTGCTTATTTTACAGCACTGTTCCCCATTTATAGCCAGGTGTGTCTGGAAGGTGTCTTGGGTGTCTCCAGCAAGGTAAACAGGCCTCAGCTGCTCACAAAAAGTTTGGTGTCAGGGCATTCTGTAGCACCGGTCTTTGTGACCAGCACAGGAATAAAATCCTTCTCCAAGTTAGCATTGTATGATTTCAAGCAATACAGATCGATTATGACAGAAGACGAAGTGTGACATTTAGAAATCTGAACTGTATTCTTCATTCCACAGTGTGTGTGCTAGTGCTGATTCTTCGCCATTCTTTGATTTTGCCAGTCTCTCACTAACAGCTGGAAGGCCCCTGTACCCAGTCCATTCCAGTACTGAGTACACCTGGGGATCTAGTATTGATTTCAATCTACACTCAATCTTCAACAAGGTCTTCCTTTGGTTTCTGTTTTATTCCTGCTGACTCCTAGTTCTATGATCTTTGCCTTCCCCAGCAATCAATCTCTTTCTGATTTTCTTTCTGGCTCTCATTTCCTTCCCATCCTCCAGCTTTGCCTCATCTGTCCACTGTGATGATGGGCAGTGGGGAGGAAGGAAGAATTCTCCCTTGGTTCTGAGCTCAGGCCAGCTCTGGGAACACTCCACTGCTGCTGTTAGGCATTGCAGGAGCAAGCCAGGAACACAGCTTTCCTTTTAAGCTCCGCTGACGGCCTGCCAGTTCTGGGGTTGAGCACGTTCTTTCCTTCTTCAGGAAGTTCATCTGGTGACAGCCCAGAACGCAGCTCGGCATCTACAAACAGTGGTCTCAAGCATTCAGTTTGCAGTGGCCAAAGCAGGAGATCCTGAGAATTTGCTAGCAAAGCAGTTCTGCTGAAAACTTTCCAAATTTTGGAAGTCAGGCTAATCTAGATATTAAGCACAGAAAATTTCAACTCAGTAAAGCAGCAGCAGCAAATTGTCATCTGTGAACAAACAGTGAGACTTATGTATGAGCAATGCTGCTCAACACTCTAGCACATTAGAGAAGGGACAATGTCACCGCTGATTCAGAATGGTTTTGTGGAAGGGATGGATCTGTTTGCTGTTTCCCTGCTGTTGTGTCCCTGAGGATGCTGCCTGCTGAAAGACTTGTTGCGAGCCAGGGCAGCACTGAAAAGAAGTTCTAGTAAAGCAAGGGCATATGTGCCCAGCCCGTTCTCCTCCCTGGCACAGTGGGGAACAGAGTTTGCCCTAGCTTTTCAACTGTAGAAAAAGTAAAAAATAGTAATCTGTTAGGTACTGGTGACTTCTTCCCTGAAGCAAACTTTGACTGTCTTCAGTGGAGGTGAGCTTTCACTTTGGACTTCACACACAGCTACAAAACTGTACCTGCACACCGGTTAGGGGCCAGCCCCACCTCCTTTCAAGAAAGGTACAAAAATCTGCAACAGGCACTGCTGCGATGACTGGTCCTGAGGCATTTCCTTAAGGTGTTGCTGGATTTTAGTGCTTTGCACCAAGCAAATCATTAACATCCAATGGGAACCAAATTCCCAAATCAACCGAATTCCCAAATCATCCAATGGAAACCAAATGTGGGCAGTCCCTGTAGAGACAGTTGCAGACTTAATGAGGGATCAACTGTCCTTCACCACTTTTGTCCAAGGCTTTCGTTATGCTTAGCTTAACCTGGGCTGAGCCACCTTCTCAGTTTCTTTTCATGTGTCTCCTGTTGAATCCTTTAACAGATGAAAACGTGTGTGGCCAGACTTCCGCACTGGATTTCTGATCTCTCTTGGTCTAGGAAGGACTGCCTGTAGGAGACCAGTGTCTCTGAGGTCTGACGGAGACTGGGGACCTCTTTATCCAGGATCACCAGACCCCACTGCACTGCAACAGCTGTCCTTTTGTTTCTTTGTATGATGGTCAAGTTAAGACTTGCTAGAAAATGCCGCAAGCAAAAGGAATATGAGGTTTATTTTATTAATCAGAGTATTTCATCTGTATCAATGAATCAGATCCCATTTCCTACTGGTGCGCCTACCCAGGCATTTTGAAGCACTGCTCCAATTTAGTGCATTTGCAGTCAAAAGAGGGCTATGTACATACACAGATGATCTTCAGTATCACAGACTGAGCAAACAAGATGTGGAGGATGGTTAGAGTTAGTCTCCTCTATGCAACTGCACAATCCACCATCAAAGTTTAGCAAGGTGCAAGTTCTGTAAAGCTGGCAGCCTGCATGACAGGCACCGTTAATCTCCTGGGTCCAGGACATGCATGTTAAATTAAATATAACTGCTGTTTGTTTGTTTAAATAGCTTGCTGTAAAAATTGTGTATCAGAGGTACCTTGAGACTCAAGAGGTTGAAAAACACTTAATTTTTCTTGCCATCTGTGGTATTAAAGAAAATGTCTATTCTGGTTTTTAATTTTATTGTGTAAAAGATGCTTTTTACCATACTACTGCTCTAATTTCCTTTCTTATACAGCTACATGAAAGAGAGTCCTGTATCAGGTTAGCTTCCAGTATGCAATTAAGGCTTGCTATTTATTTTCGAAGCACTTAATTGTAGGGGCAACTGGGACTGACTGAATTTTATCATCTCCACTCAGCTTGTTCCCAATGCGTCACGTATTTTTCAAGGTTTACTGTTCATGCTCCTTCTGGCTCAATTTTCAACCACATTTTTCAGCATCGCTATTCTTAGCACCCACCAGACACATCTTGCAATACACGGGACAACAAAAAAAGGATTTTTTACCCCCACACAAGCACGTACGTACCAAGGACTTGATAAAATCTGGATCAGCAACAGCCAGAATTACTTGAAATAAAATCCTAACAAACATCTTGATGGGACACTCAAACCTGGTTAATCCAAAACACTTTGCAAACTATTTTTATTCAAATTAAGAAGACTTGGTAAACAAAGTGATGATACATACATGTTACAAACCTGGTTAGTAGCTTAACCTTCAGGAGTACAAGATCTAATGAAAAGCCAAGCATGGATTAACCAGGTCCAAAAACATACGCTGAAAAAAAAGTCACCAGCATCAACATTTTGGAATTTTTTTACACAAAGAGTAAATTTTCTCATGGAAGGGAAAGACTGAGGAAGAAAACAAATAATTATTAGTTGTCTCCAACTGGTTTATGAAAATACCGGTCCTAGACTCATCTATTTTCCACTCTCACAGAAGCCAACCATTTCCCATACATACTTTTATTTTAATAGGAAAGTTTTGTTTACGCCAGTACAATGAACGGCAGTGAAAACAAAATGAGGGGTTCAAACACCCACAAAGAGAGAGAAAGAGAAAGACAGACAGACACGTCTCTTTTTTTTCTTTTTAAACCAGAGTCAGAAAACAGCTTCTTTTGCTGGTTTTGAATTCTAGACTGTAGCCATTATATCCTAAATTTTACTGCGATCAACTGAAATGCCTCCAACACACAGAGACATGATTTTGAAATAAATAAACAAAACTTAAAATAATTGATAGGGCCAGCCCAGTGGCTTAGTGGTAGTGCTCTGCACTGCCTTGTGGGAGGACCCAGGTTTCATTTGCACTTCCAATCTCTTGCTCCTGGGCCGGAAAGAGCAGTGAAAATAGAGCTTCGGCTGCTCGGGCAGGAGAGAGCCCGTGCTGCAAGTCTGCTCATCACTGACCTTCAGATAAATTAAACATCTGACTTATACAGGCTCCAAAGGGAGTCCCATCCAGTCCTCAAAAGAAAATAAATACAATAACTTAACTAAAGTCCATCCCAGGTTCTTTGGTGTAATTTTTGTTAATGCTGAGAAGTAGGAGAATCTGGTGGTGTATTAGTACAATCCATGATAGTTCCAAGTACTCAAAAACTAGGATTTGCTGCCTGATTCACTTCAACATCCCATCTTTGTGGCTAAAAATTGCAAAGCCTGTGGTAATTCAAACACATTTTAAGATGACGCTGTATATATGGGTGTGGTCTAAGACTATTCCATTTCTACTTTATTAAATAAACTCGGTCATTTACAAAGGCCACTAAAGAATTTCTGTACCACAGGTGTGCTACTTGTAGAGTTCAAAATTGTAATTTTCCTATGTGATACTTAGCTCCATTTCCTTCACATCAATTGCACATCTGACCTAAACTGTCCTTAAGTGCCTATTTGTAATTGCATGGTTTTCTGCACAATGACTGGCGGATCGCAATAGGAGAGGGAGAGGAATTACCCAGTAAAATTAAATAACAGCTTATACTTGCACATGTCACTTCCCTCATCAGTATTAATTACATCAGCAAAACAGAACCCAAGATAACCAGTATTTGAAGAAAAATATTTAACCTTCTGCCAAATGGACTCAAATAAAAATGCTCTGTTCAATTAGACTCTAAAAAATACTTCCATATGATGAACATCTCTAATAGTAACATGAAGCATATCAGTAAATCAGTTCTTAGGACTGAGTTGCAGTGACCATGTTCCTGCAAACAATATTTTTAAATTAATATAGCTTTCCCAGTTAGTTAATGCAATCCAAAAGTATTAATTCTTTTTCTAAAATCAAATACATGAAAGGATTTAGCTTTAAACAAATAACTTTACAGTCCAAAAGGTCAGTTAATTATGAGGACAGGTAAGTCTTTAGCGGAAGGTAGTCACAACCTTGAAATTTGGCAAGAGTCTATACCTACCTTATGTAGCTAAAAAAAGAGAAATAAAACTCCAAACCCTCTGAAGGCTGCAATGAAAAGTACTCTATTTCTCCAATGTACTAGGTATGCTGACCTTACACATACCATACAGTAGCATTTTATGTTCATCTAAGTGTTAAATTTTCCTCAAATTTTGCGTAGCAAAACTTTCATTAAGGTGAATCGATATACTTAAAGAAAGCATATAAAATGTCTTACCCTGCCCAATCATTAACAGAGTACATGTGAATTTAAAACTATCACATCACTAACAAAACAACTCAACTTTTCTTCTCCTCTAACTTACCTTCCCAGACCTGAACTGGTTTGAAGTTCTGCATGCCCCTCCCACATACAGACACATTGCTTAGGGAGGAAGCTTCCCCTTCCCACTGCTTGGTGATAGGGACACCACAGAACTCCCAAAGCAGGTCACGGCAGGGGAAGCATTTCACCTTCTAAGGGCATGCCAGCACATGTATTCTGTTACTGGTTTAGGATCACAATTAAATAACTGGACAGGATTGGACAACATTAGCAGTCAAGACACCCTTGTCCCGTCCACACTAGCACTTCCTTGATTGCTGTGGCCCACTCAGCTGCCTCGGTATTGACTTGAAACGTCATTTTTAACTAGCGTCAATGCACATCTTACCTTTAGCTTCTTTAATGAGATTTCCCCTGTTCACATCCAAGCAAGATTTTTGCCAGAAGTGGCTGCACACAAAAGCACACATACACACATTCTTCTAAGATGTAAACTATGACTAATTTCACATTCCACTGTATCAATCTGTAAATACTTTGTTTTCTTTTTTCTTCTTTTATATAAAAACAATGGCATCAGATTCTCAGCAATAAAGTATAAGAAAGATGAATCCTTGACTACACTTAACCAATTATGAAATTGCCTTTCAAACAAAGGAAACATATGCAAAAATCCGTGTATTTGATAAAGTCAACTTAATATAACAAAAAGTGAAATATGCTTATTAAAAGTGTCCTTATATAAAAATGGTCTTGCAATGTACAGTAAAATGCAATACAAATTATTGTTGGTTATCTCTTCCCACCCAGTAACTAAAACAGCTATTGTTCCACAAAACTCTTTATATGCCGGTATCAAAGAAATAAGCAATTATGGGACTAAACATTTTCTATGTTGTATGCCTGACGGATATTCAGGGTGTCTCGTAGCATCAAGTCTCGCAGACGCCACAATGCATCGGCCATCGTGGTGTGAGCCCCTTTGCTTTTCAACCAGTGTGAAGGGAGCCTGCTCTCTTGTTCTTTTGATAAGTGGACATCTCGTCTTCGTGCTGGAAGGTCAAGAAATGGTCCAATTATCTACTGGCTTTGATATCCACCACACTTTTTCTAAAAAAAGGCGAACCTAATTCTACAGTATAACTTTTGCTCTTAGTACTTCAGCCCATACAATTGATTCTTTGATTTATACATCAAAGGAATTAGTCTGCTGATAATCTATATATTCCCAGTTTGTTTATAACAATTACTTGCACATGTATGTTTTATTAAGTAAGCAGCAGATTTATTTAGCATCTTCCAGAAAAGCAAAAAGTATTCATAGTTATGAAGAAGTGTGTTCTGTCTGGAAACATCCCACTCTGTATCAAAAGCCTTACCTGCAAGGGTCTGGTCCCACTTGCTAATGCTATTTGATTCAGCACTAAGCCCCTCGATATATTTCAGATAGGCTTCAGAATGAAGAAGCCTCTGTGTCTTTGGTGGAGGGGAGACGAACATGGGGGTTGTGGGCTGCTGCATGACTGGCTGACTTGCTGGGCTCTGGCCAGGATATGGAGGGGGTGCCTGCTGTCCTGGTGGGCCAAGGATTCCTATCTGCAATGACAAAGCAACGGAGAGATCACATCTGGGGGAATTGCAGGGAGCAGCTTCACATCTGTGCATCAGGACATCCTCATACAATAGCGCTTCAAACTAGGTTATGAACAAAAGCACAAGAACATTTCCCTGGAAGACACCCACTTCTGCCAGGGCTATCTGGTGGGGTCACCGAGATGCACAGAGAGAGGAAGTGCAAACAAACCATACTCATATTTAACAGACAACATTGTTCATATTTCTATCTATGTAAACATACTCTGATTACTATCACCATTTCTCCTCTCTCCTATTAACCTTAATTACTCCTTTTGCTTCCTTTTTATTTCATGCTTTCTCTAATTTGATCAGAAACCATGTGGTCTGCGAAGTGCAGGGTTTATCTCTAAAACATCAAATTGACTCTCATAGTTGGATGCCTGGGATACTTCCACAAAATAAATACTAATAACTATCGGGCAAAAAATCGCAGACATGGGAAACAAATAAACAAACAAGTAAGTAAATCACAGTCATACTGAAGAAATCCCACCATTGTGACAGAAGAATTTCCACCATTGTGATTAAGTAGCAGTACTGAGAACTCAGCACAGATAACCTGTGGCCTGGAACAACTCAATGTTTGCTACTTTGTCACTCAACTTCTGGTTTTAGTTACACCCTCTAGCCAAATCATATTTTATGATGCAAAAATTTAGTTAATAAAATAGGAAGTGTGCTGAATACTTCATTTGTATGAATCACTGAGAAGGAACATCTGATCCTCACTCTTATGCAAACTCACAAATTCTGAGCTGCTGCTGAACATCTGCCTCACTGGTTTGTGAAATATTAGCGCAAACAAAACAGTTTTGCCCACTTATCGGCTGAGAAAGTGGACAGTGTCCAAAGCATGAAAAACCTAAATTATCAGCAATTTAAGAGTGTCTTGAAATGACTCGTCTTCATTTAGTGGAAGGAAAACAAAACAAAACACAGTCTTGCTTATACTTACACTGGGCAGAACCTAATTACTCTAATAACTATTCAACCAACAGATACAGATGTGTTATCTGGTTCTAGTAACATCAGTGTACATTTGGGTTATGTTCTCCCTGGGAAAGGTGATGTGAATCCCTACATGTCTTAACTGAGATGTTGTTCAAATGCTAATTCAGACCCTTAGAGCCTCATAGATAATGCAAAAAATGACTCACCTGCTGTCCAAAAGGACTTGCTCCAGGTGCTGGAGTGCCTACCATGGGGGACACATTTTGGCCTATAACACCTATATTCCAAAATATAAAATAATTAGTCTTATTTCAGAGCAGTGACAAATATGTCTTTGCTCTTCTGTAGTATGAACTTCTACTTTGCTATCATTGCTCATAGTTATTTTAAGCAGATGTACAACATTCAAATATTCCCCTCTCCCCCAATTAAAAAAGCACTTTGGAAGCTTTTGAATGAGAAAAAACATGACAAGTACCAAACATTGATATGTAGCCCGTTAAATTAATTTTATTAAAGAAATGCAAAGTGAGTAACTTTTGGTTTTCAGGTTTTCTTCATGTTACTTAGTGAATGCCTGACTAAATCTTTTTCTTTATATGCCTTCGGCTTGACAGGATCTTCCTGGAATCCTTTAAGAAAGGAAATGATGATTTGCTTTAGCAAGATTTAGCATTTCCTTGTGTTCAGTTTTATAAAATACTGCGTATAAAATATAAAATTCACAGCAGGAGGACGCCCAAGCCATTGCATAAATTGTTAGATATCACTATTATAAAACGCAATTTGCAGGTTAAGCTTAAATAGTCTCACATAAGAGACTGATGAACATTTGAAATAATTTAAGAAAAAACAAACCTTTTAGTATTTCTCAAGCATATTGAGGCTTTTCTCTATTACACAGAGTGCAGAAGAAAACACCCACGTCAGTCTTACATACAAAAATGTACAAATCTAAATGAGAATCATGCAGTGCCTAATATTTTACATATAGATGCTTTCATCTGAAAAAATGAAAGTTATGCATGCTGCTGCTTTTCTTTCTGTTTATGCCACTTTCCATATTCAATCACTGGGAAAGCTGCAAACTAACTGTGCTCTTCCTGAGGGTTGAATTTGCATGCAGATTTCTGTATCCGTGATCAGAAGATGTGCCACTGCATTTTGCACACTAAAGCATATTTCAAATGTATTTTCCATTTGATCACAGTCCCCATTTTAAATCCATCTGTACTAACAGCAAGTCAGAAATTTGGAAAAACATTGATAATACGAGTTGTGGAATATGGCACGGATTTTTTTGGTACAAAGCGAGGAGGTCTGGAAGAGGGCACCCTCACCTTTCCAACACTGGAACATGGCTTCACCCTTAGCCCACCCAGCCCCATTTAGCACCACTTCACATGTAGTCCTCCATTCCCAGTCATTATTTTTAACTTAACCCATATCCTCTCAGTTTAAAACACTGTACAAACAGCCCACTTCTCCAGTGGGAAAAACTCTTCAAAGAAATGCACTGCCCTGGATTCACCTCCCAAACATTTGTATGTTGCTGATGTGTGCTAAATGTCACTGCCTCGGTGAGCTGGGGACAGGCTCACAGACACACAGCTGCTTTCCTACTCCCTCTACATGACATGATGGTGAATCTTACACACCAGCAAAGCTGCAAGCTGCACACCTAATACTGATGGATTCTTTTAAAAAAACAAGAAATAATAATAATAAAAAACCAAAACAAAGCATACAGATAAAGTCTTAAAAACGCTTCTGATAAACACAGTGCAAGTGGGGTAGGGGGAGGCAAACGAGACCATGTCTGTTCACAGCTTGTGTAACTGCTGAACATATGGGATGCATATCTTTTAAACAGGCGCATGAATTATCAGAGGTAAAAACTGAAAGAATCAGCAGAAAACAGGATCAGAGGGCAGAACATTTTTTTCCCCAAAATGGGGACATGTTAATGGCATTAACATTGGAAAAAATGTTTCATTCAGCCTCACTTTTCATCAGTGTGGCAAAAAACCATCAAATGTGTAGCAAATATACATTCAAAAAATCAATTAAAAATTTGGCCACAATAGTATACTGAGTTCGCCTCACCGTTTCCAGTTACTGTTCTATCAACAAGGTTCAGTCTAAACACTGTTTTACCATAACCTGGGTCAGTGTCCCAGTGGCCAAGGGGTCTTACATAAGCAGATTCACTTAAGTGCAGTCTGACTATAGGTAAACATGAATGTACTGAAAAAGAGTTGAGTAAGGCATGGGAGCAATAAATTTACTTTACAAGCCAACTTTAAATAAGAAAAGAAGGTAGGGATATGAATAGGCCAATTTCAGCTTTTCAGACCTCTGATAAACTCAAGCACAATTGTCAAGATTTTGGCTGAAGCAGAACTACTGCTGGAGCAGCGTCACGTTTCTTCAGTAACCCTTCCCTGCAGGTTTACTGGATGTGCTGTTCTGTCAACGTTTTGCATATACCTCATATATTCAGCAGTGCATTGAGTGCACTGCAGCTCAACAAATCTGCAATGTTCAGAAACAAAAGCTGTGACCAAAACAAGCTGCAGATACTTTCTGTAATAACTGGTTAAACGGCAAGTACATGAAAATGAAATAAGGAGCGAATGAGGATGACATTCTTACCCGGTGGTGGGATGCCTGGGATGCCTGGCATACCTGGCGGAAGTTGGTGGGGTGGGGGCACCCCTGGGTGAAGTGGCTGCATGCTGCCCATGCTAACAATGCCATCAACTGGGCCCTGCAAAGGTGGCAGCACCGGTGGATAGCCACTTATCATGCCTTGAAGGACACAACAAATTTCAAACATGCATCAATAACATGCAATATGATCTACACAGTAAGACATGCACTATCCCCCCCCAAAAAAAAAAAAAAAAGCACCTTTAGTACAGCAAGACGATACTACAATTAGTATCTTGCAAAAATGAATAAAAATTAAAACAAAGTTATGAATATGAAACACTATACTTTTGATGAATTAGTATTTAGTGTATTTTTATGTTTCACATGGGCAACAAATGCTGAATATTCAGATATGTTAACACAAGGAATAAATTCAGCCACAATTAAAGGTTACTAACGCAAGCAATTTTAATACAGCTTAAAGCTCTGCCATCTGCATACAGATTACGAACATAACGCTAACTACACAAGCTCCATGTACAGCCCTGCTACGTGGGCTAGCTCAGAGACCAAACCCAACTGGAACAAAAATTAAAACCCACGCATTTTTCTGTAGTGCATATGGAAAATTAACGCAAAAAAGTCCTACAACATTTGCATACTTAGAACTAACAGCAGTGACAGGGGTGATTGTTATTAAATCATCTCCAGTATAAACTAAGAAAGTAACTCAAATTTTAAACATGACAGCACTGGATGTGCTGGGCTGCAGTGACTTACAACAGCAGGCTGAAGTCAAAGGACTTACAAGAACATCTGCAGTCCCTCACAGAATTTCACTGACAATGTTTTCAGGGTGTCTTTATAGGAAAATCAATGACACAACGAAGATGATATTGTGCTGCTGCTCATAACTTTAGTTTTCTGCATGTGAGGGAAGACAATTTAGAGCTTATTCTGGTTTCGGCTCATGTTTGCTGCTACCCATGAGGTGAACCTACACAATACAACTACACTATGTTTACTAGGTCCTGAAATGTAACTTTCTTGTCCCTTGCCTAGTGTTTAGGCTTTTTAATTTAAATGGATGTGTTGTCAGGTAACCAAAGAAAGGGGTTGGAAAGACAATGGAAAGATGACAGAGGACAGAAGCAGGTCTAGAGAGATGAGGTAAGTTTAGTAATGCAAAATTGCTGGGGCTTCTACAGTCTGTTCCCAGAAACCACCTACTGAGTCTTTGCCACACTCCCCATAACTCAAAAGAAACTTTCAAAACGAAGCTGTCATGAACTCACAATCAAAACAGATTGTGCAGCTCGAAAACACAAGCCGAATTTGGCACTTCCTCAGGAAGAGTTACAAAGGTGAGAAATCTGAAATTACAAAAGCTTTGGAGCAAACAATGAGAACATAAAGCACTATCTCCCTCAAACTTTCATTTTCCACAGGATACCTAGACTGACACTTATTAAATAGGTCTTAGGCACCTATTTCATCTGGAAGGTCATCTGTACCTTTTTATTAACATAGCAAAATCAACATTTTTAATGGAAAAAGTAAAAGAAGAAAAAAAGCATCCCTAGAATAAAGGGGTTTCACTGTAGCTACTGCCTGGTACTCTCAATGCGCCCCGAGCTACAATCACCTCTTCAATGCATTTACATATGCTTTTGAAGTTTTAAAACAAACCAACCAATCAACAAATTTCCAAGGAAACAAACCCGTATTTACCAATCAGGAAAGCTCATTTGTACATTTCCAAATAAAACACTCACTCAACAACAGGCTCTATTATTAAAGCTGTCATCAAATCTCCATGAGAAATCAGTTCTTGTAGTTCACCACAAGCTTGTAAGAGCAGCCACTTTCATACCCCATGTATGAGTTACCACTTTGATTTTAAGCTAGTAAACATGGGCAAACTATTTCTAGGTCCCACAGCTGTGACTTATGATGTCTTTCAAATTCTTAGTTCTCTCATTTTTTTACTGTAACAATGTAAGATTAAACAAACTTTTGTAATGCCTAAACTTCCAAGAAACTAGAGTACTGTGAGTTAAGAGAAATGCATCTCAGAAGGCATCTAGATTTCTTGGACCCGTGGGCCAAAAAGAAGTTCCATGAAATTCTGTGATGGAGAAGTTGTCTGAACTAGAGAAAAGCAATCAAATGACAGAGAAGGTCTCAATGGAATGGAAAGAGGTCTCAATGGAATAAGATAATTCTAAGTAAGATTTGTGGAAACGAAAAGATGACAGATTGTGTTTTCAAAAGGACCACAAAAATAGGAAGACTTTAAAAAGATCCACTTGATCATCTACTTCAAAGAAGTATTTCAGGGTGTCAAAGTGAAGAGACTTGAATGTCTAACCACTTGAATAAGATGATGATCTTAAATACAGGTTTACTTTTGAGGAGGCTGCCATAGGAAGTAAGGCAGCAAGTGTAGTTCGCAGAATGCACATTTTTTGAAAAGTTTTAAGAAAGTGTTAAGTATTACTGCTCATCAACATCTACCTCCAAAAAACTGGAAAAGTGACTCAAAGCTAAAAAAACAAGAACCAAACCAAGAAAACACAACCACAAGAGGATGACATTTCTACATATTCTAGATTGAAGTAGGTTACTCACAAAAGAGATCAGCACTGGAGAACTCCTTTTTTCCTTACTATATGCACAGATGTGTTTACACACACACAAACACACCAACTGTAAACAGTTCAGAAGAAAATCATCAAGAATAAAGTGAAAAAAAAAACAAAAAAAAAAAAAGAAAAATGCAACTCAGTGTAAATAAATGCTTTGTAATCTGGAGACCATGAACCAAATAAGGAATGTGCCTTCCATTTAAACATCCATGTAGCCTATTTACTGAAAAGAGATTTAGAGACTGTGATGAAAAATGCTTCGGGCTGTCAGCCCTAAATATGGCCACTGCCTGTGAGATGAGAAAGAAAGAGAAAAATGACAGAAGAATAAATGGAATAACTGGAATGCCTTAAGGGAAAGCTAAAAAAAAAAACCAACCCAAAACTAGAACCAAAACCTCTCAAATACTTGTTTTTACCTAATTTGCACTATTTTGACTTTGACTGAAGTAATCTATTTTTATTAGAAATGGGGGAAGAAGAACAACCTATCAGGTCATACCATTTTCTCACTGACATATGGCTGACTCCCATACAAGAATCTCCAGGGGACTACACTGTCTCCAGATCTGATCCTGAAAATACCTACTCTGAGCATATCCCTATGAACTCAAATTGGACTACAACTGGTAATGAGCACAACACCCAGAAACAGCGACCTCGTGCAAGAGTTCTCCAAGCTCAGTTCTATTCTGAAAAATCATGTGATAAAACCAACAATGGTGACATTTTGTATTTGTTTCTGCAATGGTTCTAGATCCTAGTCTGCTTTGCTTACCAGTGTCTAATCAGCAATTCTGTAAAGCTTTTGCTTGGATTTAAAATCTGTTTTGGATCATTTGCTTCTCACCCTCCTGACAATAATAATTAAAAAAAAAATAAAATAAAAATTTGTCTTCATCTTTACCACCTCCACTGATGCTGCATGCACTGAAAGAGTATTTAGCTCTCTCCACTCCTGCCATAGCAGGGCTAAATAGGAACTCTGCAAAGTAGAATGAATTAACGCAACTGCACACAAACAGAACAGGACTACTGCACAAGGAGGACCCTTTTTCCCTGCATTTTCAACAGGCTGCTGACTACTGGAGCAAGTAATGTGGGACTACCAGGCTACTGCTGCAGTTATGTATATTCATTATGAAGAAAGACTGAAGAGGTTGAGCCTTTTCTTCTGTAAGAACAAAGTGACCCAAGAGAGTGTTCAGTTATGAAGGGGGTTGATATAGCGGATGAGGAAAAAATGGTCATAGCTCCTACGTTTTACCTGCAACGGGTGTCAACTGCTGATTGAGCATTCCCATTGGTGTTGGTGGCGGCACCACCCCCATAAGAGCCCCGACAGGAGTGCCTGCCCGGGGGGAGGAATTCTGCTGCTGTGCTGCTCGCTCTCTCTCCTGCTGCTCAGCAACTTTAGCTGCCCGCTCTGTAAAAGTATTTTAGATTTTCAGTTCTGTTTTGTAACCCAGAATTTCAAAATATTATCTGTTCATTAAAAAGGACTAGTCAAACACTGGCATAGTTTAGTCAAATATAAAGTAGAACAGATGAATCTTTTTATACAGCATATGAATTGATTTCATGTGGCTGCAGCTAAGACTTTTAGAGAACCTTTCATGAAAAATATTCCACAAAGTTTTATCTCTTTCTAAAAAAAAATAAAAATAAAAATAAAAATAAAAATTTTAAAAGTCAAAGAACAAATTTGATAATAACACCAGTGTTACCAACATGAAGCAGCAGTCAGCACTAGGCTCGGTCCGCACTAGGAAAACATGGCAAAATGTTCCCTCCTTTGACACCACTGTCTCAGCTAAACCAGTTGCAGCCAAGTCCAGCAGCTCTCACGCAGACCTGCTACCAGCTGCTGAAGGAATTTTAAGCACCATGTCTACCAGATGTGGCCTAAAGTAAAATGCAAATAGCAGATAGCAGTGCCAGCCATTGGCCCATTTATTCTTGGGCTCCCCAAGTATTTTACTGCTGATGCAGCTGAAAAGTGGTGGTAAAGTGGGGAAGCATTTGCAAAGTTTCCCTGGTGTAGATAGGTCCTTAGTGTTTGGAACATAACAAGCAGCAGTTTGATGAACCAAAAATATTTTTCTTTGCCTCCTTCTGTCATTTTTCCCATTTGCTCCCCTTTCAGCTATATTTTTAAATTTATTTTTTTTGCTGAAGATGTCTAACTCACATTGTGCTGCTCATTGGAGGTCATGTGTGTCCTTTGTATGATGAATCTGGTCATTATCTCAATCAAGTTTCTCACTGTGACTGCAAGAACAAAAGATCTACTGCAGGGGAATCTGACCAGAGGACAATTTTAAATTAAGGGAAGGGCAAAGGGTCATGGGAAGAAGAAAGAAAAAAACCAAAACCCAAGCAAACAAAAAAAGGGGATATACTGAATGTCCACTCAAGGTGCTTCGGGTGCATGAAAGTTGCTGATTTGTTTACTCTGAACGTTGTATCTGACTGATGCAATGAGGAACAACAAAGAATAAATGAAAGCAGCATACATCTCCAGCAAATTTTAATAACAGTGGATGCGGGGCTAGATGTTCTCTTGCAGTTGGTGAAAGATGAAAACTGCCACTAAACCAGTGAAGTCCTCTGTCAAACAAGGGCTAAGAAGTTCATCAAGGAGATTTAAGTTATGTATCCTGCCAATGTTACTTGTTTTCTGTAGTATATGACTTCAAAGGTCTACCACAGTTTGTCTCCTGTTTGTGCAGCTTCTAGCACTACTTCCATACACTTGAAAGACTAGTTTCATTTCCAAAGGCATTTCCTTCCTTCTTTTCACTTCTGTCATTTCAGGAAGAGATGAAGATGCACAGAAACTCCTGGATTTACTACAGACAGCTTATTATATATGATTGAGCACAAAATACACAAGACATTTAAAGGTAGGTCCTGAAGTAGAAAAATGAGATAATCCTTTTCAGAGCAGAGCAAGCATTTGGGGAAAAGATGAAGCAATAGTTCTGACTCACCTACTTTCGTCCAGATAGAAAAAAAATGATCAGACAAAAGCAAAAGTTCTGGAGACACTCCGATGAACGAGAAAATACTGTTAAGCGTTCAACTTTATCAGACTTCAGAGTGCCAAGCTTTGAAGAAGGACCTGACATAGGACAGTACTTGAGTTTTACCTTGCCTCCATCCATGCTGTGACTGCCACGGAACTAACAGATGAAACAACACTGCCAAAGGGAACTGTTGCAGGTGGCTAAAAGTTCAGCCTTGAGCTGAAATTAATACTCAACACTAAACACAAATCTTTTAGGCCAGGACTTGAGGTCATTCAAACAACATTTCCAACACATCTCGAGAGACAAGAAAGAGACCTTCTGCTTTGACCAGAGCTTTTCCTTAAAAGAGGCCTTTACCTAAATCCCATGCACTATTTTGTTTCATTTTGAGGAGTTTTCACAGTGCAGTTAGCCCTGCAGGCATTCCCAATGCAGCCTGTTCTTTGCTCAACTACTGCTATAAAAACAGCTATTACCCTGCACATACACCAAATGAAATTTTCCATGGGTCTAAATGGATCTGAAATGCAAGCTACTTTTCACCAGAACATGGAAAGGCACTTTTTCACTGAGGTGTCAAACCAGGCCTGTTCCCTGCTCCATGTCCACACTAGACAGCATGTGAATTTTGACTTCTCACAGTGAGGGATTTCTCTCCTTTCACACATGGTAAGCAAACACAGTTTAGACACTTTGTAACCCCATCCCAACCCCTCAAAACCAAATAAAAGTAAGTCTAGCTCTGGGCAGACACCAAGTCAGAGAAACTGCAGCCCAAAACCCAAAAGCTTTGGAAAATTTTAATTGAGAAGGAGGATTAAAATTGAAACAATCATTAACACAGTGGACAGACTCTGTTACTATCATTATGTTATGGCTATGTCTTCCTGCAGAAGTGCAGGACCTCAAGATGCTCAAAGCCAGGAAGTAATGATCTGCTAGCCATGCTACTACTTAAGAATTAGGCTGTAAGGGGCGATCTGACAACAAAAAGATACCACATGCACCTAGAAGGGTGTAAAAGGAAACTACAACAGGAAAAAAGTAAGACCATCGTACTTTCACAAAGAAAGAACGTTATCATTTCCCTTCCCAGCATTTGCAAAGAAAACTTGTACATAGCCAAGTGGTGCTATATTACTCTCCAGAACTGCAAAGAGGTACTACTGCAAATTCAGAAAGGACTTGAGGTGGCTGAGAGTGGAAAGTGATAGCATGCAAACTTCTAGTTTGAAGATCAAAGCTGCCTTTAAGTTATCAGTATGCCAAAAACCTCATTAAAAAAACAAAACAAAGTTAAAACTTTATTGGGCACTAACTCGATAACTTTCCAGGGTGTTGAAACTTTCCTATCCAAAGTAGAATTTCCTGCCAATAAAATTGCAAGAGTTGCTAAAAATTAAAAAAAGGGTTTATATTGGAAGTGTTGGCACATTACTAACTAGAGTAATAACTATGAATGTTAAGCCAATGTATTTTGCTTGGGTAAGGGCCTGCTGTTAAGGATCAACTGCACTTTTATTCAAATAGAGTTGAAACACAACAACCAATATCAGAAAGGACGAAGAGAGAGTGAGAGAGGAAAGGAAAGGGAGGAAGAGAGGAAGGGGAAGGAGAAAGAGAGAGAGGGAAAAGAGAGGAGAAATAAGAGAAAAAGAGAGAGGTCTAAAGTATCTCATGACTATGAAATATTACTAGGCTTACTTCAGGATATGAAATATCTCAACAAAATCCATTGCAACAGTTGATTAATATTGCATCACACAGATTCTGTATTCTTGATTTTAATCTACGAAGCTTTTTAGGACTCTAAGTGCTGTTAATCAAAGAACTTTTTCCCACTCCACTGTAAGCCTTCTTACCTGCCACTACAGCTCTGAAGAGTCTTGTCCAAAATTCCCCCCAGTCCTCCTTTAAGGAAACTTTCACAAACCAGTTTTTCCACCTGACTTCTAGCCCACGAGCTTCATGCCCCTTTACTTCTCATTTGTCCCCACTTTCTTGGTCTTTGTTCATTTAGTTATTTGTGGCAAAGACATTTAAATTATCAGCCATGTACTACATAACTTAAACATGCTCTTTGCTCCTCTTCAGTCATCTTTCAATATGAACTTCTCTTTAAGGTATGTCCAGAACACAAACATAAATATCTTCTTTTATTAAGCCTGTCATCTGAATAACAGTAATGAATGTGTTGAGAAAGAAAAAAAAAGAAAAGCGGAAAGGAGTTTAGCATCTTAGCTTTTATTTACCTTCATATTCTGCTTTCTTTGTTGCTTCCAAGTTTCTCCATTCGGTTCCTACAAGCCTGCTGAGCTCTCCAAAGGAGTAGTCTGGGTGCTGAGCTTTAATCACAGCTCTCATCTCGCTGCTAAATAAGATGTACCCACTCATGTTGATTTTCCTTTTTGATCCCTCCTTCTTGGTGCTGCCCTTAACAGACTTGGGAGTGGACTGTGAGAAAAAGCAGTTATGACCACAAGTATACAAGGGAGAAACTTAGAAAACTCAAAGCTGTAAGAAACAGGGGTTTAAAAAATTTCTGTATTTCTCTTGAATGCATTTGCACAAGGACCATTCAATCTTACAGCCCCTAAAAAGAGACTGCATCTACTGATGCATGGCAAGAGCATACACACACATTTATGAAAAGTATACAGGGGAGGAAGGAGAAAATCACAGTGGTGTTCTGCTTTCCAATCCTTTCAAACGTAATGTCACCTTTATAACCAAGGCTTCAAAAAAATTCAGTAAGACAACACAGAATGCTTACTTCTAGCTAAAATCAGTCCAAATTGGAGAGGACTTAAGAAAGGCTGATTAGCGAGTAAGTGACTATTTGGAAGGCCAGAAGAGAATAAAAGTAACTGTGTCATGTCACAGATTTCATCCATTATGCTGTTAAGAAATATTGCCATCACAAGTTGCATTGCACGTTTTAGGGAAATACTTCCCCATTTCCTCCTTGGCTTTTGCAATTTCTATCCTCCCTGACTCCATCTTCCACCCTTCTCATCCCTAAATGCTAGTTTGCCTGGTAGACTTTCCATTCTCTCTAGTGTTCACCTCTCATTACATAAGTAGCCATTTCTCCCTGAAAAAACCCAAACCCCAGTTTTGCTGATCACTGTTTACCTGCACAACAGGTTCACATCACATTGCCAAGTTGATGGGTAACAAAAATTCTGCTCCTTTCCTTTCCACCACTGATGTTCCTGTTGAGAGCTCCTTGATGTTTCCAGCCATCAAAAAATTTAACCTACTCTGACAACCACAGAGATACCACAGCTGGCACCCCCTTTTTGAAGGCTCCTTCCACCTATATTTGTCACAGGAGACCATAATTCACCCATACTCTGATAGATAAGGCCCACAAATATACCATCATACCAAAACTGTCAAAAGGCCCTTCTTACATCCTGAACATTACAAATCTCTCACATCTTGAAAAGTGTAATTGTTTCCAAATACCTGGTGGGGAAAAAAGGAAAGTAAAATATATGCAACTGTTTTCCTTCTATCCTGCCATTCTGGCCACATTATTAACTCCATCTGTTTGCCACTTTGACCCCACAGTTCAACAGTCTTCTCTCAGCTAAAAACAATGCTTCAAAGTTGCCAAGACACTTAAACTGAGGCATACTTGTATGTTATTCCAAACTTCACCGTATTAACTTTCAAGTGGTAACCCATCCCTAATGTTTTCATTATGAACCTAAAGAAACACTTGTCATTTTGGGAGGAAGACTTTGAGGTTTGTCTCTAAGATGAAAGAAGTGAAGAAAACTCCACACAGACTCTGGGATGAGACACAGTGCATGTACAACTCATCCTAGCTTCTTCGGCAAGCCCACATTTGCAGATGGAGAATTCAGAAACAGGAAAACCTAATGGTATGTTTGGCCTCTTATACATCTGCACTTAGCTACAAGTTTATCAGCAGGTTTTGCCTTATAAAGGCAAACTGCTTGAAACAATTTTCAGTAACAGTACTGTAATGTAAAAGCCTACCCTATTGGTTTGGAAGGGGAACAGGACTTTGAGAAATTTTAAGAATTTTGAATTCAGTTCTTGTATTCTCCATTCTTTCACATCTCTGATACAACCATTCTTAAATGACAGTATCTTTTCCATTTGAGTCAGGTAACTGTATATTTCAGTTCAGAAAACAAATAAACCAAGAGTCCTTTTGTGCCTTTTCTCAGCCATATTGCTCAAGCCAAAAATGAAGTTGCACATCTTTTCCTTTTTTAGGTTTGACTTGATTCACAGCAGGAGAGCATCATCCACCTATTTGTCAAGTCCCGCAATACCATCTATTCACTTGTCTTGACCCCTTTTATCCTCCGGTGTAGTAAAAGTTTCTTTGGTATCAGGAGAACAGAAAGTTTAGAAGTTTGGGGGTTTAATAGTTGTGAAATAAAATTCCATACATTCAAGAGAACATGAAGCAAACACATGCCTTTTACCTAGAAGCTCTGTTTAAAATTACACTTTTCACTTGGGACAGTGAAAGAAGGGGAATAGCGTGCATTGCTATTGATACTTTTCAGTTTCTCATATATGTTGGGGTTTTTTTGTTGTTGTTCAGGTTTTTTTTCCACTTCAAGTTCTAGATTTCAGAGTTCACATCTGTCTAATGGTATATACACACATGCTGGATATATCCATTGAGCCTGACTTCTCACCAGTTATCCTGAAAGCTCTGCAGGACTGTCCCATTACAAACAATTAAAAAAAAAAATTAAAATAACACAACTATCAACCTGTCTTTTAAAAGAGATATTATATATTAATATTTAAATAAAANAACACAGTAAGAGAGGGAAGGGGATCAAAGATCCCCCATTTAAGTAGCAGCAATGACTCATGCTGCATTCAAGCAACATAAAACCACACAGGATTCCTCTTTTACTTCCTATCCATTCATCAGCAAATTAATACTAACGCTTCTAGGATATTCAGTTCTAACTTCTTCAGCAAGTTCTTATTTCCAAGTAAGAATGGTAACTCAGTACTAAAAAAGTGATTTTTTTTTCCTTTGAAGATGATGCACAGCATTTTCTAAAAATATAGCAAAACTGTGACACTCAAAATGCTAACTTTTTTCAAAATTTAAGGAAAAATTTAAAAATAGGTGTTATGTAAATTAGAGAAATACAATTAAACCCTTACATCCCAACTTTGTGTTTACTATAAGGCCCTGATATTTCTGAAAGAGTGTCACAGAAATCCTAGTAATCAGAAATCTTAATGTATCATACAACAACGTACCCTAGATTTTCCTCTACTGAATAACTTCCTTTAAAAAGGTTTTAACAGACTTAAACATTATCACCTGGATACCGTATTGGATATGCCAAAACTGTTCACATAATGTATTCCATAGACTTGTAAACTGAAGTATAAATTTCTTCTGTGTATATGATAAAAAATGAAAAAAAATGTCCTTGTTTATTTGAGTTGGGGGAAAATGTGGAATATAAAGATTTAAAGGTTTCTCAAGGAAGATCCTTACCTGTGGTGGAGTATAAGGCATCATATCCAATTCACTAGCTAATGGGGTCTGAAGCTGAGGCATAGAAGGTGTTTCAGTCATATCACCTTCCTCTTCTCCCATCTCTTCCATGTCCTCATCGCCACCCTCCAGCTCAGCAAATTTTGCTTCTAGCTGCTGAATCTTCTTTTCCAGTAGTGGAGATGGTTCTTTCTGAGGAACTATTGGTTTTCTGAAGGGTGGAGGAAGAAGACAAAAAGCAAGCAAGAATACACTTTACAGGAGTTAGCATATGTTTTTGAAGAGAAAACCAACTTTCCTTCCTGTATCATCGAACAACATGGAAACAACGGTGACTCGGGATACATCTGTGCTTGCTTTCAGAACACTGAGCAGAAATCATTCAGTGTCTACAGCCAGTATTTCATTTCAGTCACTCATTTGAAGGA
>VYZX01020971.1:56493-95403 GCA_013401335.1 Brachypteracias leptosomus | reverse complement strand
GGGGAGCCGGCGGCCTCGGGCGGCCCCGGCGGTCCCTGCGGGGCGCGGGCGGAGGATGCTGGCGCGCCCCGGCGCTGCCCTCCTTATATCGGGCGGCTCGCAGCCCCTGCCGGCTGCTGCACATGGCCCATCCACCGGTTGCTATAGCGATGCCTCCCCTCCACATGTTGCTGGCAGCAATTGGCTAAGGAGGTCTGGGCTGTTCAGAAACCCTTCGCCGGAGTGAGGCGATGAATGGACACGGGCTGTGTCACTCATTTGGAAAAGCTGTTTGGGATTTCTGTTGTAGATGTGCAGGGGGTTTTTGCTTGCGTTTCTTTTATTTTTTTTCTCTGATTTTTTTTTTTTTTTTATGCGCTCCCCTGGTTTTTTTTTTTTTTTCCCTAGTGCCACTCTTGCAAGATGGAAGCGAAGGGTAGAACAATGACGGAAAGCCAAAAATAAAATCAAACACGGACAGCAAGTAAAACCTAAAGATCATTTGCATGACAATACAGCAAAGAAGCCCGCAATGTTTCTTCCTGAAAAGATTTTCCTCCTTAAAGGAAACCCACACAGTGACAAGCAGAGGAGGTCCAAACTTCTCCCCTTCTCGTCCGCGTTCTCCAAATAACACACAAAATTAGAAAGAAGCAGCGTGCTGCGACCAGCCACGGGACAGTGGCGGAGCCCGGTTAAATAAACCACGACAGGGTGTGCTGAGAGCGAGTGCGGGGCCGGTGCGGGCGAGCGGGGCCGTGCTGAGCCCGGCGCCACACACCCCTAACTCCCAGCTAAAGCCGCTTTTCCACGCAGGTGCCCGGGGCAGCACCGACCCTTATAAAGAAACGGACTCCGCCGTCTTCCCCGTCCCCCGCAAATTACAGCATGCCGCCGACAGACACGCTGCGGGGGCATCCCCGAAGCGTCAGCCCGCGGAGCGCCTCGGCTGCGGGAGCGGGACGAGAGAGTGGGGAGCCAGGAGGGAGGGGACTGCCGGGTGCAGGTGACAGGTCCTCAGGAGGCCCCTTCAGACACCCCTTCCCGATGAAGCTCCCTCCCGCTTCCCTTTCCCCATCGTTTCCTGTTACCACCACGGCTGGGGATGGCAGGCAGGGCAGAGTCGGCCCTCGCCTGTCCGTGGGGGCAGACAACCCCCAGCCCCTTCCCACCCGCTTGTGCCCAGCCTCCCCGGGCTCGGGCGGCGGCAGCCCGTGCGCGCCTCCCCGGGCATGATCCTTCTGAACCGAGAGAGTTGCAATCAGGGAGGGGGAACTGCCTTCCCCGCCTCGAAGAGACACCCCCCTCACCCCCCCCGGCTCGTTTCTCGGCGGCGGGACGTTGCGGAGGGGGCGGTGTGGGGGGTGGGACAGGATGGGATGGGATGGACGGGGCGGGACGGGCCTCCCTCTTCCTTACACCCCAGCCGGACCGGCAGCCGTCGGGGGCACGGCCCGCTGCAGCCGCCCGGCCCTGGCGGGCTTTGCCTTCCTGGCAGGAGAGGGTTCCCCGCCGCTGTCCCGGGGACACTGCAGCAACCCCACGGAGCTTCTTTGCCTTTTTTCCCTCTTCCCGCCCCCGACAGTATTCACCCTCCCAGCGCCCCTCGGCAGCCGGCGCCTCGGTAAGCGCACAGTCCTGTCCAGGAAGCCAAGAAAGGGCAAAGGGCAGCCTGTGTCCCCCCTCCGCCCCAGAGCGACACTTCACTTACACCTCCAGGACAGCACCAAAAGTATCATCACCATCCACTGTGTAGGGTCTTTCTGCCCTATTCAGAAAGCACAGAGTGGCTTTGCCACAGGATCACCCCCCAATAACGACAGACCACACTGACCCTTTCCATTTCAGATTGAGGAAGATGCTGCTTCCATCAACACCATTTTTGACAATAAGGTTTCCAGGGAGAAGAGGTACTCCTCATGCTCCTACCTTCTCATGGAAAATCCTTCACGTTCCCACAGATTAACACAAACTTGGCTTCTCCAAACATTTAATCAGCTACATTTTTAGTGCATGGTATCAACTTATTACTTCTTCAGTCTGGCAGCATGATAGCTCTCCTCTTCCTCTAATATTATCCTGCCCCAGTAAGAGTCATAGCATACATAATTTGCTCACTAACCTGTATTACTTAAGTTGAAAGATAAATGAACCCGCCAAGAGATTTCATTAAAAGGACACGTGCTTGCATATTGATCTTTCTAATGAACTGTCTGAAACTGACAAATACTTCCATTAGCTTTGTAGTTTGTATTTCTTATTTACAAATATGTTAATCCTAATTTCCTGGGCAAACACTGCATCTTTTTAGAACTGTCAGGTGCTGAATGGGTTGAACATAAAATTGACTGACCAAGTGTCAAGAGACAGCAAAATACTATTTAAAATACATATATTTTTTAAGAGTGAAATTTTGAGAAATTTGTAGTGAAATTAAAACTTGTTATGGTATTTTCATTACTTTTATCATGTGCTAAATACAACCTTTGAAGGGATGGCAAATATCTCTGAGGGCTATGTCACAGAGAAGGAATTATTTAAACATAGATTATTTAATGTGGTATTCATTAAAAACATAGGTTGTGTTGCCAGATAGAAGAAATATTTTTCAATTGTTTACTAATTTAAAAGTTAAAAACTCTTCTTAAAGTTTTCATAGTACTGTTGTTTACAGCCCTTATTTGTGAATAGACTTACTGGCACTTGGTAAATTTCATTTTCAATTGAATAACTTACATTTAGGTCATCTAAATACATTTTCTCATATGATTTAATGCATTTGTAAATGTGAAAACAAAAATGCCCTGATATCAGCAGCATTTCATGATAGAATTTCTAGAAAGTTTCATGTCTTTTTCTTGGAAAACATTTGAAATCAAAAGTAAAACTGACTTTGAGACAGTTTCTCAGGGTTTAGCGCATCTAAAATACCAGTATTTTGAAGATTCACATTAACATTCATCCAAATTCAAGAGCTGTATTTGAATTATGCCTAAGCTCAAAATATTCTGAAACTTGCAATTTCAATGAGAATGATGCTGAAACGTACTTCCAACTGGCACAGAACAAAACTCTTGTCTGAGAACCAGCAGTGTTTGTCAGGACTCTCTAAAAATCTATTCTTCATAACCGGGTGCTGAAAGCCACACTGACCTTACTGCCTTGATTTCTGGCTACAGATCTGTCTGCCACTCTTAAGTTCAGTGACTTCTTTCTGCAAATACATGCACAATGTAAAATGAAATAGAATTTCATTCTTTTAAAGGATGTATGATAAAGCTAAAATATCACTTATTCTTCATTTGTTGTTTTGTTTAAAAGTTTTATCTAACATCTTTTGGAGTTTTGCTCCTTAAATACAGATCCAAGTATGTGGTAGAAGATTTTCCACAGATTTTCTGCCTGTGAGGATCTTAAGATCGCTGAATTTTCTTCACTCTTCTATGAACAAAAACTCTTTTCCAAATATTAACTTCCTATACACATTTTTTCAAATTACCTTAACTTCAGGAATACATGTATTACAAAAGAGACAGAACCCCCATATTTTGAAACCACTTCACCTTTCTTAGAAATAAAATGAACACCTGGGACCATAATTTGAAAATGGTCTTAGCAGTATTTTAGCCACTAGACTTAGTTTTATGATAAGACATAGTTTTATGTCTTATCTTCTCATGCTCGTCTGCAGAGATCAACACCAGATACTATTTCCAAGTAAATTCTAGAGCTCTTAGCTTTATTAAGAAAATGATTTCATTCTGGCTAAGATTTGAATCTAATTAATCTGTCTTGCAGTTTAAAAATAACTAAATTCAAGCTGCATACTATTCTTCTGAGACAGCTTAAAATATTAATTAAGTAAAGAGTGCATTTTCCATTTATTTTAATTACATTAATACAGTTTCAATAAATAAAATAGTTCTATGCTTCATCAAATCAAACAAACTTGAATGCAAATTTTTCTATCGATTAGTTCTCTGTTCACGTTGGCCCTCTTGAGTGTTTATTTTTAAATAGGAAAGAGATGCAGAAGTGTTTGGGGGTTCCCACTAGTGAAATGAGGTTCAACTGTCTGAAAAGGTCAGCTCAGCCTTCTAGGAAGCTGATAAAGCCCTGTAAAAGTGGCATTCTGATAATATATTTCTTATAAAGGTAATCAGTGATATAAACCTGGATGCCTTTATAGACATTTTAAATATGAAGATGAAGATTTTATTTTAATACATTTTTCCAGATAAATTAAAAAATACTGTTAGATCTCTCTGATCCACTTGCCTTTGATGCTTACTGATCCACAGACAAAATGTTACAAGACAACTCATGAATTGTGTTTTTAATATTCAATTTCATTAAAGTGGCTATGTTCTAGATTTGCAGGTGAATCTCTTGAGATAAACTGCAGGACAAGGTAGAGGCAGTCTTGTTACTTGTTATATATGTAAAAAAAAAGTGTCATTCTACCTAATTCAGTAATAATTCTATCATTCAAATATTTGAGCAGCAGCATCAGCTGAAGGAAAACTAAATATTGAAGAAAAAGTTTCAAAATACCTCAAGAGCCACAGTAGATGTTTTGAAACATGTCATTTATACATTTCAGAACAGCTTGAGTCTCTTTGTAATTTAGGGCCCAATCCTGCCCACCTCAATCTGAGAAATTAATTATAAATCAACAGAACCAATCAGAATAGCAACTAGAACACAATAATAAATGTTTTCAGGGTCATGCTTTATGTAAATCAATATTCCACAAAAAATACTCGTAATATTGAAGCCTTAATTGCATTGTGATTAGGTTTATATTAACAGAATATAGATAAAAATATTAATTTAAGTTTTAACATGAGAATAAATACTGTTATGAAAGCCTGATTAAGAAACTTCTGTAAAAATGCCAACTCAAAACCTGTTTAATGGTAAAGCATTATGAAAAATGCATGATTTTACACTGTGATCTTGTTATAACAAAACGTGGCTATCATTGAAACGCTGAACTTATTTTACACATCAGTACTGTACGTGCCAAGAATTCAGAGAACTGTTAGGTATCAGTTTTCTCTACTGTAACATCAGCAGTTTTCTTAAAGCGCTATTTTAATATTGTCGTGAAAAAGGTATTTATTTCTTCTTTTCTGAGATGAAAACAAACTAGTACAGTTTACATGTGAAAAAGTATTTTCAGAATAGTAGCCAGTGCTGCAAATCCATATGAGATCTTAAATCAAGATGTGTTTTTTCTGCCTTTGACATAAATATTGCTCTTTCTATCTTATCTTCTAATACTGGTAGCCTCAAGACAAACAGAGATTACGTTAGAAAATTGTCCTTCATTATATTGATCGAAATTCACTTCCAACCCACCTGAATCTGATGTTAGAACACTTTTATTAGTTTTAAATTGTTTGCATTATAAATTTAAAATAATGAAATGCTTTTACAAATAGTTTAAAGTTCTAAAGCAGATGGTTTACAAAGATCTTATGTGCTCTGTACAGTGCCATTGAGTTTCCTTTTACATCGACCTTCCACTTCTGACTGCAGAAAAAGACCATCTTTGTGGAAAATCCAGCAATTCCTTTTATGAAAATGTATCAAGACTGCATTTAAACTGGTATATAAAGTTTTAAGAAATGTCAGAATTATAGAGCACTGTCTGATCAATTAAAGTTCTTGCACCAGCAGTACTCCACTTCTTATTTAAGACTTCTAGCTAGTGCTACCATTGCTTTAAGGTTCCTGATAAGAGGCCTCCTTTATGTTATGACATAGAGAAATGGTGGAAGTCTGAACAGCTTTAACAAGATCACCAGTGACACTGGTCCTGGAGCTGGGCTTTAACAAGACGAGCTTTAATTTGGCGAAGATGACAGACACCCAGTAAAAGCCTTCTTATACTTCCACTATAATAAAGGCACCACTCCTATCCCAATTCCTTATTTTAGAAAGCAATATGCAAGGGTTTTCCTCTTATTTTTCTCCTCCTACTGAAGAAAGGACAAAATGCCCCTTGTTTGGAAGCAAGCCCTTGGTCAGTAAAGCAAGTAGACACTATGTGTATGTCATTTTTAATGTAGCTAGGTTCCTGAAAGTATGAACACGTACCAAAAAGAGAAGGAAGATCCTGACCCTTATAGGAAGGAGGATAAAGACTAGATAACTTTCAGAAAGTCCCCTTTCTTCTCTGATTCATGCAAGCGTTCAAGAACATTGAAAAATTTTGCCTTTTTTCTGGCTACATAAACAGAAAGGTGACTACATCAGTTTATGCAACCACAAGCTATAAAATCTAGATAAATAATCACATGTGGTAGTGTGCTAAAGTGAATGTATCACACAATCATTTAAAAAATACATGCTTTAAATTTATGCCTTCAGCTTACACATGAAATCTGAAAGTTTGTTGAAAAAGTACTTATCCTATGTTTTGCACGTAGTGAGGCATGCGCTCCTTCCATTTTTTTCAATTCATTTCAAGACAAAGTTCTATAGATTTAAAATTCCATTTAAGCCAGTAAGACTTTAGAGTTACTGCTTAGCTGACACAGGTACGTCAATTTACACTAAATGAAGGCACGGTCCCTAACCTTTTTCAGACACTTCGTGTTTGAAGCAATTATCACTGAAGCCTCTTTTTTTTTTTTAAATGGAAGAAGAAGAGCATCGGCGTTGATTTATATGAACAGACGCTTTCACCCTTAAATGGTGGTCTTAAAAGTGGCATCGAGAGCTATGTTCACATGCCTATCACTGGATCCTCATAACTTTGTCAGAGTTTTGGAGGGGCAAAGAGCGAAGGGGTCATGCCAGAGCTTGATAAGACGCGCACTGACAAGCCTCTCATGCAAAGCTAATTGCAGAGGGGAAGTCAGAGCTTCTGAAAAGATCTTCTGTTTATCACTTTTTTTGTGGTTTGTTCAGGCTTTTGAAAGAAAAAAATCTTCTTTAATCTTCCTTCCTTTCAGTCATTCACTCTACATATGATAACTTTGTTCAAAATGTTTTCCAATAAATCTCAAAGATTTATCTGAAATCAATACATATTTAATTTGTCAATAATGATAAAATCCTTTCAAACACAGAGCTCAGGAAAATTTAGGGGTTCTTGCATCATTTCAAAGTACATAAAAAAATTAGTTTTCTACAATGATTTAGATACTCTCCAACATAGCTGCTCCTAAGTTTTATACTTTACTTTTCCTTGTGAATTCAAGAAAATTAATAAGAAACAATACTCATGGAAAAACTTCCCCTGGAAGTCCTTCCATCCTCCCTCTGATCCTATCCTCAGAGCTTCTGAATGCACCAAGGAGATCTCAGGATGGACTTTAACATACCCAGGGAAGAGCTGCAGGTTTGGCACTTGGATCAATTGCTTTGTGCATGAAAGTGGAACTCTTCCCCCAAGCATCTCAGAGGCCAGGAAATGAGTGCCACGATCAAAGCTTACACCTTTCCCTACTGCCTAGCCCTCATTTTAGGACAAAAGTACACTAGGGCCTGACTTCACAGGAAAAAGGAAACTATGCCTTAAAGTATTGCATTGTTTAAAACAAACGTACTGAAAGTTTTTAGAGCTACAACTATGATTAATAGAAACATTCTGCTGTTCAGTTCTTTCAGCAAATGGAGAAGATGCTGTTCAGAAAAGCACATGCAAAGGTATTCTTCAAGGTCTTCACTTTCCTACGTCATTATCTCAAATTCACTATTTTTCATAGTTTTCTTTAGCTAAATTACACCTTGGGATTGGTCATCCTGTCTTTTTCTGCACTAAGCCAAATATTTGACCTGGCACTACCAGGGATTACTTTGCTGTAACCCCACTATCCATGTTCCCTGATACATGCTTGCGCCTCTCACCCTGCTTTTTCTTTCCAAAAACCCAAGACAAGTCCATGAGCTGCAGAAAGTCCTTTAGGTTCCTACTTAGGGGCTTAAAGTGAGGTGCAACCTGTCCCTTGGTCTCCTGCTGGTCTGAAAGGGCTCATAACAAATACAATTTCTTTTCTTTTATGTTCAATATATTCATTACTCTACTGTTGATCACAATTAAAAATCAACTGAAACAAATCTAATCTCTTTAGAAAAGTTATCATAGAAACAACACCAGAGAATTCCTTTCAAAAATGTCAAGATTTCCCTCACTTTTAACTACGGACTCCCAGGCATCACTCATGCACCATTAAAAACGGCAACATACCAAGTGAGTCATTAGTTTAAAAATATATCCATAAACATACGCTTTTTCAAATACAGAGATGTTTTTATCTCAGTAAATATGTATCACGACATGATCCAACTTTTGATTTTATCTTGTTGTGTTTTAAATCCCCAGAGAAAACTCGAACACTGTTCCCTCTTGTTCAAACACCTGACTGAGGAAGGAGAGAACAAAAATCAAGAGTGATAAAACATGCAGAATGTTAGAAATACCAGCAAAAGCTAGTCAGAGAGGAAGAATAACTTTGAATACATATTTACATGGTAGTAGACAAGATGAATGGAAAGAAAAATGTCTCAAATGAGACACAATGCAGACATTCTCCACACACAGAATTTTAATGTATCTTAAAGTAAGAAAATTTCAAATTGAGGAATTTCCTAATTTAAATTAATTGAGGCTATGGTACTGTGCAGTATCAGTTGAGTTCCATTTCTTCGTGCCAATCTGTAGTATAACATTAATCTCACATTCTTTTCTACTTCGTACTTCTTTTACGGGATAGCTGGCAAACTCTGACAGATTTTGGCAGTCAAAGAAGGTCCATCTGCAATAAGACACTTTGATCATATGGAAGCAGAAGAAAATATGCTGGAGTCAAAGCAGAAGGTACTCCGCAAGTAATAATAATGCAAATTTAAAGAAAATTCAGAATTGGTCACAAAGAAAGCCAATAAATAGTTTATTCATAAACTCTTGCATATTTAGAGGAGATAATAATATAAAGGCATTGTGCCTTCCCTTTGCATTACTGGCTCTGCTGTAGATAAATAGCATGCCTGAATGGCACCAGATTAATGATAATAAAGACAGTTTTCTCATTCTCTTTGTAGTAGAGCCAACCTGAAAATGAGGGAAAACAACAAAATTGAACTAAATTTTGTTCTGCAGGCTCTTATAGAAATGTTCTATTTCTTTCATTTTCTTAATGCAAGGAGTCTCAGAAATTCACTTCTGAGTTCTTAGTGGTAGGAGTCCTCTTATTCCTGCTTAATCCTATTTCCTCCTTTTTTATCCTTCTTCCTCCATTTTTCTCTCCTGTTTTGTCACTTACTAAGAGAGAGAAATAAACACTGAAGGATAGATACAAGAAAAACAATAAATCCTTTAAAAAAAAAAAAGAAATTATTTTTCTTTCTTTCAATACTTAGTTTCTGCTGAGTATTTGAATTTGTCAAAAATGCTGCAAATATTTCCCATAAAAAGAGGTTTCAAGGATAATATTTTGTCATTTTTTTTAGCCACTTATTAACTTATATAATCATCATACTCTGGTAGTTAAAATATACTTTTAGGTTTTTATTCTCAGCATTGTGTTTTCTGTTTCTAGTTCAGCTGAATGACACAGAAAAAGAAATATAAACCCAAGGAATGAAACTGAGAATATGTGAATGTGAGGAGGGGTGTGGTATCAGGGCAGATGTATGTAGAAGACAGCAACAGAATCACATATTCTGGAAGTGACATCACATTTTAAATTAACTTGTAGATTTTGATGATAAATTTCCTGTCAGTCAGAAACACAAACACATGTAGTACCTTTCCTCCTAAAGCCAGGAAGGGCAGCGCATAGTACACCTGTAACTAAACTATCTTTGATATCTTGATTCTGATTTAATTTTTTTACTATTACCAAAAAGAAAGAGCAGGTTTTGGAAACATTTAGATATCATTTTCACCAGTGCTATCTCATGAAGAGTCATATTCTCAGGTTTAGCCCATATTGTGCCCCAGTCACATCAATAAAAGGCTTTTCTCAATAGGCATCTAGCAAGAGGCAGAAGCACAATATTGCCAGCAAGGAGTGCAGGGAAAGGTTTACATAAACACAGGCATATTGTGGCAAGTTTTCAGCTGGAAGTTGATTTTAAATCTTTGGTAATTATGTTTATATTCAGTGCCACAGAGGGAGTTTCACACCGAAATAGATTTTGTTTGTTTCAAAACCAAGTTGTTCAACATTGTCTGGATCAGCAAAACATATTTATTGGTTTATGGACTCAATGCCATAACATTACAGGGTGCCCATGAGAGCTGGGCTTTGCATCTGGATATCAAAGGTAGGTGATTAATGTGCTGAAGCTGCCCTGGCAGAGAGCTCCCTGCTGACCACACATCTGAGCGTGGGCTATTTTTATGTGAAGTGTGAGATTTGCTAAAGGGAGGTGCTAGTTCCTTCAGTAGACCTCCTCACCTTGTTTCGTCAGCAGGATGTATTTACTTTCTCTGTTGTGAGAATTTCTCTATGCTTACCTCACCTTTCATCTGCCTTTAGATAGGAACAAATATGAAATGGGACCAACACAAAGGCCTGAGGTTCAGCTCTGAAGCCCCTTCTGCACTGTCCTGTAGCTTTACCATGTATGAGTAACACAGCTCACCCTAAAATCATGACAAAAATCTCTATGCCACTTCTCTGGTCTTCTCTCTGAGAAACAAGTTGCTGGAGCTGTAGCAGTTTACGCTGGGGAAGGTCTGTCCTCATCTATTTTCATTCACACATATGAATCACACTTCCATGCACCACAGCTAGAAATAAAACAGTAGTCCACCTCAAAGCTTTAAATTACTTAGGGCTTAATTAAGAGTATGATAGAATAGATATGAAATTTAAGATGCAGTCAGTGGGTAAATTAATGTAGACACAAGCTCATGTGTTTGCTGTATACCTCAATCTGGTAGTTTCATGCAGAACAAATTTCCCACTCATTTTTCCCCTAGACATAACATAGAGTAGTGTAATAACTATGATTACCATTATATGAAAATTAAACAATTTTGAAATTGCAGGGTTTGGAAACATGACTATCATATGTATTACAAAGAAAAATGATATCTTTCTATATATTTCTCATACATGGATGAGAGTTGAATCTTGGCCCACTCCAGTTGCTTCATGACACTGCAGTTTTCAAGAACTGCAGAGCTGGAGTAGGCAGGTCCCTGAGCACTCTCCTGCATCAAAGAGGCAAAGAATGGCTGTGTATTGATTCCTCCCATCCTCTATAGAAAGGCCACTCCTTCAGGATAGGAATACAACACGAGTGCATTAAAACAAGAACAAAAAACTTTTTAGAGAGCACCCTTTCACTTTCAATTAGAATGATGCTAGGTGAGTGATCCCTCAAAATGGGAAATGTCTCAGCTCTCCTGCCTTACCCCTGTGGGACAACCAATGAATCCTGCATGCTATTCACAAGTTTGAGCATTTATCCACATGGAAATAAGAGAAAAAGCTGCAAACTACTTCTCATCCCAGCTGTTTGATCTGGGACTTTTTTCAACAGGACTTGGCTGAGACTGGGCTATTTTACAAGAAATTTCCCTGCTGTACTTGGTTGCCTGTAATAAATGCACAGTTGGGTTAAAATGCAGCAGATTATCCAGTTGCCTTGATAGCAGTTTGGTTCTGTCAAAGTGTTTACTCTATATCTCAGGTTCCTTCAGCCGATGGAACAGTAGATGGGAGGTGCTTAGGAACAAACTGTGTCTCTGCTTTAATGTCAGACCAGTTTCTAATTTTTCTTTGTAGCCTCCATTCTCTCACCACTTATATCATCTCTGAAACAACTTCCCCATACCACTTTGGATTTTAAAAGGCAATTCATCTGCCTGAAGGATAATGAGCAGAAAACCAAGCAAACAGATCATCAAGATCATTATTTATTTTTAAGGTGCTTCCTATCTGTGAGTTTCCCAGAGAGTCCTGATTTTTGCTCTCTGTTGCTGTGTAGAACAGAGTTTAAGGAGAAGACCAAGAAGGCTCTGTTGCTTTACACTCTATCACAACACTAAATTGAAAAGATCCAAAAGTTTGGCTTTAGTCCTGGTTATGTAAGTTTCAGTGATGACATGTGGTAAGGAGGGGAAGAGAATTTCTTATAAGTGTATTAACAAAACAGTTTTAGTTGCAATTTTGTTAACACATTTACCAAAATGGATGTTAAACAAAATAAACTCTACATTTGTCCAGAGTTGGACCTCATTGTAATCAAGAGCTAGAGAACAAGAATGCTATAAATTGCTTTCCAGTGACTGAGAAAGGGAATAAATCCAAAGTTCTTTTTATGGGAGAAGAAATCAGGCAACTGCACTATTTCACAGCTACAGTGTATGGTTTAGGGCTACAACTGCAAATCAAAATTTTTGAGGGTGAACACCCTCAATGGAGAAAAGAGGTTGAGCAACTGTGTCCCCCAGCTGCATACTGAGGAAATGTGCCTGGACTGACAGCATCAGTACATCAGCTGCTGTAGTTCCCCTGCATCAGCAGGTCACTGCTAATTGCAAGTCTGAAGAATGATGCTGTGCCTCCCCTCTGTGTGCTCAGAGCTGGGGACGCTCCTTCCTTCCCACTCCCTTATGGTGTCTGGCTGGGGGAGAGCTCCTTAGCTATTTGAGCTGTGCCTTTTTGCAGAAGAGAGAGAAGTTTGCTGGAAACAGTTGTGATGCTGCTCAGAGAGAGGGGGATCATGACTTCCAGGAACTCACATACCTGAGGCTAATGTGGTGCTGAACATGGGAGACAACAGGGCTGAAGGCAGGGTCTGCTGCCACCAGCCCACTTCTCCCTACACACAGACACTTGGAGCAGAAGACCAAATGTTGACCTTTGTGTCATCCTTCATGCCTCTAGAAGAAGCTCTCAGCCCATGCTCACACCTAGAGTTGACTTCTTACCTCATGCTGAGGCTCACACATTGGAAAACTGTGTAAGGGTGGAGTGGGGAGAGCCTGGGCCCAGCTGGTAGGCAGCCTGTGCCTTAGCACATCTCCAAGCTTTTACACAATGAAGTGGCCATGCCTGGCGCTGGAGCTTGCCAACACCTTCTTGCAGAGACATCGCATGACCATCACAGGGCAAGCAGGCCAGACAGGCTTACTTGCAGAGAGACCTGATATTGAAAACACAAATCATTGCAGCTGATGGAATTATAAAAGTTGATATTTTCTTATAAATGCACAGCTTCAGGGCAGCTGCTGTGCTGTGGGCTGCTGCAGACAAACTGCAAAGTACAGTGTGTCCTGGGGCAAAGCCCAGGTCCCCAGGTGCTGGCTGGAGGCAGGTACCTGGCTGCTCTCAACAGGCCAGATGTCTGTGCATGACCACCGAAGAAACCAAAGCCAAGGTCTACAAGGCCTTCATAATCACACAGAAGTGTGTGTTAACGACAGGCAATAATGGAGGGAAAGAGATGTGAGGGCAGTTGGGTTGCGATTTTGGATGTAGGCACTTTTCACTGTAGGTTCCTAAATCCTGCACTGAATTTAGCCCCAGATTTCAGGGGCAGAAGCTGCGTTATGCTTTTTTCCTTCGGAGTGTCAGCTCTCCAGCTTCTAAAAGCAGGGACATTAATCATCTACAGAACTACTGGATTATTTATCATTGAAGAAAATCAAGCACTCTTACTTAAATATTAATTTAAAATATTAATATGAATCTATTTGTCAGCAAACTCTAAGTGATTATGAAGCACGTGTGGTACAGCAGATTTTACTTACAGGAACACCAAACCATACCTTAACATCTCTTTTGCTGGAATTCAGCTATAAACTCTGTGACTAAGATGTGCTTTGACTTTAACACCTCTCCAGCAGCTTGCTGCTTTTCTTTATTAAAAAGGATCCCAGCAGAGTATTTTTTTCTTGTTATAGATCACTTTTTGCCCCTCGCAGTAGAAAATGTGTGCTCACACTAATTTCTACATACCAGATTATTATTATTATTTTTTGTGCTGATCAGATCTGAACAACTTGTCCCGGCAGAATGATTTATGCAGCTCATTTCAATAAGAATAGGCCTCAATTTGATTTTAAGGGAAAGATGTGACTTTTTAAAAGAAACAACTGAATTAAAAGAGGATTACATAAACCCCTGGAAAAATAAAAGATGCAAACATTTTATTTATTTCTTTACATTTGTCTACTAAGATCATCAGCACAACAACAGTAACAACAACAAAGGGTTTATTTTAAATCCTAGAGGATTTTTAACACAATTGGTATCATAGACTTTTAATGGTAGGTATAGGCTAGAACAATAGGAGGATTTGGGCAGATGGGAGGGGAACTGTGGATTTTATGAGCTGGTTGGGATGCAAGGAGGAGAAATTAAGATGTATGCAAAGGGGTAGGTAGGACACCTTCATGGAAAGCCCTGTTCATCCTCCAATGGCCTTGCCAGACAAGGAAAATCACATTGGCATAAAGCCACCTCACAAGCTGGCCTAATAAATCCACACTTGGGGTTGGTAGCAGTGCACCTTCTCCAGGTGAGGGAAAACAACTGAAAATTTCCTTCAGTACAGGACTTATCAGTCCCTTCTGAATCCTCCAAGGTGCTCATCCGCAAATTAATTTATTTTCAGTCCATAATACTCTACTTTTCAAACTAAAATATGGGGCAGACAGATGAGAGGATGAGTGGGAAGTGGGCAGGGTGATCTCCATCTTCAGACTCATGCCAGATGTCTTCAGAGTAGCCCCTAAAGCCCTCTAGAGCTAACAATGACAGCAAAGCATTTTGCTCTACAGATTTCCATAAGTTTTTGGACCTTGAGAAGGTGAAGTGATAAGTGGGCATAGAGTTTCTAGTTTAATTTCCATGTCTATCCATGACACTTGGTATAATCTTTTGCAAGTCACTACATTTATCAGTTTCTGAGTATTCTTATTTGTAAAATGGACATAGCAGAACTTCAGTCCCTCACAAAGCTGTTGTAGAGTTCAATTCATTAAAATTTATAAGATGTATTCAAGTTTTTAGCCAAAAGTTACTGTATAAATTGCAAAGCTTGTAACATCTGTTTCTCTACACAGTTGAATACAAACCAGAAAGAAAAAAAAAAATCATGTATACAGGTTTCCTTGTGCTACTGTAGCCATTTTCTATCTTTTTGTTCATTGCCCAAGCTGAAAAGATATAGGCAGGTATTCACAAGTGGCACATCCTTTTTGAATAAGGTGTGACTCCCCTTAGGGACCACCAAAAGAGACCTGCCTCTAGACTGTGTGGATTTCTAGCTAACAGAAGTAGCATGGACTCACTGGCTATGGGGTCAGATCTGGAAGCTCGCTGGCAAGACTTTGATACAATAATGCTAACAAGAAGTTGAAAATCAGACTAGGCACTGAAAAAATAAAATTGCATTAAACAAGATGTTCAAGTATTTTTAGTCTGGCTTAAAAATAAGCAAGATGGGCACAATACAGTTAATTTAAATATCACAGCTGACAGACAGATGTTCAGACAGATTCCTGCAACAAGTGTCATAAAGCTGGAATAAAGGTGGTTTTGCGAAAAATGCCAAAACCAGAATGATAAGGGACAAAAATTAATTCTTTTTTGTGACAATGGGGGAAAATTCTAAGTGATCTTCAGAATGGCTTAAAGTTCACTCATATCGTTATAGTGCCAACACTGCAATTTCATGATATTCCTAGGATCTTAGAATATGCCATGGACATACAAAGCCAGACAATCTATCTCAGCTCCACTTGTAAATCATGAAAAATCTAGAGTTTAATGAGGTAGCTGCTAAGGGATAGTTAGTTTCATTAAACAATAACAAGAACAACCTTTTGTTTCAAAGTAGTCTTGGGGAGAAAGAGGGAAGAATAAAAAGATATGAATAGGTAGGCAAACACCAAATCTCTATCCTAGAGAAAAGGAGGCTCAGGGGACACCTTATTGCTCTCTACAACTACCTGAAAGGAGGTTGTGGAGAGGTGGGGATCGATATGTTCAGCCAACAACTGATAGAACAACAAGAAATGGCCACAAGTTGCACCAAGGGAAGTTTAGGTTGGATATTAGGAAGAATTTCTTTACTAAAAAGGTTATCAGGCATCGGAACGAGTTGGCCAGGGCAGTGGTGGAGTCCCCATCCCTGGAGGTATTTAAAAGATGCATGCATGTAATGCTTAGAGATATGGTTTAGTTGGGGACTTTTCAGTGTTAGGTTAATGATTGGACTTGATGGTCTTAAAGGTCTTTTCCAGCCTAGGCAATTCTGTGATTCTGTGCTATCTGGACAAAGAATTTTTTACCTGCAGGCTGGTCAGAAGGATGAACTGCTTGCTTGAGTTATGAAAGTCTGGTATCTAACAAGATTCTTGTATTCCAATATAATGAAAAATAAAACCAATCCCAAAACAGAGAAGACATTGCATACAATCACTAGCACGTTTAAGTAGGGACCAGAACTCCCAGGCTCTATTGCTAGCTTCTGACTTCTCTGGGGCATGCAATTTAATCTCCCTGTGCAAGATTTTTCATAAGCACCAGAGGGATTCAGAAATGTGAGTCTCATTAATTTTCATTAGACTGTGCAACTCCACCCCTTGGGCCCTTTGAAAATCTCCCTTCCTGTGTTTTTTAGTTGACTTCCCTGTTAAATAGGGATAATAATTACAACTGATCAACCTGTTTAAATAATACAGTTATAATATCACTATTATCTTCATAGATTATATTCAACACTGAAATAAATGCATCATAATAAATAATGCAGAACTTTAACATCTGCTCTGGTTAGTAAATAATTCACAAGTCAATAATTAATTTTCTAGCTGTTCATTTATAATTCATAAATATTTGCCAAATATTCAGAATCTGAAAAATTTTATCTGAACTATTATGTGAACTTTTCCTTTTAATTATTACATACTTACTATTTGTGTCATTTAGTTTGTCATTTAATTAACACAATGTTATTTTCTTTATCCTGACTGAATGAGTGAAATTTTTCAAATGTTGGAAAGAAAGTCACTGTCAACGCTGAATCATGAATAATCACTTAGTATGACTTTTCAGCGCCCACAAAAATTCACAATGCTTTGAGGAATCAGCAGCGTTTTCACAAACAGTGTGATTTGTGAAATCAATCTCAGTGTGTTTGTTCATGTTACATACACTTGTACTGTTTGACTTCATCCGCCAACTTGCCTAATTCCCAGTTGTTCCACTAGCCAGTTCTCCAGTTTACCCCCAGTGCTTACCTACTTCAGTTAATTAATATCTGCATGATGATTTGGAGTTTGATGATCAAAATTTGGGTGAGAATATTTTTTAAACAGTACCAGTATTTACAGAAAAAAATATACCTTTAAGGTACTCTTTCAATAATTCCCCAAGAACTTAAATACCTTTTATATCCCTGTCACATTAGTAAACATGACAAAGGCATCTTTGACACATCAGACTGTGGTTGCCTTAACAATAAAAGACCCCAAAGCTGAATCACTGATTTTTATTCTGCAAAACATGTATTGCTAAATATTGCAAATAATCATTACCATTTGTGTGCATCTATAATGGATCTCAGCAGCAAAAGACCTAAAAGAATGAGATTATCCAACTTGAGGCACCTTGCTTGGCGAGTTAAACTGGGTGGTTTCTTCAGGCTATTTGGGCTATAGAAAGTAACGAGTCTACTCTGCAGGACAATTCTGGCTGTGGGCTGAAATATTTTGAGGAGACACATCTTGCTCTTCTCCAGTGACTACACACAGGGCCAGAGCAGCTTTGCTTTTTCATCACTTCATGGAGAAATCAAGCCCTTATCTGCTGACTGAAGATGTTCCTGTTGTTTTAACAGCAGGACAAATAAATATTCACTTGCTACTTTTCCCCTTTAAAGGGATCTCTGCATTCACCAAATGTTCCTGATCAAGTCTCTGAAATAGTCTCGAATCAAAACGGATAGTTTTAGTCTGGTTATCCAGAGGACTAAAAATCTGAAACTAATTTGCATCTGGATTTAAATGCTTGTTCAGAATGACATTCTGCATGCAGACACATACAAGCTCATGACTGTGCGGGTGCATGGGTAAGGGTACAGGGGTTAAAAATGGGCCTGGAAGACAGGCTCAGGGCACAGCCTTCTTTTTACAGCATCAACAACTGCACTTCTTGGACCTTGATCAGATTAATCATGTATGCAGCCTTACTGAATGCAATGGGACTACTGCTGGGGACAAAAATAAAAAGCAAGTTTAAGTGCTGTAGGTGGCTAGATCATCGATAACCGGAGCCAGAACCTTTCATATAGCAACTCAAGTAGGGAGAAGCTATCTTCTACCCAGCATTTCCATACCTATTACTTGACCAGGACCATTAGGATTGTTATACATTGAATATCCCTGAAACAGAAAAGTATCATAATGGATTTTTTGTTCAGAGTTCATAGCATTCATAAGCCTATTCACACAGCAATGTGCAGCCATAAAGCTTTGAAGAGTGGGGTTTAGAGAGTGAAAAAGTAGCATAAAGGTAATTCAATAAGATGTTGGTCTCACAAACAGTATCAAAAGACTTCTACAAAGATCATGACATTTACTTTTAAAGCTAAGAAGATTTTTCTTGTTCATATTATTTTCATTAGGAAGATACACTTATTATGGATTTTTTCCCACTCAGGCACAGAAGAATGAGACAAAAAGCCAGACATTTAAAACATTAATATAATGGCCTGATACCCTGTAAATAAAGCTTTGTCGATTATCCATTTGCTCTAAGTGTCTCTTTTGTTAAGCCACTCTTTTTTAGGTCATCTCTGCAGTTTAATCCAAAATAACTGTAACAGGTACTAGCCCTTGAACACAAGCATCACCTCCAGATGCAGGAAGCAGATGGCAGGTGTGCTCATTGTACCCTGCCATGAGGATCTTCGCACCTTTTAAAAGGGATTTGGTGCAACCTAGGATAGGGCCTACATTGTCATTAATGCTAAAATAAATTAAATTTGCTTTGAAACAACCTAAATACTCAGGGAGTTCCCACTATTGAGGCTGACAAAGGCACTGCTGCTGGTTTCCTTATACCTCATACTAGTCTAGTCATTTGTGTACTCACTTAGCAATGGACACAAAGATACTTGCATAGGGAGGTTGGACCAGATGACCTCTGGAGGTCCCTTCCAGCCTAAAACATTCTATGATTCTATCAGGGGGCTGGAAGACCTCTCCTATGAAGAATGGCTGAGAGAAAGGCTTTTAGCCTGGAGATCAGAATGCTTCAGGAAGATTTTATTGTCATCTTTCAATATTTAAAGGAAACATTTAAGAAAGATGGAGAAAGACTTTTTACCAGGGACTGTAGTGATAGGACAAGGGTAATGGTTTTAAACAAAAAGAGGGTAAATTTAGATTTGATATAAGGAAGAAATTATTTATGATGAAAGCAGTGGGACATTAGAATAGGTCATTGGCCATTGTCAATGTCTTCAACTACTGTTCTCTTCTTTTTCTTGAAAACTGGCAGGTGGATAAAAAGCTACCAGTAGAAGAAGGTTCAGGGTTTTAATTCCCATCCAGGTCTCCTGATTTTCTGTATTTCCTGATAGATATGTGGCTGAATCCTCTTTGGCCCCCTTAGACAGTTCCCTGGTCAGCATGCCAGTTTTATGAAGGATCTATTATATACGCAAATCCTCCTACTCACTGAATGGGTAACCTCCATGGTGAATTTCTCTGAGACGGTGGGCACCCAAACAATACATTCAGAAGCACAGGTACTAAACCTGTCAGAATGGGAGGCTTGTGTCATTTTATAGGGCTAGCCTTAACTGGCTTCCCTGAGTCAGAGCAGCATTTGAATCTCAGCCTTGTGACTACTGTGCTACTGGCATAACCAAAGAATATTCATCCTTGTCCTTTGGAAACTTTATACCAACACATATAGGGTTGGTTAATAAACTAGTTACTAATCTAAGTCACAAATAGGTAACCTCCTTCAAAGCCCAAAGGAATTTTGAAGAGAATTGATGATAAATTCTGAAAGAACACAAACATTGATAAAGATGACTATTTCGGGTGAAAATATAGGCAGGCTGATGTTAGGAGCAAAGGAATTTATGACAGTTTGTCCAACCTCTTCCTCTCATTTCTTAAATAATGCGTGATTTGAAATGAGAGCAAGTCAACAGCTCATTATCTGATGTACCCTCCCCTCACAAGGCACATCAACATGCAGATTCCCAAAGCACTGATTCCCAAAGATGCAGCCAACTTGTCCAAGCTGTTATGAGTACTGAGGAACATTTTTTACAACATGCTATTGGAAATAATTTTACACACAATGTCAAGTTCATCCTAAGCATATTTGGTGGCAAAAGTTCCTAATAAATTATAAGCCTAGAGAAGCCTAAGGAAAAGGAGACTTTGTAAGTCCTTTGCTGCAAAGGGACTAGCATTTTCTTTTTCTAAAGTTATGACATTTTGCCTTTGGATGATATTCTTGGCAAATACTATAGACCAGTGTCAGAAAGGGAGGAGAAAAAGAGAGACTGTACAATACTTTCTATTATATGCATCACATGGTGTCTTTTGGTTCAGTAGACATAAACAGCTTTAAAGTTCAAGACTAATTCAAATTGGATTTTAGAAACACAAAGTCTTAAAACATTTGCACCAAACTAAGGGATTACAGTCTTATCTTATCCTTAGAAAAGCTTTTGAAAAAAATATGGTAGCTCAGATTTTAAATTGGGTCTTCAAAACCCTCTTGTCTGTAGCTGTGTCATCTGCTTGGTTGCCTATTGTGAAAAGGTAAAATGTCTTATAGAGAGGAGGATTTGCATAAATTGCTATCACCTGCTGGCCATCCAGGTTAATGAAAGTAGGGAAAAAAATAAATGCATGAAGCCTTTAAGCCTAATCTTTCTTGACTGTTTCTGTGCCAAAACAGATGAGCGAAATATTACTGTGGTTGTCTTAACTTACAGATCATTTACAACCTGGGCTCAGTCTTGTCCCTTGCTATCATTGAAATCTTTATCTCCAGCTACTGAAATCAGTCATCAGAGGGTGGAGGAACCTTTTCATAGTACAGATGCTTTTAGCTTTCTGCTCCCCACTTGCACCAGAAAAGATATAGTACAGGATATTGTGGGAACAAGCCATGCTAAAAGAAAATTACCCCTTAGTGGTTTGAATAGAGCTTAGACAGCAATCGGACAGTCAGGCTGGAAATAACACAAGAACAAAAAGCACATTAGGCAAATGCTCATACTCTAAGTTAATTGTACGTCTGGTGGAGAGGAGTTGAAAGGGCAATCTATGGCAGTCTACTGCTAAGAGTAGTTAGAAAGGTGACAGAGCCAAACTCTTTGCAGCAGTGTTAGATGACCTACTGAGGACAATGGTCACCAGCTGTAGTCTGGGAGATGAAGATAGCCCAAAGAGGCCATGGAATCTCCACCCTCAGTGGTTTTCAAGGCTTAGGGGTTCCATATCATGACTGATCTGCAAGTGTGCTGGTGATAGCTGCAGTTTGAGCTAGAGGTTGGCCTTTACCTGCTCGTGTCCCTTGAAATTTCTGTGATCCTATATAATGCTAAATATGAAAGTTAACATGGTAAATATAACTATTTACACAAAAGATAATAAAAAGTATAGCAATTGTGAAAGCAGTAATTTTGTTGAGAGGAGTAAAGAATGGTTCTAACAATTTACTACAGCATAAGGTCTTTTACTAGTCATGTCAAATGAATTGCTTTTTAGAGTGTCTGTTCTTTCCTGTTTAGACAATTCATAGGAGTTTACCATTAATATTCATGGGGATTTTATACTTAAGAGCAGATTACAATATAATAGATAACGCTCATATACAGGTAAGTCTCATTTCAAAATGAGTCTCCACACTGCACTCTATTGTCTAACAAAGTTTCCCAAGTATTTAGACTTCCTGAAGTTTACTCTCTTTTGTATAGAAGAAAGGGGAATTTGGCTTATTGTTGAGGACTTTTAAACAGCTGTGAGATTGACCAAAGCATTGCCTGGAAATCTCAGAGAAAAGTCACTGCATGTGTGCCAGCCTATTCTGTTTTACGCGCTACAACAAATATATTGCCATGTATATTAAAACACATTGAACTATGAATTATTATAATAGTGAAACCCTGGATTAAACACTTTATAGTTGATTTATCCATGAAAAAGGTGTTTGATGCACATCTGCATTACTGCACATGGGCAGATCAACTGTGCCATGCTGATTATGCTGCTTGGTTTATCTCAAATGCATCCAGCTCCCTGCACATGCAATGCAACACAATACATATATTTATTTCAGGGAAATCTCTGACTGATCTGTAGGAGAGGTATCTGACTATACGAATGAGCATGAGAAGCAGCCTTGTTATATGGGCAGTGCAGGGGATGCCCGCAGAAGGTTAATCCATTCTCAGAAGTTGCTAAGTAACAGTACCCTGAGCTCAGGATCACTAATTACTCGACAGCTCATCTCCAAAGACTTTGACTTGTGTTTTATTGGCTGAACATCACTATTTCTTGATAGTCTATTTGGACAGTAGGGGTTGTGGGTGGAAAAGAAAGCACTGAGTTGATTTAATTCAGCAGAGAATCTTACTTGTCTCACAATTTTGAAGTTTGAATTAACATCTCAGTAAAAACTTCCTAGTCATGAGAAAACCCATTGACTTCTGGACCAAGATATACTAATATGCTAAGCATTATTCACTCCAGCTACAATAGCTCTATCTCTTTAGAATGCTCAAAATTCATTAGAAGGCAGGTGAAGTAAATTTGATTTTGTCAAGCTATCATGTGAGTGCAGTATTACACAGAGAATGGAGTGCACTTACGTTTTGCATATCGGAGGTACATAATTTCTATTTACTGGAGGTTATTTTATATCTGCTAGGGATTTTTTTATTTCTCTTTTTAAAGAAGGAATCAATCGAGTTCCCTCCCAGCACAGAGGTAAATAAATTTGTACCAGCAATGGGATTAAGGTCAAAAACATAACCAACATTTTTCTGTAAATACTCAAGATTAAAATAAATGTATTTTTATTAATGCTGCTAGAAATCTGTCCAGCATTTGAATGCTGTGACATTTGAACAATAATAATCTTTCTGCCTCTCACCAAGATGTGCATTTTTGTCAGCAAATACTGTAATACAGGGCTTTAAGATTCAAAATAAAGTTCTAGCAAACCTTTACATAAATTAAGAACAAGATGAAAGCCAAAGGACCTGCATTTGGTTCACAGATGCCATTCTAATATTAGAGAGTAACGATGTACCAAAAAGAATATTAGCTAAAACTTGTTTGGCTATATAGCTATTTCAAAAGCACCTAGAAACAATATAAAAGATGCCAATTCATGTAAAACTTAATGAACGTGCAATTCCTTGTAGTGAAAATACATTGTACAAGAGTTTGGCAGAGAGTGCATCCATAACTGAAATAAAAATCAATAGGAATTTTTGCATAATTTAGACATAACTTTATCCTTTTCTATTCAAATTAATATATGGGTTCGCAATTTATATGCCAAGTCTCAGCTCTCGGGGATTAGAAACAGCTGAGATATACTGCAACGTTGAAGTGATGATGTGAAAATGCTGACAGACCCAAATAAAATGGCACTGCTGCTACATTAGGTGGGAAGCTGGTTGGGTGTAAGCATCTGACTCCAGTCTAAAGGTTCAAGTTTGCCTAAGGGATGTTGCCTAGCCTATATCTCTTTGTTTACAATACTCTTCAAAGTAATATCATGCCTTAAGTGAGCTTCAAATCAGCTACTTCTAGAAAAAGTATGTAGTGAATCACCAGCACAAGGCTTGCATGACAGCTGAGCCTGCTTAACAACCTTAAAGAAGGGATTAACAGATGTATTTTCTCAAGCACTCTGTGTGAACCTCCTTCCTTCTCCTTCACTTCTATCTCAGGGTTCACAGCACTGTGGTCCCTGCCCTGCTCTGTTCCCCTCCCTGATGCCCAGCACACTTGGTTATGGTTATGGCAACTAACTCTCCAATTCAAAGGCATCCCAATGGAAAAGGACATTCTTCCTAAATAGTTTTTTGCTGTGGCCTTTCCCCAAAGCTGAAGTACCTAGATTATGCAGAAGCTCAGGGCTAGACCTCAGGCTAATCCCTCTGGATGAGGGTGTTGTGGCTTTCACCTGGTAAAGCTTGTTGTCAAAGTCATTTTACAGTGCAGCATGTTCCCCTCACTGAGGAACCCTTCTCAACAAGTCCTGACTGTCCTGGACAGTTGTAAAGGAGAAAAACAGCTGCAGTCACTGCATTTGATCCCCATAGAGATCATTACATTTTACTGTTTCCTCAGGCCATAGCTAAATAGGGCTTGTGGTGCCTTGGGACTGTAAAGATGCATTTTTCTCTCATGGCACTTCTCTGCTTCCTACAATACTTCCCCAAAGTACAAAAAAGTTGAAAAATATAAACAAAATATAAGAAAGTAGGCTCCGAATGCTGTACTAAGCATGAAATTCCCTAAGGTGTGAGGTAATTGCAGCACCTGGCTGTCATGGTAACAGGCATGACTGCAATTAATACAGTTTAAAGTGTGCTATATGTGGAAGATAAGTAGAAACCTCCACAAGCATGTTTGTTTAAAGCCACTCTGCCCTTCCTACTTATCCTGATGCACCTCAACCGGGTGTCAGATTTTCTTCAGAGATTTCAGACCTTTGTGCCACTGCCAGCTATTCATAAACAGAATGATACTAAATTTCTCCGTCCTAAGGAATAATACCAAACACTTATAATTTGGAGAACGGAACCTTCAGTGTTCTATAATATGTGCTCTTGAATACCAGGAACTAATCTAATATTGCGTAAACCTCCTTTCACTGCTCAGCTTTACAGCCATCACATCAGCATGGTTTTCTAGCCAATGTCATGCTGCCCTGGAACTGAGAAAATCAATGAAGGTTAAAATCGCACACATGAAGGCATTGTGTTGATCGGCACTGCCATTAATTCAAACCATTTGGGGAGTCTAAAAAGCAACCCAATTATTTTCTATTTGCGATTCTAGTGTGGGGCTGATACACAGAGCAATACCTAGTATATAAGGAAATGTAAACCTGTCAGTTTACTGCTAAGTGACCCAGCTTATACAGATGTAATTAGAAAGTTATTAAACCAGAGTCCTTTCAGCCATGGCTTCAGCTGAACAGCTCTGCTACTAATACTATCCATTAAATTGCATCCATTTATAGCTTGAGCACTATCACTTTTAAATAGCATTACTCCTAACAATCAACCAGCATATGCTGTTTTGAGCCTTAATCCTTGCCTGCCATCGACTACTTATAAACACAATATAAATTAAAATTAAAAGAACCATAGCACTATCCTTGCAGGCTGTGATTAGGAGGCACACCCTCTCTTTCAGATGTGCAGGTGCCAAGAGCCTGACTCACTCTCTTCTGCTCAATGTATGAGAAGTCAGAGGGACCAAATGGTGTGGCTGGATGTGGTGATGTCCCACCTGGCGTGCAGGACTGTGTCATATCACCTGCAAGCAAGCTGGTGAGCACCTTGCTGGCTTGGTGGTAACAGTGATGCATTTCCCAGATGCCTTCACACCTTCTTTTAAGACTCTGTGGCTAAGAGAGGGCAAAGTTTAGCAGAAATTGGCCAGGTAACAATTACATCAAGGTGCAGCTCACTTTTTTCTGGGGGAATTTTTGCTACATCTTCATCTTTCTGTGGACAGCCCATAGGATTACAGAGGGAACCTGATTCAAAGCACAAGCTAAACATAGGGATTTGTGCCGCATAACCAGCATGTTCTCATTCCACTCACCCCTCCAGATTTTTTTGAAATTCACACCTTTACATAGGTCCATACAAGAGTTCATTAGATACACAAAAAGTCTTCAAAATAGGTTCAACTGGAATGCAAATGAAAGCCCGTGGCAAGAAGACAAATTCCCTCTTCTTTTGGAGTTGACCTTTTCTGTTTTCATCCATACTGACTGATCTGTATTTGCATGAGAAATAGTATAATCTCAGTCGCAGCTCTTTCAAAAATCAGGTATTTTCCTAGTTCCCTGCTTTATCTGTAGGAAGGTACATTTACTAGAGATTAAATCTAGAAGCATCCAGGCTTCTGAGGTTGTACTGCATGGAATAGTTTAATTAGGTAATGGTACATCAGTATTTTTAGGAGAACTTTCATTTATTAGATGGAAGTGATCATAAAAGTTGAATGAGTTCTGGAAATAACTTGTTCTTTTCTGAGACTATTCAAAACCTCATCTTTATTTTTAGATTTAAAATCTATCTTAATTTTAAACTGTATAGATACAGTGTACTTAGAACATATATAATTAGAAATGAGAAGTCTAAATTGCTCTAGATCAGGAGCTGTAAAATTTTCCTTAAGACTGACAGTTGCGTTGTGTGTGGTTTAAATTAGAGACAAAATATTTCTTTATAATAAAATGGCTTGCTTCTCAAACTCTTTCAGGTACAATCATCCATCAACTACATCTGCTGGATCTAACCTCAATTCCATAGATATCAAGACAAACAGGAATGGAGGAATTCTCCTCCTTTAATAGCCTCTAGTCTTTACTCTCAGCCTTTCCTTCTGCATATGGTATTGAACTCCAAGCCCAAAGATCACATCAGCTACTCATGACTGTACCCATAGTCTAATGCATTGTCAGTCCCACTCTTCTTATACACCTGTGGAATTTCTTTTGCTTCACTAGGTACTGTAGAAACTGTTTCTGATCATGTTGCTTTCTACACTGACTTTATCTGAAAGCTTGCTCATTTAGACCTAGGCATTTTTAAAATGGAAGTATTCAGCTCCTATACCCCTAAAGTATGAAACGCTAAGGTACAAATAGAGAGTCTGTGTTTCTTAAAGCATTTCTAAGAAAAGACTGCAGGTTCCAGCAGGCAAGGCTTCCTGGCACTGTGAAGTGGAAGATCTTAGAAGTAACAAATCAAAGAAGTTATGCAGTGCTAAAATACTAATAACCGCCAAACCATAGGTTTTGAAGCACTAAGAAGTATGTGTGCACTTTCTCAGAAATGTTTAAGTAGGTACTGAAAATATTAATGTGGAAAGAATCAGTACAGAAAAGCCTCAGCATATGGGCAGTTTTACTGGAGTGCACTGTCTTTAAACATTGCTCCTCTCCACTGTTAAACATAGAGGTGAGAAATCTTAATTGCCCTGACCCTTGAAATAACAGCAAAACTACAGCACAGACCACAACATGGCATGATTTTAACTAAGCTGATAAAATTCTTGCACTGTTGGCTCACCATCATGTGCTCTAGATGAGACATGCATCAGAAAATAAAATTTTTGTAGGAGAAAAGTATCTTTTTCAATTTCTATTTGTTGAATAGTGATTGCATTGGCCCTGCAGATGCTAAGTGTCTTGCTGGATTAGATGGTTTATGGTTCCTTATTATAGCAATTGACTGTATATATCTAAATGTTTTATAAAAAAAGGACAAAGGGTCCTATTCAAAGAGAACTCCTGAGCCTGCATATTACCCCATTATAATCCATATAACCAGGTCTGACCTAGTGTGGCAGTTTACTGATATATTGCCATAACAACTACGTATACACATTGTAATACAGTTCAGGCTATTACCAATAAAAGTCTGTTATCTAGCCTCTGACATTTATACAAGCCATAAATATCCAGAAATAAGAAAGCTAGATCCTGCTTTCCCACTTCGTGTCTTCCTAATGATGCAGGTTTTTTCAAACTTGTTAACAATCCTGTGTCCAGGAGCTGTTCAGCTCTGTGCAGTCATTGTACACATTTCCATTTGCCTAAAATAAATGCAGAACTTTCACTGAAGCTCTTCAACAATAATTTTTCCCTCTATGATTTTGACACCTCAGTTATACTCTATGCTGTAAAGTGAAAATTCTTAGATGGCCTGACACAGAATAGTCCAGTTTTGATGTTTGTATCAGGATGTGCTTCCCTCTCAAGAATCACTTATACTATAAAGCCAAAGCTGGTACAGCTGACAAAAATTCTTTTTTTTTTTTTTTTTCATACTGCAGCTAAAACATTGCAAAACAAAAAATAAATATTCAGTAAAAACACATTTTCTTAAATTTTACAAACTAGAAATGTAAGGTGTTTTTAAAAACTCAAATGTCTTCTATACTTGGCACATTCTGACATTCTGTTTTACATTGACTTCAGCCACTTCAACTGTCTTTCAAAATCTGCACGGGCATCCATGAAAATTTTAAATGCTTCCATTCAACCTTGGCACAGCAGACTCTAATAGATGCATTTGGATGGTTTAATACATCTATTTTAAAACATTTTAAGTCACTTGGTTCAGATAAAATCTGTGTAAACAGAGACAAGCCTCACGTGCCATACTTTAATTGTTCAAACTCAGCAGTCTGATATCAGCACCAAAATTCACACAAATGTGCCCGACTGTCCTGATTTAAAGAGCTGGTGGGCACGTGTAACTCATCTGAACTTGGAGCATGGGTTAATTAGCACTTGGAGAATTATACAGACTTTAACACTTAAATACAAGCTTTGCTGCCTAACTTGATTGTCACAGTTACAAATGTGGTCTTGTAGCTGAAAACCCCATTGCCCAGGCCTGGCAAAGCCACAGCACTAAAGGCAAAACTGCACTCCAGATCAATAGGGATTTACTTAAGCATAAAGGTTGTGTGTAAGGACAGTGAGCAATAACCTATGGCCCAGCTGGGGTTGACACACCTTTCCAGGTGGCCAGTCACTCTCTTCCAAGTTAGGTAGAGTGGATGTCACTCAAACACAATTTTAAATTAGCAGACAAACATGAGGCAGATATCTGTGTGAAGATCACCCTAGGAATTTGTGTCCTTTGAAACCTGATGAAACCTCAATTGCTAGTTTCAGAAACTAGTATTTCCTCTTATGGGTAGCTCTGTTCATCTGTCCTTGGTTTTCACACCTTGTTCTGTCTTCCAAGCCATTATCCTCATATTTGTTCCTGCACTGCCTGCATTTGTCCCAGGCCTCATCCTATCTTGCTGGTACCTGAAATCCTCCCCTCATACCAGGCTCCTGCCTTGCCCTTTGGTTTTACTTTTTCATTCCTTCCCCAGTTGTTTCTCTTGTTTGTCAAGATTTATCTTCACAACTTCTTTCACTGTGATTCAACTGAGTTTAACCAACAGGCACAATCAGTCGTGTCCCAGTCGTGACAAACAGAATAAGACCACAGCTTGCTGCATCTATCTCCACCAAGTTTGAGAACCTTGACTACTGTAAATGTATTGGAAAGAAACTTGTTGAGACTTGGAGGCTCTACACTCTGCTCGGTGTCATTTTTTTATTGAATGTAATATGATGAATTTTGGGAATGACACATCTGCTCTCCTCCACAATTTCAAGAGGAATGTTGGAGGCAAGTTGAAGGAAGAAAAATGTATCAAAGGCTATTAAACACAAAGATACCATCTGTGGTTCGGGAAGTCCCTGGACTGCAAATCACCAAAAGCTGGGGAAATACATCAGCAAAGTGTCGCTACACTGGCCCTACTCCATCCTGCTGCTGCCTGCAGTTGGATGCAGACTTACACAGTCCAAGAAAGATGTTTTTACTTTCTCAGGTAGCCAGGGGAAAATCATCATCAACATTTATAATCAACTGCATTTATTGGGAGGGGAATCAGGAAAACCGAAGGCAGGATTCCTACCATCTGCTTAGTAGAGCCACTGCTTTGAGCACCTCTGCAATTGCCTGAATATCAAAGAACTGACTGATGACACCAATGGACATCTGCCAGAACAGCAGCATCCCTCTGTGAGTATCTCCACATAAGGTTCAGGATAGTCTCTTTCCAAATGACTTGCCTCCTGAGAGACAACGGCAGTGGGAAGAGGCACATAAGCCCAAGCACTCTGTGAGAGGGAAGGCAATAGGGGACCCACAGAGCCTACCGCAGTAACCAAAGAGTGGAGAAAAGGAGACAGAGTGAAACAGCCCCTCCACTCCAGCCAACAGTGTACATGTCTTTTGTATGGGTTAGAGACAACATAGAGCAAGCAATGCCCCAGGCATGGAGGGAATCACAGAATCACAGAAGAGTAGGGGTTGGAAGGGACCTCTGGAGATCATCTAGTCCAACCCCTCTGCCAAAGCAGGTTCACCTAGGGCAGGTTACACAGGAATGTGTCCAAGTGGGTTTTGAAAGTCTCCAGAGAAGGAGATTCCACAACCTCTCTCAGCAGCCTGTTTCAGTGCTCTGTCACCCTCACAGTAAACAAGTTTCTCCTTATGTTGAGGTGAAACTTTCTGTGTTCCAGTTTGTGCTGGTTGCCTCATCCTATCCCTGGGCATCACTGAAAAGAGACTGGCTCCATCTTCCTGACATCTTCTCTTCAGATATTTATAAATATTGATCAGATCTCCTCTCAGCCTTCTCTTTTCCAGGCTAAACAGCCCCACCTGAAGTTTTAAGGCCTGTGTAAGCAGAGAAGGCCTGAAAGACCAGTACCTGGCCTGGACCATGAGCTTGGATGACAGGTGCCTAAATAGACTTGAACCTCCTGGTCAACAGTATATCTCCCAGTGTTAGGAGATGTCACTCCTTGAAGTCCCCCTAACAGGGGGTGCATAATTAAATAACATGTTGTGGAGACTTGCTAAAAGGCTAAAGAAGGTCACTTCATTTCTGAACAACCTGTGAAATACAGAGCTGGACTGTATGCTGATGGAGTAGTGGAGTCTGTTTCAGCTTGTAGCAAAGGAGGACAAGATCGGAAAGGATTTGAGCTGGGACAGCACAAACCCTGAGCCCTAATCCTATTGTTTCTGAAAGCAAATGTGTTTCTTTTATGTCCTGAATGTGCTCACTCCTCAGTTCAGGTCCCAAGTACTGAGGAGGGGAGCATGCCAAGGGATCCAGACATGTAGGCAGGGTGTGCTGGCTGCAGATGAAGAGGCACCATGGCATGGGTGACTGACACGTACCCCAGCCTGGAGCTGTCTGGGGATAACCCGAGCATCTGGTGAGTCTATCTGCAGCAATGTTCTACACCATTTGTCCAATATATTATCTTTTCTCCCTCTGCATGACTCTGTGCAGCGACCTAATGGACCCCTAGGAAGAGTCCAGCTCCAATGCAATTAGCACAAACATCAGAAAATGTCTCCTCATCACACAACTCCATATAGCCAGAGCACAGCTTAAACATATTTATTCTGTGCAAAGCTTATGGAGAATTTGCGTTAGAAAACAGAGACAAATGGAAATTTTGGCTTTTTTTTCCTGTTTTTAAAGCAAATGTCACCCAAAGAGCTATTCACCTATTATCTAGATTCTGTTGTTGATAATGCTAGCTTTGCAATATTAATTTTAAAAATTTATTTTAAAGCAATACTAGGAAATGCATTTTGCACCATGTAATTATATTAATAAATAAATTTGTTTGATGTTAAATATTTATTCTTCTCTCATTATACTTTTGATGCTGCATGTATTTACAACGAAAAAATGCATTTTCAAATGTCTTCAACCTGGTTTTATGACTATTTGTTAATTACAATCCATTAAAACCTTAAGATTTTGAGTGGAGGGCTTGAGGTTCTTTTTTTTTTGTTTAGTTCTTTTTCTTTTTTTTTGAATGGCCTGTTTTGCTTTGGTTGGCATAGTGAAAAGAAAAAAGTAATTTGGGTTCAGCATGTAGAATTTAACTAAGCTTTATTTATTTTATTGTCAGAAGTAATAATAGGGAGTAATTTAAGTACTTTGAAGATGTGCATTTAGTGGTCTTTGAAGCATAATCCCATTAAGATTAATAATGAATTACATCTGAGAAAGACTATGTCCCTTAATGCTAATGTCTTTTGCAAGGTGGATAAATCGCTCAATTTAACAGCAAAGACAAATGTGCAGAGGAGCTGTAGTTGTATTGGCTTATTTGATGTTGGGAGAGTCTAGTTTTGGTGAGGTTTTTTTTGGTTTTGTTTCAATCTAGAAGACCCAGAGACTAATGGTCATTGACTTATTATGGTTTGAGTAAAGCCATACCCAGGGATGTCCAGCTCCCTTGAATATTCACCATTCACTTTGCATGACTGCAAACCTTGCTGGTAACAGTTCCACCATTGCCAAAGACTTCAGTTTTCCCAGCAAGTATTGGTCATGGTGTGTACAGAAAACCTGAAGCGACCAAGATGGGCTGAAGGGCTAAATGATAATGTAGTTGGTCTAGTTCTATTTCAGCTCCATAAACTGTGCTCCTAAGTGTCCCATGTGGTCTTTCACAGAAACCAGCGTTCAGGATACCAACTTTAAATTTCACTTAGTGGTGCTGCAGTTCTCTGGAGGGGAGAGATTCTGTTTCCTTGCTTGGAATGCCCACACTTTTTGTGGCATGCATAGCTATGAAGTAAAAGGTAGATACATGTAAAGTGTGCACCTGGATCTTTGGGAGCCCATCCCTCTTTTAAGAGGAACGCACCCAAGGACTGAAACAGAGGCTGCAAAGTAAAGCATCAACTTACGGTTCACACCAGCCAAACCATACTTCAGTCTCCTTTCACATCCCGGTGGGACAGATCCTGCTCCCACTCAGGCAGGATAAACATCACTGGCAGGACACTCAGCAGAACCTCCTATACCCTGCTATTATTACATGTGTGTCAGTCAGCTAAGTCTTCATACTACTTAATTTATAAGAGCTAAAGAGATCACATTACACACTGGAACAACCACAAAATCAGTGCTGCTTTGCTCAACAAATAATGCTATATGTCGCTTCTGATTACAATCGGTTCAAGGGGGCAACAAACCTCACAGTATGTGCAGCCTTCAAAGCACCTATTAAAAATACATTTTTATGTTGTAATTGCTTGCTAAGATAGATGCATTGATTTCTCCCCCTCACATCTGAGAAGCAATTGCACAGACTTATATTCAGAAGAATACACATAATATACTTGAAAAACTAAGCATGAAAAATCAGTTTAGATTTCACTGAGTGTGAATTTGGGGAGAAAAATTATTCCTCCACCTTCTCACTACTAATGCAGAAGGGTTTATTTTTGAATGAAGGCAATATGAGCTTAAATTAAATGTCAAATATAATTTAACATTAAAGCATGAAGTGGCTGAGCGTGTGCGTGTCAAAACTAGCAGCTCTTCTGAGTGGTTAATTGCTATCTACAAAATAATAACCTATAAAAAGATCTCTCATTTTCAGTAGTGAGGCTTAAATTTACTGTACTGGAATAATTCTAACAAAATAGAGCTTAGAAGCCTTTTTAGTCACCCATGCCACATGAAGACACACAATGCCAAATAAAAACATCTGCAATCTGGCTGCCTACTTCTCTGGGAGATGTCTAGACTCTTTTTATAATCAGCAATGAGAAATAGACACTTCTAGGCTGCAGTTCATCTTGTCCTAAACTAGATACCTAAAATAGGCCAGAAGAATCACATTTGAAATATGCCTATTGCTCTCCACTGACTGTAAAGGAAGCCAGGAATGATTAATTCAGAGGAAGAAAGCTACAAGGCAATGTGTAGAAAAGGATCCAAACTACATTTTCTGCCAACAGGATCAACTAACCAATGCTGGAACTAGATACATATTTTTTTTCACTGACACCTGATAGGTAACTGCTATTAGTGTTAGAAAGTGGTTATTTTATGCAACACTTTAGAGAGTAGTGAAATCCCTGCCAAAAGAAACTCCAAGTCTGAGATTTTAGCTCTGGGACTGAACTCTAGAAAGACACAACAACAAAAAGAGCTAAAACTGAGCGAAACTGTCCCAGCGGAACTAACCTCCCATGCATTTGTACACCTGCTTAATACAAGTACTCCCACAGGGCAGATCTAGACAACTTTCTAAATAAGGCTACCAGTGGGCAAAGGTCTGTATGCTGTATTACAATGGACTGGATGGAAACCTTCACTAAACCAGCTGAGTTCTACTCAAAGGAAGGGGTCATTTTGATAGGGGAAAACAAGACAGAGAGGACAACACATGGTTTTCATATTGATAAACCTTCTCAAGGTTAGGTTATGACTTCATTTTCCCTTTTTGATACTTTTTTGGTGGTATTCCTAAATATGTAACAGCAAAACTAATACAGAAAATCAGACTCAAATACATGAGGAACAGCGAGACAAAATCCTGATATGAGTGAGGTTAACAGCAAAGCTATCACTGACTTGAATTAATACACAGTTTCAATCCTTCAGCATTTATAACAACTAAAAATCCAAGGTGGTTTCCAGAATATGTCTTTGTAATATCTCTATACAACTATTTCTGCTAGAAGGAGAAAGGGATTTGAGATGAGAGAAAACAAGAAATCAGTTTTGTAAAGGCATTATCATTGGCATCAATGAATATAAAACAATAAATATAATTTTCATAACGATTTTTTGTTTGTTTTCAAAGTTACATTTCAGAAGTGCAACACGGTCTTCCAATTTTTGTGAGGTGATAGGAACCTGCCATATTCATTTGAGCGTACTCACTGATACTGAAGTTTTGTTATAAAAATTACAAGGTTCATGTACATCACATGATGGAGAGTGTTGGAAAGTTAAATTAATAGAGTAATCTGAACATTAAATATATACCTTAAATAGGTATTTTCTATATAATTAGAAAATCATTGAGTTAGATTTCTAAACAGTAGATATAATATGGGGTGATATGGAGTGATAAGCAGCCTGGAAGCACAAGGGAAGGAGTAAGCAATTCTTGTTCAATCCTTTCTATCAAAACAGATGTATATAAGCCCTACAGAGCTGCCTTTTTAGTTTAAGATTAAAAACTTTAAAATGTAAGCAAGGCTTCTGTCTTGTTGAAAGCTACTGGTTTGCTTGTTCTCCTGCGTCCAAAGTCAGCGCTGATAGTGCCCAGCAGCCTGATGCAGAACGAGGCCAGAGACAGCTCATGGCTCTGGTAACACCATCACACTGCACAGCTGCTGCCAAATGTACAAATATCCAGGAGAGTTTTACACAGTGGCACAGGCCTCAGGCATGGTGCTGACATCCTAGATTGCCTGCCAGCTTGGCCACCACTTGTCCTCCCTGCGGATCATCGGGTGCCAGCTGTGAGCTGTTTTGAGTGGCTCCCAGCTCCTTCTGCCTGCTGTGTCTGAGATGAGGTGTTGCCATATTGGCAACAACATCTCGGCACCATCAGAGCAGCCCTGAGCTACCTCGTTTTCAGCAGTGGGAGCACAGGTCTTCATTTGCCAAAGCAACAGTGAGGACCAGAGTGTTTTTTCAAGCTGTAACACAGTGTGCACAGGAGACACCTCCTCTGCTACCATCCCTCCCCTTAACATACCATGGACAAGCAGAGGGGCTTAGGGTTATTTCATGCTCTCAACTGAGGCCTAAGGAACAGGATGTTGGTGTATTCCTGATTTCCAGTTTGGCTCCTGATAAGAGTTTGCTGATGTGGCTCTTCCTTCATGTGCAGCTTACATGAAGCTTTTTACAGTCTCATTATCTTTCCTGCAATGGCATTTGTGTCTACTGTCTGCTGTCCTGGCTCACAAAGAGACACAAGGATTATCTGCCCTCTTAATAGGTATGGGTTGACGCCACAGAAAGTAGAATGAGAAGTAGAAGGCAAATTATACTAATTTCTTCCTCATTTCAGGGGTATCCCAATGTGCTAATGCACAACTGCTCTTGCCAGCCTGACAGAATAAGCCAAAGAAAGACTGGTGCTTTGCTGTACTGGGTAGAAAAAGCACCTATCCCGGTTACTGAAAGAGAGTGTAACATCCAGGGGATGCTGTAGCATTCTATGGAGTGACTTGGATTGAACACTTATTGAAAGATGAGTAAGAATATCTTCGTGCAATGACTCCAGTGATTACATTGTGGGAACAGAAAGTGAGTCAGAAGAAAAGGCCTGTGCGGAAACAGCAGCAGATGCAGTAAAACTCTGGCATGGGCAAATGTTACTTAATCTGGCATAAGGTCTGCTGACATCAGTTCATTTACTTGTTAGCAATTCTGAATTTATGCAGTGTGATTCAGAGTTACTCCTAATTTGTGTCACCTGGTTGCTCCTTTTTCAGCAAAGCACCAAGAGCTGGCTCTTAGGCTACTATAGAGACTTAAAGGTCTCTACACTTGCTACCTAAAGTTTGGTAACCTGCTCCCATCAGTGCCATGATGCTTCATTAACATAATCCATTCACAAGAAGCTCTGCCTTCTGTATATTTGAAGTCATAAGGAATTCTTTAAAATAAGAAATAATCACTTTGCCCACCAAAAGAGGATCTGAATACCTTAAAATACTGGTCATCATATTGTAGATCTACTTGCAGTATTTGTTGTAGGGTCTCCTATTCTTCTGCAAGCTAAACTTCATCACAAATAATTAAGAACTTTATCTGAAACCTCAAAACTTGCTAATTTAGCAGAAAAGATGCATTGTAACAGACAAACTCCAGCAAATTTTGCTGAGGTGGTTTAGATGCTACTGCTCTCAGTTATTTTCCCCATCCTTCTGCCAAAGTTACTGCCCCTGGACAGAAGGGCAAACTAAAATGTGGGCTCATATCTCACACAGCCCCTTCAAACTGCTGAGATATCAGTCTGCAAAGTGATGCCCTTGAAGTACAGGTGTCCAGACTTTTTGTTGACCCTGATACTGGGCAGAGTTGAAAGAAATATGTCCATCAAAAGCCTTAAAAACAAGAGATGAGAAAACAAAACCATATCAAAACTACCTCGGTTTTCTGTCCCACTTGTTTTCTCAGTGAATTCAAGTCACAGCCTTGTTTCTCTACAACTGTCCTTCTAGTTGCTAATTTTAGCCAGAGTCCTCCATTACAGGGTAAGATGAAAAAGAAGTTATGAAAGGATGTGAGCCATAGCTTTCCTAAACCTTTCATATTTTTTAAGTTCCTCAGTCAGCTCCTATATATTTTTTCTGGTTCTATCACAATTCCAGGACACAGAATGGAAACACAAGTTGCCAAACAGATGCAGCTATTTTCAAGAAAAAGCCAAAACCTTCCGTCCTCTCTCAATGATCTCTGATTTTCAGAATCTTCCCTGAACATTCATCAAATATTCCCTTTGTCTGTTGTCATCCCTCTTAAATACATAAAGAACTCATTCATGAATGTATAAACTTTTGTCAGTCTCTAAAGTAAATGGAGTTTTCTTTTAAAATGCTTTAAATCAAAATCGCTCAGCACATAGCGCTCTGTACTGTTATCCTCCTTTCTTCAGAAAGCGTGTCTGCTTTTGATCCTTTATTCCAGACTTCTTCCCAGCACCGATTTCTCTGTCAGTTTGGGATCTGTGCCCTGTGTTAATGTTTAGATGGTATATTTTGATGTTTTTCCTGTCTTTCTTTTAAAAAAATCTCTCTCTTAAAATTGTTGCTGGTAAAGGTTAAAGACACTCAAGGATAATGTAATTGAGGCTTTTGTTCTTCCTCTCCACCCCCCGCTATTATGTGAAGAAATGGTCAAGTAACTGCTGATGGGCCAAAAATTCCACTTGAGTTGCATCAGCCTCTGCACCTGCACAGATTTGGTCTATCCTACTACAGAATAAGGGCTGAAACCTACCAAAGAATAAAGACCGCAGTGCAGGAAAAGGTTCCTTTTGAGGAAGCAATCAATCTCTCTATTTCATACTTGGACCCCCGCCCCCCCAGCCCCCCCAAGTTCTCAATATTGCATGCTGAGGGATTTACAATCTTGCTTTGATAAGCCATATAAAGAAATGCTGTGCAAGGAGATCACCATTCAGGAGTCACATCATCTCTTTCCAAAAAACATCCAATATTCTTTGGACACTGCTTCATGTAATACCTTTCTCTAATGGCTAAATTGTCTTTATTCATCTAGTGAGAAAAGTGGCAACAAGGCAGTGGGGACTGAGCCAACTATAAGACAGAACATATCTGAAAGAGCAAAGAAATCTTTCTCTGGTGTNAGATTGAAAATCTGAAGCCCTGTAAGTAAAGCCGACATTTCCACATAAGGCTAAATTCTCTGATTTGGTTCACTGGAAAACTCCACAAACTCTATCAGTACAGCAGGTGGTAGAAAGGAAGGAAGGTGGCACAGTAGTTATTTACACTGCTATTATAATAATAATTTTAAAAGAATGTATATACAAATATAAGATGAGAGTCACATTACCTGAATTCCACTTAAGCCCCTGTATTATCTCATTCTGATCTAAACTGATTTTGTCTAACACAGCAGTGGGTTGTCCATATAGATGCACCCCAACGTAGAAGGCAAAAAAATATCCACTCTCATTTGTGGTTCTGACTTGGTTCTCTCCTTTTATTGAATATCCATCAGAAGGTCTAGGTTGATAAGAAGTTGTCAGTCGAGAGTAAGTAGCAGACTTTGGTAAAATTGAGGCCGTGTAAATTTGGGTCAAAGAGAGCAAGTAATACTGAAAAGCTGCAATAGAGCAGGGAACTAATTCTATGTCAGTCTGAATAATGGAAAGTATCACAGCCATTGAATTATCCTTCTCTTCCCATAAATGGGAATTGCTAGCACAACTGTAAAGCCTTTTTGTCACTGAAGTGATACAAGCATCAAGTAAGAGATGTCATTAACAAATGTCGGGTATTTTAGTGAAGTGTGGTGTGATGGACCCTGTGACAAAAGAAACACAATAATGAGCAAGGACTTCTAAAATATAATGCAGGGACACATTAGTCACATGGAGGCAATGCAAACCAAAGAACAGACTGTCAAGAAACCTGCGTTGATTTCCTTCTGGATGTTGCAGATTTGGAGGTCATCAGTTTTGGTCAGCTGTGGATCTGGCATATTGGTACTTTCCCCAAAAGAAGGAATTTCTTAGATAATAATCTACCAAGTGGCCTGACCCAGTGCTGCTGAGACTGCGCTTCTTGCATAGTTTGAACTGGCTCAAT
>VYZX01020971.1:31847-41929 GCA_013401335.1 Brachypteracias leptosomus | reverse complement strand
CCCCAAAAAAAAGAATCCAAATTAGGGCAAACAAAAAAAAAAAAAAAAAAAAGAAGAAAAATCTCCCAGGTGCAGTCTACAAACACAACATAACACAATACTTTTTGGCTGTTATCCTGTGGTTCTGAACAGTCACAGACCCTGGATCCTGCACAAATATCCAACGGCAGGATTAGTCCTATGGTATTATGACCTTAGTGGATATATACTTTCCTCTTAATTCTTCCTTTATGGCCACCTACCTTTTTTTCTTCCTTTTAAATGACCTAAGGATGTCTAAAACCTCTGGAAAATGGACTTTAAGAAACAAAACTAATTGCATCTATAAATTCACACATCTGCAGAGCAAAATTTTTTTGTTCGTTTAGGTAGCAACTGAGGCAGATGTAGGACAAGATCCATTTTTCCTGTAAAAATTTAAGAATTCTCATGAGGTTCACTAAAATTAAGTATAACTTAAGTGTCTATAGGAGCTTAAGTGTCCTCACTTACCAGCCTGGTTTCCACAGTCAGTTGCTAGTCTCGGTGTCAGAGTGGTAGCTACTAGCTCTACATGTTATGTTAGTATGGATTACTACTCTATCTAGCATTTTATAAAGCTCTTTGATGAGTATAAACCCCAACCACTTATGAGAACAAAGCAGTAGTTACCAATGCTGCACAGTATATCAAGACAGTAAATACAGTAAGATATATATGCATGTTTCTTACTGCCTAACCCTCCATACAATTTTCTGTCTGCTAGATGCAAAACTGCAACATACTCTCAGGGTCTCTTTTACTAAGGACTGGTCACTTCTGGCAACTCCCCCGGTCTCATGCCATTACCCAGACACTTATGTGGTTTAGTGTTTTATGTGATTATAGGTTTGGACTGGAAAGATTACAATTTGGCAGGCTAGAGGGTTTCCACAATTAATATTAACCCTGTAGTTGTCAATAGTGACCCCTTCCAGGCTGTGCTTGGTTTTCCTTGTTCCATTTCCCCTCTCCCTCCTCTATAGGCCTTGTTTAACTCTTTGCTGAAAAATATCAAATAAATGAACTGAGGTGACATGAAAGCAATTTCCTTACACTGACCTTCTTTGTGCTCTGGTCAGCCAGGATTTCCTTATTTCATCTAAGAGAAAGACAAAGAACACACTCCTAAACCCAGCACTATTTGCCCAGCAGCCTACCAGGTTGTGCTACTATTAGCACGGCTAGCTCACTAACAGCACAGTGGTTGCTTCCCATCAGTTTTTATAAGAAAGTATTTACTGACAGGTCAGAAAGCAAAAATGGCAGATTGAATGTACTAGAGCTTCTGTACCTGTAATCCTTTACTAAACCTGTCCCAGAAGGACACCTGCAGATTTTACAGTGTGATTAAGATGAGGTTGTCAGTAAATGATGGGTTTGATTTCAGGATTTGGCTAAAATAAGGAAGATACTTTGCCTTTTTGACTACTGTATTATTTTCTTTGTGGTCTTTGCACTGTGTCTCATGTTTGTGTCGTTTCCAGATTCAGCAGTAAACAGATCTTCCTTATGTGCCCACACTACAGGGCATCCTGCACCAGATACAACAAAAGAAGGACTCTTGTTTCAGCTCAGTTATCTAATTACTGAGGCTTCAGGAAAATGCCTGAGACAAGTTTAGAAGAGAAATAACAATGCTGAACTCAATACTATTATCTAGGTGCAAAGCAGGATGGGAATCAAGTCACAGATTACTGGAGACTTAATTTGGCAAGGTGATGAGGACCCTGAGTTCAGCCCTTCAAAGGGGCTAGGCACCACCTTAAATCTAGCACAAGTTCCAATGACTTTCATAACATAGATAGAAATATCATTACTTTGCATCCCTGAAAGGAATCACATTTAAGAATCAAGAAGTTAAGATTTATTATGTAGAAAGACCAAGTACCCATTGTATTTCTTCAAGTCAACTGCTTTTACACAAGTTCAGACTATTACTTAATATGAAAAGCACGGGCTGGAGATGGGACAGGAGATGTGTAAGACATGTGTCACGAAAAAAAGCTGGAATTAATGGATGGGTCTCATCAATCTCAGCTTGTATTTGTGATGAAGACAGTGCAAAGTGAATATACACCTTAAATAAGAAAGGGAATGTCAAAAACATGACAGTTATAAATCCAAGGTCAATAGTAGCCTTCAAAGAGTTTTCTTAAGCAGTTGTGATGGATTCCCAATTTGCAGAAAGTTTTACGTAAGACAGCTTGACACTTTATTGCCAGAAGTTTCACAGCATAAAAATTTCAAGGCTTTCAGCTAAAGCAGATATATCTGAAGGAGATTACAGAACCTTGACCTCATTTTTGGTACCTATGTTAGTTAAGCCCTGAAGAGGATCCCAAGTCATATCAGAGTGCTAAATTTTGCCAAGCAATGGCACTAATTTCCTTACATTGGCTGCTTATAAATGGTAGGTTAGTTTAAGCCAAAGCTCACGAAAGTCTTGACAAATATTACAATTGACTTTCACATAAACCCCATAATGTCCTTTTCATCTTGAAGGCTATGTAAGCACTCCACACATTCATACACTGGTGAAGTTCAGCAGCTTTCAAACTGATATAGAGCAACTATTCAGCAATTTAGAGCAAATCTACACAATTCTTTGGAAGAAAATACGAAGTCTACTTTAAAACATCATTTCCAGGGTTATCTTAGGTGGATACAATGTAATCACTCACAGTTTAACAGCATATGTTTTGCCTTGAATCTGTATAGTCCCTCTGAGAAAATAACCTTATGTGACCTATTTTTGTTTATTGTTTTAAAGCTAATCCCTGAACAAGCTTTACGTTGTTTTCACACAGCGCTCTCAGTGAATCCCAAAGTCTCTAAACTCTGGATAAGGTCTCTAGCCTCCAGGGAATGACACAGCGGTTCAGGAGTCACAGCACCTTCACTCTGCTGCCATGCAGCAGTGGTGTTTCCTTCAGTTCCTGTGGTCTTCCCAGTTTCATCTTCCTACCCCAAATCTGCCATCACTATCTCTACCTTGTTAATGCTACAGCTCATTAGTTGCAGTAGTGGGCAGCCTAGCGCTGTATTCTCCTTCTTCCATTGTTCAGATAAAGTGGTTTATCATTTCTTTGCTAGTCTATGTCTATTAATTTGTAGCTCTTTTACAGTAGTTCATTCATACCAAATCGGAGGACAGATGTTAGATACCAGAGCAGAGAGACACACAGATGTACTTGTACATGAGATTCCTTCCAATCTCCTTCATGTCTTGATCAAAATGATGTTATTTTTTCTTCAGTGTATATTGGGAATTAAACAGGGGGAGCGAAAATATAAACAAATACCAATTCTGTAGAATTACCAAAACAGAGAATTTACATTCATACTGTGGTTCATATTGGCATCGGTTATAAAACAACACATCCAAGAATCAGAAAATGTGTCATGGTTTAATTTCTAACCATAGATGCTAAATTTTAAATCTAAGTCTGAAAGATAATTTTCTTGAGCAACTCATCTCCCACTTCAACTGAATGAGCACAACTTTTGGTCCAGTCTGTTTTCCTGGATACCTCCCAAGGGACATGATCCTCCACTGCCTTGCCTAGACATCGATACTTTTGCACAAAAGGTATAATGTGCTATCGTTCTTGTTGTAACACTCACTCTCACTATCCTCTCCTGCTGAGCAGGTGAAAATGAGCAAAGGAGCTGGAAGGCTGCAGAGTATAAATCCTTACACCTGCGCTTTCATTACCAAATCTTTTCTATTGGAAACGTAGCATTTAAAATCATAGCAGAAAAGAGATTACTTTTAAAGACAGTGAAATTAAAATTTTCTGTTAAAGTTGCATAAATGCAAAGAGCCCTGTGTGTTTTGAATGTTATTTTACACAAGATGAAATTCTGAAAATAATAGTTACACCTTTGGAAGCAATACTATTCATTTTAGTAAAGTCAGTCAAATGTTTCCTTTCTTTAGAGTCTTGGGTGAAAAAACAAAAAGGATCCATTCCCAGTCTGACACCTCTCTTGAGCGGATTTAACCCTCATTCCAACCACTATGCCTCCACTTCTTTGCTTCTCCTTGAACCTCATAAATAAGCTATGTAGTGACTCGGGACCAGGCTTGCCAGGCAACGGCAGTGACAGGCAGCAGGGGGGGCTCACACACAGGGTTACTTGGTTGGCCTCGCATATTTTTATGTTCATTTTCACTCTTTACTGATGGTAATGGCAGAATAGAGAATTTCCATCGCAGTACTAAACTTTGGAACCTAAATTTTCTGATAATTTCCTTGGAATTTCTGTACATGAATGCTTTTGATGGTAATTTATATCTATTTCTTGCATTGAGACATTCATCAGCAAATCTCAAAGCACTTTAGAAAGGAGATCAATGTCATTATCATCATCTTGAAATTAGCTTACCAAGAGATTATTATTTCTGGTACAACGTGATTGCTATATAAAAGCAGTATGAATGCAATGGCATTTGCCTTTATGCCATAAGCTTAACAACGCTGTCTGAAGATTTCTTTAACCAAATCAGAACAAGGCAGCCTTAGTCTTTTCTGCTATCTTGAAAACCCAACAACAAAGGAAGGATTGAAAGAAATATAAGTCTTTTTCACTAAATTAAGAAATCCAAGCTAACTTCACTATGTATTTTACTTAATTCCAAACATATCATTCCAGAAAGGCTGACTCAGAAAGAAAACAGAAACACATGCACTAGAAGGAAGCTTTGCTGCTCACAGGTTTGCAGAGTTCCATGCCCACAGAAAGGGCTTCACTCATGTTTTGTGGAAACACTGGCCCAATCCTGAGTAACATTGTGCTTGCTCTCTCTTAAAAAGAAATAACAGAGGCCTTCAGAGAATTTCATGCTAAATGTCATATTGAAAATTGTTTACTGGTAGCCTTTTTGCTGCAATGCATCCTTGACAGGGCTTAAATGTCGTCCTTACAATGCAAAGCAGAACTCAGGCAAACCATGATAACTCTTTGCAAGGGAGGGAAGATGGAAGGGAAACATGATGAATACGTAACAGTAGCCAAAGTATTTCTAAGGAGTATGTTCTTTCATGAACACCTTTAGTACAGCACAGCTCTAAATTGGATTTTTACATGTCTTTGAAGTAAGTGCATGAGAAAAAAAATATTATTTAGTCTGAAAAACAGAAACAGGTAATGGTTAGACAGAAACAATCATTTTTGCACTGCCAAAAGAAAAAACATGGACAAATGTGTGTTTCTGAAACAAAATTAAAGAGATTTGTATTTAAAAGAAATTTTAAATAGAACTGAAAGATGTGTTTTAATAACTTGACTGCTTCTACCATTCAGGCATCAGCCTCAAGACAAAAAGCACATAAAGCAAGAGAAAGTTCTGTAACCTTTTCAATATTCTTCATTAGACTCCACCATCCACAGCCCCTAGAGTGAACTGCATCATCAAATCAATTGCACCAAAGCCTCCTCTGATTTATGAAAGGCCTCACCATGGAGTTTTCATATACTAGTTATTTAAGTACTGAAAAGTCTTACCTATAGATCCTCAAGTAATTACACACTGAGAAAGCTCACGCAGAGCAGATTTTCAGCAAAGGGAGGCCACTGTAGGAACAAAAGACTTTTACAGCTGAAATCAGGCATGTATTACGGGTTTGTGTTTTTATAGGGTTGCATTAAGAACTGAGCCCTGAGAGCAGCACAAAATGAGAGCAAGGGGACTTTCCTAGTGATAAATCTGAGGAGATATAAAGGCATTTCCAGAATCATTACTATGATGAAAACCAGGCACAGGTCTTCGTTTTTCAGCTGTTCGACTAAATCTTTTTGGTGACCTATGATGGCATGTACACATACATATGCATATGGCAGATGCTACAAATAATGCCACCTTTCTACAATTATTCAGCTTGGAATTTTTTTTTTTTTTAAATGATCTCATACCCTTTGTCTTCTCATGCCCCACCAGCACAGGAAAAAAGAGAACAGCCAAGTTGTTTCTTGCAGGAGTAGCATCTGCTGCACTCCTGCTTCTGGGATTTGGGCCACGGATTTGCATGGGAGGTTCTTAGTCTCCAGAGTGGTAGACCACTGTGTCACGATGGTCTGGGCAAAAAGAATGCTCATACCTTTTCTCTGAAACCTGTCCTTCAAACACAACAGCAATAGAGCTTTTTAATGCATTTTGCAGAAGGAATGTCATCTTGGTGTCTTGATTATTTCCAGATACGTAAGTAATTCCCACTCTGCAATGTAGTGAAACCAGCAAAAGCAGCATCAATGTCCTCATCTTCGCCAGTGGAAAATATTTTCTCCCTTTCCTTCTCCCTGTCCAAAGTCTCTAAAAAATGAACTGGATAAGTAAATCAACATTCACCCCTTCACAAAATGGAAAAATACCACATTTATATGCTTTATACTCTTTAAAAAGATTTATGTACGCTTTATAAACATTTATACATGCTTATACTCTTTTAGGAGAAAGGGCAAACAGAACTTTGCAGAGTCTTTGCACCAAACTCAAATAAACTTAACACCTCTGCTTACCTTCAATCAATTTAGTTGGTAAGCTGCACATTCACTGATATTTTTGCATATTGTGGCTCCAAAAGAAATCTAGCTCCCATCAATAGCAACAGCTATTGTCTAGTCTTCCTCAGAGTCAGCTGCTGATCACTGACAGTTACACATAATTATTGAGCTTTGTAGAAATAGATTAAATCCCTACCAAAATGCAACTACAATCTAAATACAGAAGACTGAGCCATTGCAACTCTGTGATGCACCTCATGTGAGCATAGTCACACGGTATTATGAAGGCATTGGGTTAGTTCTTACTTGTGATGCTTATATACAATGATATATTAATTAGGTTACAATTTCATTGATAACCCAGGAGCTACAGCTACTTTTGTGAGGTGTCCTATAGTTGAGATTTTTTTTCCAAGTAATTAAATATCCCAGATTGCATTTTGGCGGATTTTAAAACCCCTCTTTGACAAAGTCACTCAGCTGCTGCATATTAATCACTATCAAATAAAATCCTAACCTGGGCCCTCTTAGTTTAGCTAAAAATAATGCAGCATCAACACTTCCTACTTAGAAAGCACACAGTAATGCATAAGTGGGGGATTAGGAGGAACATGTGCTCAAAATAAAAAAGCTAAAAGGTCTAAAACTACCTGCAGGTGAACTTTGTTGACATCCTTGAGTTATGGCCTGTCCTAAGGACAAGAACCAGTATGCAGACAATTTGAGTGTAGTTAGTAGAACACCTTTATTTTAAAATTTTTTTGAACCCAATAAAGCAATTTTAACTAGATTTAGTCAAAAATTACAGAAAGTTAGAATGAATATTGCTATCCTGAACACAAATCCTTTTTATAACTGAAAGGGAAAAGTATTTTTAAATGGTAAAACACATGGATTTGTTCTGTAGTTGTGCTTACACAAACTACTGTCTTCTTCTGGATCATCTAGCAGATGCTTTCAGTGTATGATCATATCATCCTTGGGAAGCTGAAACCTTATGTAGACTTAGGATAGGATTTTCAAAGGATTGAAGCCCTAACTCCATTTAGGATCTTTTCCATAAACGCTAATCCTGATTGCTTGATGAGACATTTCACTGGTTACTGCATCTTTACTATTTTTAAAATACAAAGGCAGCAGAGCTGAGGTTTGGGTTCACCTAATAGAACTCAGAATAAAATATGGCATCTGGTCACAAAGATTTTGCTCTCAAAAGTGACTGATGTTTCTGATTTGTCATTGATCGAAGTGCAATTTATCTTCCTTGGGGAAATAAGAATGACACAGAATTTTCCAACAGGTGTGACTCACTAACTGTTTTCTTTCAATGAACTTTTAGAAGAGAAATCACTATCGGATTTGGCAATGGGTGTACTGGCTTTCCTACAACTGCTACTCTTACAGTGCTAATGACTTGTGCTTGTATCTGATCACACTGAATGACCGTGCCACGAGGCTCCCTGGGTCCCAAGGGATGCTGTAGCAACTTGGCAGCACATATATTACCTGATGTCAGACAGCACTGTCTCTAACAGCAGCAGCATCCATCAGCTGCCACGAGCTAGGAAAGAAAGCAGCTGTTTCCAAATCTTTTTGAAATGATGTGTAATACACTCAAGTGTACCTCCCTTCCTCTCCCCTGGGATGTATTATAAATATTATGAATTTGTATTATTAATACTGTATGAGCGTTGGAATATTTATTGTAAGTGAGGGGCCTTAACATTTGTACAATTCAAGTGTGTCTAGGGAGTCTCTCACTAAGTGCTGATCTGCAACTGTTTCTAGAGAAGTGTAAATATCACAGGACAAGATTCCACAATGGTTTGAGACCAAAAGTAAAAAATGTCATATTATCCTACAGGGCTGGTGCTGGAAAGTATGCAGATATATGACAGGCAGCCAAGTGTGAATTTTGACAGGGATCAGGCAGACAGTCTAGCAAAAGTGTAATAAGATTGTTAACGAACAAGAGATCAATAGCCTTTTAATTTCTCCACCTGAAGTACTGCAAAATGCTCCCTGTAACAGGAGTTTTTCCAGGGAAGGATGTCAGCTACTCACTAATCAAAGCTACTTTCTGCAGCAGTAGTGTGCCTCACAAATCGCCCTTTAAGAAACTGTTTCTGATTCACTTGTGAATCAAATTGCACTCGTAGACCAATGTGGAATTGCTGTAATAGGAGAAAGCAACAAGGGAGGACACCTACTGATATATTACTTTTCTATTTTNCTGAAATGTATTTTTTTCATTTTGATGTAAAGCACAGACCTTCCATAATGATTTCTGGAACAGGTACACTTTTGATTGTTCACAGTTTAAGTGTTCAAGAAACTGATCTAGCATAGAGAAAATTTAATCTAAATTGCTAAATACATAGCTCTCTCCAGTAGAAATAACATTTTTACTTTTATTTTTAATTAAAATCCTCCTTATTCTGTTATGACATGTTTTTTTTTTCCTCCACAAACAATGAAATATTGCATTTTCAATTTTTTTCAACAGCATTCTTGAGAAAATGTGATCAAGTGTTACTCCAGGAAAGGACAGCCATCCCTCTAAAGCTGCAAGTGTTTCATGGCTGACTCAAAATACGCACAGAAGAAGAAAAAGTCAGACTATCCCACGATATAATCATCAAGCTGCCACAATCCCAACAACTGCAAAATTCTTCCTTCTGACCTCAGTGAGCCCCAGCTTTTCAGTTTTTAGGAGCTGCCACCCACCTTCTCACACATACTGTGTCACCACTTCAAACAAACTTTCCTTTAGTTTCAAGACCCAGTCCAAAAAAACTTCTCATCCTAAAAACTCTGTAGGAATTTGCATCTACCACTATCACAGGCTCCCACTGTCCTCATGTTATTTCTCAGTTTGTCCTGATCATTCTGGATCACAAGGTGTCTTTCTGTCCTCTGACACAAGTTCTACAACCTTACAGAGGAGCCTCTCAACCTAGACCTAACAGCCACATTGGTGTCCTCTTTGGATTTCAGCCACCTAGAACTACCCTGCTCTACTTTCCCTTGACTTCCCATCTCTTCCTTCTGCAGAGACTTTGCTTCCTTCATATATATGTATTTTATATATGTGTGTATATATAAAAAATATAACATGAATAAAAATAGATAAATATCTTAAACATTCTAATTTTATCTTTTTTCTGTGGAAAAAGATCTTCATTTCATTAAAACTGTTCAGTACAACATTCTGACTCAACTCCCAGTTCAAGTCTAATGATGTGAATGGTGTGGTGTGGAGGTGTAGTTCCCCCTTTCTGCTCTGTCATAATCTTATTTCCCCTACACAAAGTGTTCACTTTGTAGTAGTCTGAGTGTACTACATAGTAGTATGAACTCCCCAGCTGCCACCTTCTGGGAGAATACATATTAACAACCCACTTTAAAAAAGCCTTCTATTTATTCATGCATTTGGCATTTTAAAGCCATGGTATATAATTTAATACAAAAATATAAAATCAATAATGATTTAGTTCCAACTATAAAGCAAGTCAAGCACAGATCAATTTTCATAACATGCTAATAATCATTTAAAC
>VYZX01020969.1:6943-73178 GCA_013401335.1 Brachypteracias leptosomus | reverse complement strand
AACCTTAAACCACAACAGTCAGATAAGACAATTTTAACAGTCCCTTCTGGCCTTAAAATTTGTGATTCTACAAGCCTTTTAAAATTACAGGCTGAGGTCCTGCATGACACTTTGAGCCAGTTTTATTTTTGGTGGCTAAGCAGTGCAGTCAGGATATGGAGCAAATATAGCTATGGTGGAAGAGTGAACTTCTGCTGAGCACAGAGAAGGCAAAGCTCCCCCAGGAGCAGTACAAGAGGTGGGTAAGGCTGCGACGGGCATTTTAAAGATAGATAGGTGTTGTTTTGCAATGGCGATAAGCATCACGTACCTTTTTATAAATGGTAGGTCAGAGTGGCTTCAGTTGAACTCAGGATGGCAGCATTTTTGAGTTTTCGTACAGAATAGCCTTGAAGAGCAGGATGTGTAGTTTTCTCTGTGTTTTTAAAGCACTTGGGAGATTCCTTAAAAAAAAACCCAACGGCATGGCTGGGACCCAGAATTTGAAAACTGCTAAATTAGTGGTGCTTGAACCACTACAGCACAGGTACTTTGCAGCTGTGCAGTGTATTACGGTCTACAATTCCTTAATCAAATATTGTTCTCAAGTAATACTGGATACTTGTTCTCCAGTGATACTGGATCAAGCAGCCTTTCTGGCTGAAGCTTACATGCACGCTTCTTGTTGCTCCTTGTATTGCTCTGTATAACAAGCAGTTCATAAATCTCTGTGTCAACTAGTATAGTGAACACTGTCTGTTTAAAGGGGTATTTAAGTTTTACATTGTGGGATATCAGGGGATTGCAGGCATGTGTAGAATTAACTTTCAGTTACCTTTGAAATTAGCAGGTAATCTAGCTTTGTGGTGAAAGAACATATTCTCAAGTGTCCTTTAAGGTACCTATGCTGCTGAATAAACAGAAAAGGGTAGTAGATCAATGTAAAAATGTATTAAAATGCATAACTTTAATGAGATGATGACTTGCATAAACAGTGAAGACCAATGAGAAGATACTGAGACAGTGTAACATGGTACTTACTGTGTAAGTAACTTACTGTAGTATAGATGGATTTCAGAGAAATTAAGATACTGTATTGCGAAGTAGCTTGTGTTAACTCGAAAGTATCACAGTATGCACAAGGGGGCAGAGTTATTTTCACATGTACCCTTACCTCTAGTGTGCCATGGCTTCTGGTTACATAGCTGTGCAACTGTAATACTCCTTCAACCCAGATTTTACTGATAGTTCTGAGCCTTTCTGTTCTATAGGTTCTTTTCTAAGTGTTTGTAATTAAAAGACAGCGTAGCAAGAAGGCTGTCTTACAGCCTCTAAGCTAGACAGTTTAGCTTCCTAGATATTGTTGAATTGGTGTTCAAATACTTTTGTTATTTTGATAATCTGTCCTGGCCAGAAGATGACTAGAGATGAAGTAAAAACAAAGAAAGGTATCTTCTGTGTTCATCAGTGACATTCGCATCTGAGAATGTGTATAATGGAACTTCTTTCTTCTTGTCACTTGCAGGCAGAAATTGTCAAGAGGCTGAACGCTATATGTGCACAAGTCATTCCCTTCTTGTCCCAAGAGGTAGGTAGTCATTTATACTGGTGCTAATCTAAATGATTGTCTCATCATATCTATTACAAAAGTGGGACTTTGTGTTGAGATTGTTTCCTTATGAATCTCTTGGTGCTTGTAGATGACTTTCCACTGTGCTGTGACCACTGTAATTTCATGATCTTCTCCAAGTCCATTATAATACCATTTAAATATATTTATGAAATGGAATGTGTTGGAATGTCCTAAGCAAAATTTAGTCGTTTAAGTATTTTACTCTCATGAAGAATGCAGTTTTTCTCACAATTATGACTTTTGTCTGTCTGAAATGAGAGAACAACTTGCAGAATGCTAGAAAGGCATTTGTACTGCATTCTTGGCAGCTGGCATTAAAGTTTATCAGAAACTTCTATTTTGATGTACCACGTAGTGATGTTCAACACAGTACGCATATAAATGCAGGGGGTTTTTTTGTCTTTTTTCTCTCTGCATCCCAGATTACTTATTACCTTAAATCCTTTTATGTTTTCTGTGTATTTGGGGAATATAGACAGAAGATTGAAACTTGCTGTGAGCTAATTTCTCTGAGCACTAATTTTCTGCAAATTATGATTTGCTGGTATTATCTTGAGTGCATTTTAGATACTCTAAGGGACACTGGGATTTGTGGGAGCTTGTGGGAGCTAGCGAGAGAGCCTTGGAGCCACAGGCATGTGTGAAGTAAAACGAACGTGTGGTTCATGAAATGAGATCTTGGGTGTGTAATAGCTTCCACTCCCACCCCATTGGAGGAAAGGGACTGGATATTGAAGTCTGCTGGAAAAGTCTGGCATGCATCTGTTTAACTATTTTCATTTCAGTAGAATCTGTAGCTGAGAAGTCAAAGTCGGAATGTGTATTTCTGTGCGTTACAGCTGTGAGACATCGTGCCTGAGAATACGCTACAACTTTCTCCCACCTTTTCACTTGTTCCATAAAGTACCATTGCTTTTCAAGAGAGCTACTTATGCTGATGCAAACAAGAGGCTGGGTGCTCGATATTAGCATTCAGCTAATGTGCTGCGTGCATGCATGCGTGTGTGCATCTGTGTGTGTTTGAAATGGAATATCAAAACTAGAACCTGACAATGTTCATGAGTGCCGCTGCACTCGCTGCTTATAAAGATGGAATTGTGGAAAGTAAATGATGTGTAATGATCTAGTTACATTGCTGAGGGGACCAGAATTCAAGTTGTGTGTGGATCTAAAACTAGTAGCTGTTGATTTTGTGCTTTGACTGCTACAGACTCTCTGTACATCTAGTTACAGGGTTTTATTTGCTGTGCAGGAAAAGCATAGCCTATAAAAACAAAGTGAAAAGCTGATTCGTACTCATGCTAAAGTGAGCACTAAAATGACATGATTTTGAAACAAGGGCAGGGGTGAGTACTTGTCAAGCAAAGCTGTGATCTTGTCAAATAAATGGGATCAGCATTTCCACAACAGACAGCTTCTCTGGAGTATATGATACAGTGTTTAGTACTGCTGGTACTAGTATTGCTATTTTCAGCTGAAATGCTAAACAAAACTTTATTATGATACACAAGTAAGTCACACAGCTCTGCTTTCTCTGCTTCCACCAACACAGCCTGCTGTGCTTTCTTGGAGTAAGTGTTTTTTGCCAGTGTAGACAAAAAAAGGGATTACATGGGCTTATAATAAATTTGAAGAAAGATGTGTTTGATTCAGTGACTCATAGATTTTGGCCTTTGATTTTGGACATCTTAGCCTTCACCCCCTCTACATGCTCACATGGAATTGAGGAAAGGAGAAAAAAAAAGAGAAAAAACAAGGCTGTAGTTTTTTGAGCTTTGGTGTTAGTGACATCCCAGTCAGTTGAGCATGGACTTTTTTTCTTTACTCCCTATGCATCATGCTCTCCTGTTCCTGGAGCTAAATTGCCCTGGAGTCATTCTCCTGAAAGCTTGTATTGGTCCATTTTAAGTCCATGCCTTTGAGGGAGAGGACACTGTGAAGGCAGCACATTATACTTTTTTTTTTTTCCATAGAGGAGGATTTCCCATGTGCCATGTGAACTTATGAACTGTGAGCCAAGGACCATGATCACTGTATAACAATCTCCTGGCCAGCCAGCTAGGCATGAAGAGCAGTTTTAAAGTAATTCTGAACTTAGCCATAGCAGTAGTTTGTCATTAATACACTAGTTACAAGAATTATGTAAGTAGACAGGTGAGATGATCCAGATTGTAAATTTTGAAAATTACGTTGTCCCACTTCTGTCACGGGTACTGTTTACATTGTTAGGCTTTAAATCAGAATTTTGGGTTAAGCAGTTTTAGGTCTGAAAACAGACTCTTGTATGGCTTCTGTGCTAGTGAGCCTCTGCTTTTAAAATCTGTGGCCCATAAAGTTTCCTTCACCTGTTTTCATGTCATGTTTACCAAGTCGTACAGCAACTCCACTGTGCATGTTGCATGGTATCAAAGCTCTTTGAGCTACAGAGGAGGTAGAGAGGTCAAAAAATTCAAAACTTCATCAGTTTTGCATGTATTGACAAAAGGGAGCACTTCCTAAAAGCTGGTGTGCACATTTGTTTTGCGTGGGGGCAAGTGTGCTTTTTAGTTCATCTAGCAAGAGAGGAGGGGGTCTGGGCAGCAAAGAAGGATTTAAAAGGGAAGCACAAAAAATTTTTTCACGTGTCTTGACAGTGCCACTTTATATTTGGGTTAGGAAAATCTTAGTAATTGCTTGACCTCTGTTAGTAGAACACTTACTTAAATTAGTTTGTATCAACATATGCTGATGAGACAAAAGAGAACCAATCTGCTATCACCAGATTTAAGTATTCTGCTAGTTCTGGTTTCTGTCTAATTTGTATCTTTAAAAAGTGAGTATCTTAATGGAAGTCTCTTTATTTCATCATCTAGATTAATAGAGAATTGAATTGCAGCGTACTTTTGCTGTTTATGCATTTTGCATACAGTCTAATTGTGGAATTGTGGCTGAAAAATGTGATCTGACTCCATTGTATTGTGCCTGAGGGAAAAATGAACAAAATACAGTGGTTACATGCACTTGATGGCAACATTATTGCCTCATAATAGCACCAGGTTAACTTGTCTTATTGCTTGTTAACTTTGTAAGGAATCAGTGGCTTGTGATAACTCACTTAGAAGTAAGAAATTGTGTCCAAAATCACTAGAGATCTTGTGAAAAGGATGCAATTATAATACATCACTCTACTGTGTACTGGTGTCTGCTTTGTTTCAGGGGCAATCCACTAAAGTATTCAGGAAATTCTCCAGGCTTCTGTCAGTTTTACTGTGCTGTACATCATCTAAGCATATATTGCAAATGAAGTTTCTAGTCTGCCTAAATACACTGTGAAGTGGTACCTTGTTTTTACAGAGACTCTGACTTAGGCAGTCTGTAAACAACAGCACCAAGAAATACAAGCTTCCTGTTTTGATAGGAAAGAGTGACTTTATGGTTGAGGCATGAGATAGAACTCAGGGGTGGTGTGTGTTCAATTTCTACTGCAGTTGAAGGCTTCCTGTGTTGCAACAGTTATTTTCTACCTCCCTGTGATGTTGTGAAATACTAGTGTGCTCAAAGTAGTTCCTATTGCATAAGGTGAAGGGGATGCCAGCAAGGTTGTTGGTAGATACTTGGGAGGTTATTAGTGTTCAGTTAACTTAGTTTTGATCTGCTGCAGCTGGTATAGATAGTTCAATGTTCATATCATCGAATGATCTAGCCAGTAAGATGCAATTCATTTTAGGATCATGTCCTTGCTAATTCACACTGCTTCTCAACTGGATTTACCAGCTGCAGCACAGTGTGACACTTGCACAACCCTGTGGCTTTCAAGCTGGGGCTGGTTCCTGTCTGCTAAAGGTGGTGTGTGTGTCTAGCTGCAACCTGTGGCTACTGTGGGACCCTGTGGGCTATGGAGCGTTTAACAACCTTACGTGCTGGATAGTGGTATTTGTTCAGGGTGGCTGGAGATACTCATATATCACGATTACCTTCTTTTGAGTAAATATTGACTGCGTTTATATTCATGAGACACATTCAAGCCGTCTGATTTACAGCTAACAATGTAGCTGTAGCAACCTGGAGCTCCACAAAAGCTCCTTCAGAAGCCAGACAAATGTTCGCACTGTTGGTCCCTGTGAACTTCCATGCCACACTGCAAGCATTACGTAGACTGGAGAAGACTGTAATGAACTTTTTTGGAAGGTGCACTTTCCCTTCCGACTGAAAGGGAACAAGCTAGAAGTATTGCTCTTTAATAGGGTTCTTCAGTTTCCCATGCAAGATAAGGTTGTCAAATAGGAGTATAATAAAATGTCGAGCAGTAGCATGCATGCAAACATACAAAAAGGAAATGCTGTATCCAGTCTTTTCCTTTCAAACACTTTAATATTAGTTTTGATGGTTTTCCTTTTACAAGATAGATATGGACCATAATGTGCTTACTTGCCTTTGTACATACATTCCCTAGAGGTGCTTCTAAAGGTTAGTAAATTTGGATGAAGAGTGTGAGATCCATTATATAGAAGCAGAGCAGGGGTCCTTAGGTGCTACTCAAAAGGAAGTAGTTGGTGATTTGAGATGTGAGAGGCTGAGAATACAAAATTATTTTCCTCCATCTTAGATTTGCCCCAGACTAAGCTGAAACAATAACTACAAGGAAGCTGTCAGGTATCTGTAATCCTGCCAGGGAAGTCATCTTATTAACAGTTTATGCATATATTGGTAATAATGTTCTTATGTTTTTATGAAGTGACTATTGTCTGAGTTACAGGTCTGGATGCAGTGACCCTGCCAGTTCTTTCTAGTTTTCTAAGTGTGCACTGTACTCCATTGCTCTCCAGTTCTCACTAGTGGTTTTCTTACGGCCTCGTCTCATTATGCCATCTCAGAATGGCACTGTTCCAGTTCTTTAGCAGGACCTGGTGTGTACTCCCTCTTAGCAGATAATGCAACAACAAAATAATATGAATAAAACATAGCAGAGCCCACTTGCTTCTGGAAAGTGAATTGTTCAGTGAATTTTGCTTTCAATGTTGTTGTTGGTGCTAGGGAGTGGCTGGTATTAGGTGTTTTTAACACCAGTGTCTCTGCATGTGTACCAGGAGGAATTTGGGCTGCTCAGATGCTGCCAGCACAGCTCTCCTGTTATTGGGAGCTTCAGGGAGCTCTGACATGGTATAAAATGTCCAGGTATTTTTCTTCATGCTGAAGTGCCTGTGCAGGAGCCAGGGCTAGGTGACATGAGAGTGTGGTGAAACAATGCAATGATGAAAAAGCCTACGTCCATCTTGTGATCTCTATTATTGCTACCCACCGTGAGACTGAAAGGAGGTGATTTTCCAACAGAAGGCAAGTGTAGACTATGCCGCTCATTACAAAAAGTAAAAAGAGATGAAGACCAGAGGCAGGGAAGTAGTTAAAAGGGAGAAATGATAGTAGTCTGCATGACAGGCAGAGCAGAGTATTGAGTTCATTGCTCTGGCCTGTTAAATGCAATGCAAAATACTGTTTTCCCATAACTGAAGAAAATGTGTCTGTCATTTGCTTGTATGCACAGAGGAAGGCTAGCATTAAATGCGTGTGAAAGCTGCAACGCTGTGTCTATATTTGGTTGAGAAAAAAGTAACCCTTTTTCCATTGTTGCTGTTTTACTTGGCGGTAAATGGCTACATGATCACTTGATGGGCAGGCTAATGTGTACTGCTTGGTTTTAACATAATTCAGCTTTTTACCGCTGCACTGGCTGGGGAGGGCAGTTAGGCATGCAGTGAGCACTGGAGCTGTCCATCCTTGGGTACCCGCAGGCCTGCACCAACCGGCTGCTGCCCTGCTTAGCAGGCCCCTGGACCCCCTGCCCCTCACCTTGGTTTTGGTTACAGGGGGTCCCCAGGGTCTGGTCAAGCTCCTTCTCTGCATGTGGAGATCTCTGCCCGTTGTTGGAGCTACCGTTGGTAACATGGAATTCCCCACCCACCCTGGTTTCAGAAATGCAGGGGGCAGTTGGTGGGCTCTTCAGACCCTGCACAGCACTCTGCTGCACCATGAGGTCACTTGGGGTAGGGGGACTGAGCGGGAGTCTGCTTGGTTGCTGCAATGAGGTAGAAGTGATGGAGAAGTTAATTACAGACCATCTATTTTGGTTCTTTTGCATACTATGCTGCTGAAGATTAAATCAATGTTAAAGCAGCAAGCAATAGAAGAGTTTTAATTGTCTCTACCGTACTTAATTTAGGTTCAGTGTTACAAGGCCCATGGGTTTTCTCCTCGCTATGAGGGCTTTATCCCAAACCTAGCAGAATCAATGAAAGATGCCTTGTGTGGCCACTGAGGGAATTTTTGTCTTACAGTGCTTTCCAGCAGAAATCTTAAAGTGAGGTTTTGGTACTCTACCCTTATACCTTCTCTTCCCCTCACCTAGGAATGAAATAGTGTTTTTCCCAAATACTCCTGAGAGCCATTTCTTGTATGTTTGCTATAAAGGAAATGAAAACATTCAAACTCCTGTGAAATTGACTTATTTTTCCAAAACCTGGATGAAAACTGGAGTAATTTCTGCAATAACTTCGATGTTTTCAGCCAGCTTTCTGTGGGTCTCAGAAATTTTTTCTTCTGCCCATGGCCCTGCGTACAGGATTTAAGTAAATGAGTGTTGGAATTGAATGCTTATATACACAAATCAAGATTTAGGTACCTTTCTTTACCTCAGTGCAAAAAGCATTGTCTGGGAAATGGTAGGAAAGCAAAGATTACTGTAAACTTCTAAGTAAATTATTAGGTTTTTTAATAATAATTTTAAAGATTTTAAAAGTCTATTTTGGGGGAGTTTTTGGATGACTTGATCAAAACTCCTAAGACCATTTTTGGTGTGGCTGACTTTCACCAGAAAATGCTGGTGTAATTTTTGTGATCACCCCATTGCCATATAGAGCCACATGTCCCTGGGTTTTCAGCTACGTAATTGAGGAAAGCTATACCTGTCCTTAACATACGATGACCTGGAGTTGATAACACATCATCAGGAAGTTGAGACTTGAGTATTGTAATTTCCTTTCTACTGGTTGTTTATGATGGTGATACACCACTCTCTATTCTTTTTTCTAAATGCCAAAACCACATTTGCTCATGTTTGGCTTGCTTTTTGTTCTTTACCTTGTCTGCTTATAAGTGACATATTTGGTTTATGTTAGCATTGTAGCTTTACAAAACTCTAAATGAGACTGCTGTGATTCTGTTAGCAGCAGTATGTTGTTTGCTCTCATGGCATTTCCTTCATTTAATTCTTCTTTACTTAAAAGCAAACAAACCTCAAACCCATTTTCTTCCTTCCAAGAGTGTTTCTAAATTACCTCTTTCATTATTTGTATTTATCCAATTTTGTAGTTGAGGTCAGCATTTGTTAGAGTTATGGGTAGGTTTTTAGGGTTGTTTTTCCTCTTCCTGAGGGTTTTTATGGGAGACAGTTTATAAGTGAAAATGCCATTTTTGCTTGTGTGTTGCACTAAGACCTGCCAAATCTGAGACTGCCAAGTCCTCAAGGTAACAGAGCCCTTCTTTATGGCCCCCTTTCCAAGTGGGGCTCCGAGTGCTGCCTCGGAAGTCTCTCTGATGCTCTTCACCTACTCTTGTGTTGCAGAAGGTCTTGAGGATTTGCACCCCCACCTTCTTTTAGGCAGCTTTCTGCTTCTAGTAAGGACACATGGGAGGTGTTGCTGAAGTCTCTGCCTGTATACACAGCCATGGGGGGCAAACTGCAGGCTTTAGAGAGACACTCTCAGCCCTTTCCTTAAACTTTGTGCCAAAGAGCATCTCGACATTGGTTTCAATACAGATCTCATATTTCATTGTTATGATTTCAGCACCTCTCAAGAGAGGCAAGAGCTCACTCCTCTCCGTGTTAAACGTGTAGCTGTCAATCAGAGATGGCTTGCTCCCAGTGCAGATCACACAGCCTGCTTGGCAGTTCTCCCCGGCCTCTCCTTGAATCAATTTGTTGTGTGCCTTCCTGATTCTGCGAAGCTGCCCTTGCAGATGAATTTGCCACTGATGGATCTCCAAACAGGCACGGACCTGGTTGCAAGATGAGGACCTTATTTTATTGGTAGTTGGTGTTTTCAAGTAAATATCAATCAGTTTTCAGTGTACAGCAATTTTGAATTTACTACAGGAATATAGTATCACTCAGACTGAGACAGTATAACCACTGAAGCTTGTAAACTGTGTTGTTAATTAGACCATGTGTTTTTGATGGACTTTTTAAAGCTATTAAAATTTATATGCTGGGGATTGAAGTAATTAGTTCTCTTTCATGTGTTTGACAGAATTGTGAATGGCATTTTAAGTTTCTTTCTTATGGTTGAGCTGCTTTGAAATGTACCTAGAAGGAGAATCTGTATATCCTTAAGTGATGTGGATGCCATGCACTTACTGAAAATACATACCTTTCTTTTTAAGTTTATTTTTAAATGAAAAAGGTTCTGTAGCTGTAGCGAGAGTGGCTTGCATTTTAAGTTGGCATGTAAATTCAAGAGCATGCTATGCTGATGAGTAAAAGAAAGAAGATTCCCTATTTAGCCAGATTGTGTAGCTCTTTGGTGAGCAAAGGTGCAATTTCTGGTTATAGTAAAGGCATTAAAAAAAAATCCTCCCCTTACCTGATACTCCTGCAGATCAACACAGAATGTGGCTGTCTGTAAGATAACAGTTATTTCAAGCCCTACGTGTGATTGAAAAGCAAATAAAAAAAGATAGAAGGAAGAACCTGTGCTTAATCATTTAGAAAACAAATAATTTTATTCTATTTCTGATCTTCATTTATAGCATCAGCAACAAGTGGTGCAGGCTGTGGAGCGTGCCAAGCAAGTGACCATGGCAGAACTGAACGCAATCATTGGGGTATGTGGTCTTTCCATTTTAGCTCTAATAATGTTTGTAAAGAGCTTTTCTTTTTCTTTCTCTCTTGTATGAACTCATTTCCATTAGGTAGGCAAAAGTTGTGGGCAGTGGTAAAGTTCAATAGCTTGATCTTCGTGAAAGCTAGTTACTACCTGAAAACTTTTGCTTGTACTGTGCCAAAAAAGACTAACGGTAATCTAACATGTATATTGTATCCATTCACCAAAGCTGGGTCAGCATCTGTTTTTTTGTTGTCTTTTTCAGTAACATTGCTTCTTTTGCATACCTAGTACCAGTCTGAGTCTGCAGCCACGGTAACAGGGAGACTTTTTATAACACACTATGCTTTAGGATGGTTTTTCCCATCCTTGCCATCCACATTCTTTTCTGGAGAGTGGCCCAAGACTGTGAATATTCACCACGTTTTTTAATTTTTACATTAAAAAATAGCTGTTACTATCTTTTTTTTTAAAAAAGCAAACAACCAAAATCAATGGCAAAGTGACTTCACCAGTGCATTCATAGGTACCCTGCTTCTAGTCATCTAAAAATACGGGGGTGTGGAGCCACTCTTGTAAAAGCTTTACTGCCAGCAGTATTAGCCCAGTATAGCAGTCCTGTGAGATTTTGTGGGTGTAGGCAGCCACAGTGTTTACATTTTACAACTGGAGAGGAAAGGCATAACAAGGAAAGCTGCGGCTGTTCACACTGCATAAAATAAAGGTGAGAAGTCATAGCTTAATAGCACATTATTCACATGTATAATTATGCAGCTGGTGCAAGCAGTTGTTTAAGTTATTCTAATGAAGACACTACAACTGTACTTCCCATCTACTGCGCCCTCCCAAATGCTTTTTCTTTTGTGTATAGATTATACATAAAAGTCTCTTCCTTTTTTTTATTCAGTGTATCAAACACACTTTGAAATGCTAATTATTCCATTTACTTTCATTAAAATTCAAATTGCCGAGTGAAGATGTGGATAAGGGTCGCCGAATAATCAATCTGAAGTGAAGATATTGCTTCAATTATGCCTCTGTCTTTTAACAAGAAAATCAGAACTCTCTGATCATTGCTGAAAGTAATGTAGAGCAGCAGTCTGATTGTAGCATGTTTTTAATAGGCTGTTTCTAACTCTTATTTTGTATCCCTCTGACCACAAGAAAACACTGTTAGTCAATTAGAAGATATAAATGGAAAAGAGTAACCTTTATTTCCTCTGAAGTGCCCGTTAGAAAGAAGGGGGTGAATTGGAGTGAGTCGTGTAGAATCATGAATAACATTTGTTGTTCGTCTTTTATGCTCCAGTGAGGAGAGTGGGAGATGAATAATTTCCCAATTAGTTTTCATTAGCTAACCAAAAATATTGCCTTTTATTAACATTCTTTGCATAAATTAAGTAGCTAAAGGTTGGATTCTTTGTTAAAGAAGTTTTTATATGTGTGCTGCATGTGTGTAGGTAGTGTTTTGTGTGTGTGTGTGTACATGCACATGCATGTGTATGAATACCTCACAGTCTGCTTGTCAACATTTTTGCCACTCTCCATTGTATTGCCGAGACTGCAAAAAGCAATTTACTTTTTAATAAAGAATAAGTTGATGGATGTAAAACATGTGATGATATAAAATACTGGCTATTGCACTCCTTGTTTAAATTTATCCTCTTCCATGAACTACTAAACGACCCATAATAAATGTAAACAGACTAGACATTTGTTTGGGAGCCTGACAGTAACTTTGGTTGGACTTCCCCCACCAGACAGAAGTAAATTTTCTGTTTCGTTTGTTGCTGTCTCTTCAAGTCAATTGAAATTCTGTTGCTTCAGATGTTAATAATATCTGAATTTTGGTTTTGTGCATTAAAATCGGAGAGCTCTCACCTCCTTCACAAGACTGCTTTTTACCTTGCTCTATTGCCTTTTTTCACTCTCCTGTTTAATATTGACTTAGAAAATGCTGTGTAGCCATTTCTTTAGTTTTAGAGAAACAGGAGTAATATGGACATGAAAATTTCATGTTCATCTGGTTCACCTAATCCACTCCTTAAAAGGTTAATTCAAAAAATGGGATAAAGAGGATAGCAAGTTGTCAAAAAAGCTTAACCTTAGCTGCATGAATACTTAAATAATGTTATGTCTGTACTTAGAGAAATTTAAAGTCTGAAAATGTAGCATGGGACTAAAAAAGGCTTGTCATGCTTTGTGGAGTGAATACCAATAAAAACAAAACAAAGAATGTAATTAGAAATCATGACTAATTATCTCTAATTATGTTGTCTTATATTATTTTGCTTTTTGATAAGTTTGACAGAATTTGTGTTCTTTTAACCCTGTGATATTTTAAAAGCTTCTGAAGTTCATTTTCTCTTTACAGCTTTTTAATATATATTTTTTGTTACCCATTGAGCTGTCAGACAAAGACAGAAGCAGTATTTGATTTTTTAAAACAAGACTGTAGCTTAAGTTCTCTGTGCATTGGGGTGCACTATTCATTTCATCTTGCTCATGCTAAACCCATTTGATTCAAACGGAGGAACCCTGGGTTTGAGTTTAAAATGGGTTTTACCAAAATGGAGGGCAGCACAAGATAAGAATTGAATGTGCACAAATCATGTCTCTCTTTGTGTTGCACGTGTATATATTTTTGTATGAGTGTGCTCTGATTTAATGAAATCTGATGAAGCACCTTTTAACTTTGCAATATTATTCTATCTTCATTGGTAAATGAAACGAATCACTGATCCATGCAGTTTAAATGCAAAATACTGAAGTGAACCTGGAACCCAGAGAGACCGCTTGTTCTCCTGTCAATAAACTAGTTGTGTTTAATGGAATGAAACACAGTTATAATGACTTCTTTCACAGGTCATGCTGACGGGCCGAAACAAGTTAAATATCATCTATCTTCTGGAGAGATTCAGGGAGAAAAACTAAACCCAAACTAGGTATCATAAGCATGCTGTAGAAGGACTGTAAATCTGTAGGCATCCAAACGTTGCATCTGGTGTTTGCTGTGGACGGTATGATACAGCATTCTTGCCTGAAGCAACTTGTAGTGCGCATCCAGAGCGCCCTTCCAGGTTGGGTATATGAGGGTAAGCAGTGTGATGTATCCAGTGGATCTTGTAATGTGTCATATCTGCCGTGTTTTTAAATTAGAATCTGCAAGATCACACACAAATTGTAGCCTTAAATCAGTAATATGATCTAATTAGGAATGATGTTTTCATTTCCTGTATTATTAAATTGAGTCATCTAACTATCTTCAAATTTTATTTTTAAATCTATTATCCTATATAATCAGAACATGCTGTGTGAATGTGGTTATGTTTTAATAAGGGAACCGGGGAATTAACTTGTAACTTTATAAGAATTTTATCAGGGCATTTTTTTTCTCTGTTTAAAATTGTTAGTTTTCAACTGCAGTTGGGTAGTAAGGAAGAAGTGGAGGCTACTGCTTGTGTGCCAGTTTATCACATGGAGAGACATAAATATATCAAAAACTTAAGAACAGGTGTGTGATAGTATTCAGAGAAAATGCAGTTTAGCACAAGAAGTGCTGAACCTCAATTTTTAGCAGTGACATTTTAATGATAGGAAGTCTGCAAAATTATTTGCCATCAATTGTGAAGGCAATAACAAGCTTTGGTGGTTTTTCACACCCTCTGTGTTAAGTGCTTTCAGAATGACAGCGTAAACTGTGTTGGAGAACTCCAAGGAAGTAAAACTGATTAAAATGTTCATGCTTGAATGGTGCTGATGGAATAGTTCATTTGGACTTTCTCTACCTCCTGCAGCTCAAGCTGAAATATTAAAATTCAGTGGATTTAAATCTCTCTCCCTCAGCTCAGGAAAAAACATTACATTTTAATAGGTTTTAAACTCGTAATTCATTGGTTTGGAGCAGCACTATTAAATCTATTTAAATATTACTTGTACTACTAAGGAAATTAATGATTTTTTTCCTTTACCATTCTATACATCTGAGTGAAAAAAAAATGACTTTGGTTTAATTTTTAAGCATTTTGTTTTATTATGTCACTTTTATTATCTTCTTTAAAAATAAGCAAATGGCAGTTACTGAAAGAAAGGACTCCTTCTGTATTGTCACATATAATCATCAAGCTATGAAGTTCCTTCTTTAACTGCTTGTCACAGCTTCTACTCTGTGTTTGAGGCTTAGGTGCATGTTTGGCCCATCTCGAAAAGTGTGTAATTTTTGTTTGCTTTCAAGTGAGTAGTCCATTTTACAGCTGTAGAAAGTAACTAACACCTGTTTAAAAAATAATAGTATGCCATTGCAGGCAATGGAAATCTTTGAAGGAGGTGTGAAGCAGATAAATAAACACTTGGCATCAATGCATGCTATGATTGCCGTGTCACCAGTGGTCCAGGGCTCCTGCTGACAAATGCCAAGGCACCTTTTTTGCAATGGTGCTTAACATACAGAGACATGTCCCAGTCTTCATTGAGGGTGGATTGTTTCTGCCTCTCATGTGTGCTTTCACTGTGTCTTCACAGCAGAAGGGTTTTGCTTGCAGGGGGTTTTAGCTGAACCAATGCAGCTGAGGGTAGATGTTTTGATTCTTGTTTGTCTAGCGAAGTCATTCTGCCAAGTGCGTTCAGAAACAGGAGCTTCAGGGAGGATGGAGAAGGATGGTAGAATGAACAAGTGTTTTGTAGCGCTGGGGCAACAGTCACTTGTCTCTCTGGCCCTTCTGTGTTGCTTTCTTAAAGGCATATTAAGCAGTGGTTGAAGCTTAAATGCTGTAAAATAAGTTGGTCACTTATGTTGTACATAGGTTGTTACAGTGGGAAAATAGCAGAGGAAGCTGACTTAATGGATACTTCATTTGAGTTGTGTTTATTTGCGTACCCTAAAGAAATGTTGAGATTAATTCCTCCCCATTTAATTACATGTTTGCTGTTTGTAAATTGAGGATGTGTGATGATATGGTACTGCAAATTTTTTTATGCTTCTAATGACTGAAACTGAATTGTAGAAGGAATTGTAGATATAGAAGGCTTTTAGGTGAGTACTTTTGGTTTTGAATTATTTATCTGAAGACTGACGAGGTTAAAGACACCTTATTTTTTTGAGGTCTTCTTCTTCATTCCAGGTGCCAACTACAGAGAGAGCCTTGCAGGTGAGGCCTAATTTAAATAAGTCTCTTCTACAAGCAGTGTTATCGTGATTTAAAGAAACTGAAAATGAGGTACAGGATCTTTCTAGGGATTTTTGATTGAAGTAATTAGAACATAAATAATTCCAGGTTCCATTTTTAATGAAAAAAACACGCAGAGGATGGATTTTAAATACTGTTGATGTACTTTGACTGCATTGCCACTGTTTTCCTCTTTTCCTTCTATTTTCAGTAGCTGTGGTAGCTACTGAATTTATATAGGTCTATCACTATAGGAGCAGTCAGTAACGTTGAAGTATGAAGTGCAGACCACTTATTACATCTCAGTGCCAATATGCTGATGTCAGAGGCCCTGCTTGTTATGCTTAAGTAAGTGCATGTGACTTGAGTGTTACGGCTCACAAAGTGTATCTGATCAGGCAGGAGAGATGACTTCTGGCTCCATGTTTATCAAGGGTTTTCAAAGCCTGGTAGCAAAGTTATGTGACCACTGTATCTTTTTTTGAATTATGATTAAGGCATGAGAAGTCCAATGGGGAATTTTAATCATGTTCTAAAGCAGGAACATATGCAATATTTTATTTATTACTTATTTTTTGTATGCTCTCATTTCACATACAGTAGAAGGGAGAAAACACTGTTGCCAAGGTGGTCTGTACTCCAGTGTATGGAAGCTGTCTCCAAACAAATCCAGATGTGCCATAGTCCATCAGACTCTTGTTCCATTGTGTGCTGTTACCTTCAGTGATGGCGTTATACTGATGCTTTGGAAAAGAAGAAAAAGCTTATAAAGGATCTGTTTGGTTTTGAAATACTGTGAAGGCAGGGAGTTCCTAAAAATGGTTCACTACAAAATCAGTTATGTTTATGTACTCAGTGGAGATGCAGCCCATTTAACTGTCACAGAATCACAGAATGTTAGGGGTTGGAAGGGACATCTGGAGATCATCGAGTCCAACCCCCCTGCCAGAGCAGGACCATAGAATCTAGAGCAGGCCACACAGGAGACAATGTACCCTTACTTTGCAGTGTAGCCTAAAAGCAGTTATTATTGTGTCATGTTTTCATACCACAGAGTTCTGGTATCACCCCTAAAAAGGGCTGTATATTTATCACCTAGACTTCTTGCCAACCACACTTTGTAGGCTGTTGCTTACACCTATGAGTGAGGACCAGGACTCCATACAGTGGATCAGTTAAGTGTTTGCTTTTCTTCAGGTATATTTCTTCAGGTATTTCTTTTGGTGTCTTCCATCATAAACATGGGCTGAAGCAAGGGCTTAACTGGGATGAATACTAAAATACTGCATAAGGAAAGTATTTCCAGATGTTAAGGAATTTAAGAGGTCTTAAATCTTTAACTGTCTCATATTTCAGAATGTTTGATTTGTGTTAGTGTAACCATTTCTTGCTTACTGTTTTGTGAACTTTTATAGATACTTCCTTAGTATATGAATGAGTCACAAGCATTGATGAACTTATTCCAATAATGTTTATGAAACAAGGAAGTGCTACTTTCCCTGTTCTACAAATAGAACAAGTGGTCCTTCCAGTCTTGGAGCTGTGAGTTAAATCCAGATGATTTGATCCTTGTCATGACCTTCATTTATCAAAGCTGCTGTAACTGGGAAACCACACTAAACCAAAAGAAATTACCTTAAGTTTCAGTTACTTGACTAATGGGCACTACAGCAAAGAGACAGAGCACTACATCTCTCATGAAATCTTCTTGGAGAGAGATAATTCTATCCACATGTCTTAACACCTAATGTTGATCTGTAGGAAGAGGCTACTCACCGTTGGGATGAGTACGCATTACAGTGCTCTGTACAGGACAGGGCAAAAGCTATACCAAAAATGACAGTCTTTAAAGACCCAGACTGAGTTGGAAAGAATGGATCAATCCAAGTAACCCACAGTTTTATCCCAAGCACAGACAGTTTGCTGAAATCCAACACATTGTGCATTTCTGTGTTGTAAGCTTGACAAAACATAGTGTTAACACTTACAAAGTTATGGAGCCTGTGCATCTCAGTAGTTGCTATCCAGAAATTTGACTTGCTAAGGATTGACTTTAAAAGATGCATTACAGAAACGCATGTGTGAAATGCATAACATGCATCTCTTTTATGATAAGACTACATGGCTCTTAGACTATACATTGTGAGGAAGCTTAGAAGTGAGCTGTAGTTGCCACATTAAAAGCTCTGGTGATAGAATTGCTTATTGGTTTAGCAACTCAGGTCTCTCTGTGACCAGGAGCATTGCTTAACTTTTGTTCTGGCTATTATTGTTTGATTCATTATACATCTCAGAGGATACTTTTTTTACTTTTCAGTCATGTTTATATAGCCCTGGGGTCTCAGAAACTTTTTCATGGGAGGACCATAGAAGAAGGTTATTTAGGACTCTGCTAAGAAAAGCATAGGCATCACCCTCATTTTCTGGTTCTGAAGAAAAGGAGTGAGATTCACAAGGTCACAACAGGGACACAGTTTTCCTACTGTTAGTCCAGAGGAGAGAAAATCTTTTTCTAGGGTTTGTGGGTAGGCCATGAGTGGAACACTTTGTAAATACAGTACTTAAATCTACCTATCCAGAGCATATTTTTGCCATATATTCAGCTGTAACAGAAGACACCTATTTGCTGCCATCAACAGTCTTTTCTCTGTGTTAGTGAAATGCTGAGGCCTGGGCTGTAGGCCCCAAGTGGGAATTGATCTATGGATGAGTCACAACACAGCAGTTTTGTTCCCCAAGTGGTTTCAGGCCCCAGAGACAGAACCTGGCCTAGCTGTGTGAGGCGCCTTCCCCAGGGTGATCATGGTTGGAGTGGTGGGCAAGGCTAGAGATATATCAACCAGGAATCGAATCAGTCTCAGAAGAAGCAGGAACTGAACCAGTTGGAGAGAAGTAACAGAAGAGAGAAGCAGCAACAAGGAGCTGATCAGTTTGAAGAGAGTTCCTGTTGAAGAGAGCTCCTGTTGGGGCCAGTTGGAAGAGTTCCTGTTGGGGGCAGCTTGCTGAGCTCTCTCTCAGTGGTGTGTTCCCCCTTAGCTGATTGAAGACAGAGAAGAGCGAATGATGAAGAATAATAAAAGATGAAGTTATGCTGAGGGGATGTTGCTGAATTTGGTGTTGGCCTGAGGAAAGAGAGAGCTAGCAGCGCAGTTAGTCTTTGTGAAAAGGTTTTGAGGTGGAGGTTTGATGTGTGTGACATGTTTCACACCACTGTCACTCCTTATGGTAAGACCTTGAGCTTACTTGCATTTGGTGCTTTTTACCTTTTCTTGCATGAGATGTGGATTTTCTTTTCCTTAGCTAGCAATTGATGGGGGAGAAGGAAGAAGAGTGCTTAATTGGCACAATTTATGTAAGAATTTCTGCCCTTTATTAAATGATAATAGGGAGTTATTCTAAAGAGCCTAATTATTCTTCTCTCCACCCCCAGTGTGAAGTTGAGATGGGGAAGAGTCCTGCAAGCAGAAGAAGAAACTCCAGGGTTCTAGAGAAAGGTGCACTTGGCCTTTTGCAGGGGACTAGGTTTTTTCTTTATTAAAATGCTGACATTTTTTTGCCACAAATCTTTTACTTGCTAGTGGGTTGTATTATTTATTTTTTGTTATTTTTGACCTCTGTCTATGCTGTTTCACTGAGTGAAAAACAGTCATAAGGGGGGAAGGGAGGACAAATGGTGAAACATGTATTCTGACAGAGGTTCCTATATATATGATTAAGAACAGAAATGTGCTCTGCATATATTGCCTTTCATCCCACAATATGATTCGAGGGATGACTTTTTTTTTCCTAGATCACTTAAAAGATCTCTGAGGCAATTTGTAGAGATAAGAGATAGGATTCTTAAAATTTCTTTGTTATTTATGTAGGAGTTCTAAATGCTCATCTTCTGATTAATGACAGCTATTGATTTTTTTCCTTGCTCCCATAATTTTCTCAGTGAAGCTTGCTTTCCTCCTGTAGAATTGGTATCCTCAAAGGCAAAAATTACCTATTCTGAGAGTTAAGAAGCTTGGTATTTGCCTTTTTTAAAAAAAAAAAATTATTTTTTGTCATTATTATTCATCTCCTCCTTATTTTCTCTCTTTTAAAATTATGTTTTCATTCTTTTTCCTAGATTTTGTCTGACCTGTGCATTCATTCCCCCTCGTGAATAGAAACAAAGTCTGTATTTTCTGATAGATTACCTGTGTCTGCATGTTCAGAGTTCCCACCAATCTCTGATACTCTACTTTCACGCTGGGCACATTCCTTTGCAAAATGATCACTCTCCCTTAAAAGAATAAGGGTATACAGTCTAATGTATACCTTTACCACAAAGCCTCTTTATGGCAAATAATTATGATATATATGCATGTAGCTCCAGGACCATTACACTGGAGGAACTGCTGCATGACTCTTTTTGTAGGCTGCTCTGCTGTGTTGTATCTTAATGTCAGAAAAAACATTTTTGTGATGGTATGCCAGCAGAGAGAGAACTGTCAGGGGCATGAACAGGCATGATAAAAATTTGTTTCATCCTAAGCACACTCATAACTCTGTGTGCCAAAGGACTTCCTTTTCTTGCTGATATTTAAACTATTGACATTGGTATTGTGTACTCTCAAACCATTATTTTTATGTCTTTATTTCTTCTTCATCTTGGTTACTGTTTTCTCTCTGTGCTGTTTTACTAATGATTCACTCTGAGCAATCAGCCACTTCATCTAACAAATTTCAAACAAACAATGAAGCTGTCTTATCCAGATTTTTTGAGGTCTCCTTCCAACAGTGTTGCAGGTATGGGTAGTGTATGCATATGTGTAGATATAAAATATATTTTTGAGATACAAGTTTGTTAATGTTAGAAATATCTTCAGGTTAGAAGAGTATATTCAGATTGTTTGGAAAATGGCTATGAGATTTCAGAGTCTGTAAGAGGAAAGGTGGTAGACATATGCAACATAGAACTGCTTGGAAGGTATCCAGTAAAAACTTGAACCCTTTCCAGGAAAATAGGCTTTGAATGTGCTGGCTATGACAAGAGAGCATTAGAAGCTAATTTGTTAGTGGGTTTATTATCACATTTTGCTTTAAATTTGGTCTCTTAAGATGTGTTGGGAAAAGCTGAGCATCAAATATTTAGAATTGCAGTTGTAAAAATTAGTGATACTCAGATAAGAACCTTTTGCAAAGTCTTTTTACCCATTTGTTTAGATGTGGCTTTGGAGTTATTTTACTTCTTACCATATATTGTCTAAAAGAATATACAGAAAATTAGCCCAAACAGATTGGTAGTAACCAGATGTTACCTCTATTTGACATGTGTTAATATGTCTTGGAAGTTTTACTTCAGTTTTTACTGTTGAACTGATTTGAATGATCATCTTCCTAAACTTATTACCAAAAACAACATAGTCATCTTTTTTGGTTTCTTTCTGATTGCTAGGTTTACCCTTGATCTTATATTTTTGTGTTGGATGTTAAACATTCCAGTCTATTTTGCAATTCTGTCGAACATATTTCTTGGTAGCTAACTGTTGCTGGTTTTATTTTTAAATAGTTCTAGGAAATTTACAGCATAATAAAACCTAGTGTACTGCAGTTGCAAGTTTTCACCTATTACGTATTGATGCTGAAAATGTATACTTGACTTTACACATGCTGTAGTCAACTATGATGGGATTGTCTAAAGGTCTAACTAACCACATGCTAAGAGTTCATAAATAACATGACTAAGGATAACAAATTAAAGAGAATGATGAAGGAGTGGAAAGTAAAAGCATTACAGCAACGTCAGAAAAATTACCTGGCTGCTCCGTTGGCTTGTTGTCAAACTTTTCTTGCAAGTTTTTAAATTGTGTCAGGTTTTATGATCTTATTCATGGTATAGGCAGAAACAAATGTAAACTTCCTTACATAGTAGAGTATTTCTGTGTGGGAAGAATATCTGCCAGTTGTCTTACTCCTCTGTATCTTTGGTGTTTTGATGACTGGAGAAGACCACATGTTTTACCACTTTGTAGCACTAAGCTGATGCCCAATGGTTTAAAGAATTGCCCATATTTTTATGACTTTCCCTCTAACCAAGCATGTGTGTGCAGGCCACCTGGGAAGCTGGTGCTCATCAGTGACACCCATGGGCAGTGAAAAAGCTGTGAATGTTGTGGGCATTTGAATGTAACAATAGATTTCAAAGTCTGGAAATGGCAGAGATGCGCTATTACTTTCCCTTTACCTTCTTGAGTTTGCCTATTAACAAACAGTGCTTAGTTGTGTGATCATACACTTTTCTTCCTTTTGCTCTTTTATATTCTGAGAGCAAAAGCCTGCCCAGTGTTTCACTTGAATTCTTATAATTTCTGTTTTCAGACCAGTCCATCACTTTTACTGTACAACATTGCTCATCATATTGGAGGAGCTGTACCAATGCAATCCTGGTCCACAATCCTCCTCCTGTTGTTGAACTTCTAGTCTCACCCCAGTCTAACAGCACATACGTTATCCATGTCTATGTGGCACAGACATGTGGGTCTATACTGGAATTCTGGGTTTTAGCTTGTATTTATTTTAACAGTCTGGTTTTCATACCGAAGTGTTTTCTTTGTGGTGTTACAATGTAACTGAATTGCACCAAATTTCTGCTGCTTTAATGAATGACACTCCTGTGACTCTAGGGGCCGTGTTCTTCGCAGATTTCACATTCCTATTGTTTTCCATGGAAGAGTTTGTTCTATTCAGATAAGTTCTCAATGAGAGGAAGGTTGTGGGTTTGGGGTTTTTTTTTCATACTCTCTAGTTATTTTTGGAGCTCTCTACAATTCAACTTGTAGTGAAAACGTGTCAGTTCTTGGCCAAGAGGGACTTGGCCAACCATGCTGTTCTGGATGATCTCAAGCCATTAGGCACTGAGATGTCATTACCTGTACTTCTCTTCATGCCTTTATTATGTCTGGGAGGCATTAACCATATTTGGTACATCCAAGGTACAGTCTGTGCTGCTGTCTTGCTGAGCTATGTAGACAGTTTCTCAACAAGCAGCAGTAAAAAATGGGATTGCATTCATAGTGCAGTTTTCTTCAGGCTCTTCAGAAACTGCCCTGTATCCATAGAGGAGGCCGTATAATGCAAATTGGGCAGGTCACTAGGCAGATCTGTACAGATTGTACAGTACTGTGCAATAAGTGTCCCATACCTAGTACACTTTGGTCAACAGTGAAATAGTTAACAAGGGGAAAGCTCTGTTACTGTTGATAGACTTTTCTCAAAGCCTTTGCTTCAAGCTGCTGGCAGATCCAGGCACACATCTTCTTGCAGTGTTTCATAGCACGTTCTTAAACAAGAATGGGCATTCCATGTTTAAAATGAAACTTCAGAATACAGATTATTTTGTCCATTGCTTTTCTTTCTCTTGCTCTCTTCCTCACTCCCCAAATTAGGCATGCCAGATTGCTTCCCTTGCTGTAAGGCAGTGCCATTCAAACCCTGAAGTAAATAATACACTGTTGGCTCTTGCTTCATTTCATTGTAGTTAATTTAAAGTTCTGAGAAATGAAGCATCCTTCCATAAGAGCATCAAGCAACCAAAATGTGTTTAATACTTTCTACAAGAAGGAGCACCTGCTGGAATGACATGAGTTCACAGACAGGGAAAGGAATGAGCCTTCCCTCTTCCACCTAGAAGAATCTTCTTTCTGTTTTTCTTTATTTTTTTCCTTGCTTTCCCCCTGTTTTTGTTTCTTGGTTTTGGTTGTTTGTTTTGTTTTGTTGGGTTTTTTTCCCCTCACCTTCCTTTTGAATCATTTCCCTCCTTTCCCTGGCACTGATTTGGGTTGGATGACATGTGCATGCCACTGCCAGTCCAATTCCACCACCTGAGTTGTATTCCCAAGAGTAACAGAAGGATCTGTGTTTTCACAAGGGGGTGTTAAAAGAGGTGTGCATGCAGCGTGCTGCATGAGTTACCTAGTATGCCGTATGTGACTTGCAGTCTTTCACTTTCAGCTCACCCTTATGTAAAGATTCATGCTAGGGAGAGGAGGGAAAAATCAATTGAACATCATATTGTCTCTTGATTGATTAATGAGCTGGGTTGCAAGGTGGGAAGTAAATTTAGATTCAGATGAAAAGCAAACAAAAGTAGGACTTGAATCTTCACAATTAAGATTTTAAAATGGAATGTTTTTATGCAAAGCGAGTTAAGTTTTTATTTCTTCTTCTTCCAGTGTCCTGTATACAGAATGTGCAGGGGGGTAGACAGCAATCCTAGAGGACTTCTGATTTAGTTTATCCTGAGTCCTGAGTAATGACTGCTTGAAAACAAAAAGAAAATTTCAGAGCTAATCTAGTTACTGTATGAACAGAAATTAGTTAGACAATGGGCAGGCCTTAGACCTGAACAGATCTCTCTTGGGATATATTTAACATAACTTTTTCACCTCTTTATTTTTTTTCCCTCTGCCTTCCTATTGAGTAGCAACAAACAATCTTTCCACCCCACAATGGTTAGTATAGCACAGAGCTTGATGCAGCCCTGGTTGAGGTCAAGCACTCCAATTCGAACCTTCAAGGGCTTTCTCTATGTGTTGCCAGTGTACTGGTAAAAATGACTTTAAACTCTTGTCAGCGCAGTTACTGGTGCATGCATCACAGTCCCACTCAAATAAACCTGTCACAACACAGAGTCAGCAGCTAGAGAAGAGTACAAGGGCAGGCCTCTAGCTTTTCATTCGAGCATCACTAAACGTGCACAGAGTGCCCAATTATTTCAGCATTATTGAGCAAGCCTACGGAGGACCCAAGCCTTGCTACATTAGATTTTCTTTAGTAATTTGCTCAAGTACTGCTGAGGACACTTAAAGGGCTTAAAACGGTGGCTGCAACCAGTTTCCTTTTCTGGATTGTTAATTCAGGTTTTCTCTCTCAAATTAACTCTCACTGCATGCTGTGCAGTAGCACTGGGAGGACTGTTTAACATTAATTTTCTCAATTTTCAGCTTTTTTTTTTTTTGCATCATATAACTCCTTTTATAGTTATTTATGTTTTCATTAGACGTGTATGTGGTGCATTTCTGCTGGAAAGAGTAAAATGTAATGCCTCTGTCAGAGAAAAGAAAATCACCAAAACTAAAATTCCTTTCTTTTTTTTTTTCTCTGTTACTCTAATTCAGCCCAAAGTTTACAAATTGTGTTGTGTTCAAACATATGGACATTTTAAAAACACCAGGATGTTTATGAGAGTTGATACCTGAATCGATCAGATGCATTAGTTGATCTGATCAATCACATTTGATGTACAGGATTAATCAGACAACCCCCAGCTCCCCCGAACAAATTCAATATCTGTGTTTCGTTTTTCACAGCAGCAACAACTCCAGGCCCAGCATTTGTCACATGGACATGGTCTTCCTGTGCCACTCACTCCACACCCCTCAGGTTTGCAGCCTCCAGCCATCCCACCCATTGGCAGCAGTGCTGGTCTCCTGGCACTGTCCAGTGCACTGGGGGGGCAGTCCCACCTCCCGATTAAAGATGAGAAAAAGCACCATGATAATGATCACCAAAGAGGTGGGTGCTTCTAGATAAGTGTGTGGCTTCATTTGTTTCTCTTCTTTCTTTTTTCTTTTTTTAAACTCTTCTCTTTAAAAAAAAAAAAAAGTGTGTGTGTATTTTCACAAGAATTCCTAGCTAATTGCTTCAGTATTTTCTAGCTAGCAGTAGCCAGAAATTGTGTTCAAATGCTAAAAATCCAGTTTTATAAATCTGGCTGTACAGTATTAATAATTAACTGTACAGAAAAGTTAACATCTGTGCAATTTATTATTTAACAGACATCAGGATTCTTTCTTCTGAGTATGATAAATGTATGCTTTTATGTAAACTAACTACTACTTTTGTCGTTCTCTCTCCCCCCACATCCCCATCTCCTGCTACTGCTTCCTCCCCTCCTTGCACATGGGGCTGCTCTGCATGCAGACAGAGACTCCATCAAGGTAGGACTCCATTTCATAGCTGTAAGGGGTGGCTGGAAAGAGCTGCATACTGTCTTTTTCTGAAGCATGATCCAGAGTGGTGGAAAAAGTCACAGAGTGAAACCAGGTTGTGGTGCTCATGTTGATCAGCAGAGCCCTGTGTAGACTGTATATCATACTTAGAAAGTGGCTGATAGTGGGTCAGCTAGGATTGCAGGCAACATGCTGTCCAGGGGGGTTGGTGGAACAGCATTAAGGCTGTTCCTAGATAAAAAGAGAGGGCTGCCTGGTGTCTCTGGCCAAGCTTAAGAGACTGAAAGAATTAGCCAGTAGTTTTAAGTCATTTTGAGATGTAAACTGTGATTCTGATGTATCCTAATAATGTAGTTGTGAACGGAGAGCTTTCTCACTCACCGGGTAGATGTGGGGTGCTGCTCACTGTCCTTGTCAAAGCAGATGGATAAGAGAGAGCTGCCATTCCCTAACAGCAAAAACCCTAATGAAGGTGGTTTTTGCTCTGAGGATCCTGGCTTCCTTTTCCAAAAGTTTATTTTCAGGCTGTGAATGACTCTACAGTGTATGTGTGTGCACCATCCTGTGTATGGTACTGTTTATAAGTAGATGTAATACCTTGTGGCTTGTGTAATTTTGAGCATTTAGTGATGCATACCACTACAGTTCAGTGTATATGTTTGGATGCTTGTCCATACTGGATAGCTACTGGAGTCTTTCAGAGGCTCCTAGGCTTATAATGCTACAAGTGAGGAGATGCATCTTGGCTCTGCCCTCTCCTGGATCGATCTGCTCTCCTTGCTGCCACTGGTGATGTATCAACTCGCAGTAGATCTAGTTGTTGCCGGATAGGCAGTTGCCTGCCCAGCTTCCAGTAGCTGGATGTAGTTACATTATAGAGCATGAAGGCTTGCAAAATTTTCTGGAGTGTAGGATTAAGTTTTTCAGGTGATGATGAGTGCGAAATGAAACACTTCTCTTATAATGGGCAAGACCTATGCCCACTTTATTGAGCACTTCAACCAATTTGTCAAGTTTTTAGTGGTCTTTTTTTAAGTAAGATCTATTTTAATTCTTGGTGTTGGCCAAATTCACAGCAAGGGTCTTGGGTGCATTGGACAAGATTACCAGGAGCTTGCAAGGCCGATGTTAGTGGTGTGCCCTACACAGCGTTGAGAGGAGCATGGTGCCAGGCACAGGCTTTGCCCCTACCAGAGACCTGGCTGGCTGGGGCTGCCATGCAAGGGACTATGCCTTTGCTTCTCTGGCAGCTCCAGGTGGGGACAAGACCCACAGCCTTCTCCAGCGCACCCATTTTGCCACTGGCAACTCTGCCATGTCCCAGCTGAGTGCAACTGAGCTGATGGTTGTCAGTTCTGCAGTTACCCACATGACTCTGCATAACAACCAGGAGCTGACAGGAACTGTCAGTTTTTACTGTGAGCAGCAAAGGCACTGAAGCTGTCTATCTGCCGACACAGGACAACAGCATGTTGAATTTCACTTCAGCTTCTTTGTCATGAGGACTAGAAACTGGGATTATTGCTTCATGCGGTGAGGCTGGGTGCAGATTAATAATGGTTCCTCTGGAACATCCCCTGTTCACTGTAAACAGATAGATTTAGTCTATTTTCTTTTTTTCCTGCATGCAAACAAACAAGTACAAGTAGGGCAGACACCTAAATGTGGGTGTAAAAGCCTAGCTGGTTTCTTTAGTGAGTCTGCATACCTGTACAGTTGGAACCATGAGCGTTTCACTCAAGAAAGTGAATGAGGAGGACTGGTAGTATATACCAGTTGCTGTTTTAAATGAAATACGCTAGTTGTGTTTCTGTAATGTCTGTGGGATGTTGCAGTGTTTATACTGGCATGGGTGTTAACGGGAGTGTTTCTACCAAAAAGGCTGATTTTGTCTGGAAATGATTCAAAGGCAGTGTTAGTGTACAGCTTCAAGAGGGAGAGGAGGGTATTGCTACTTTGTGCCAATTTACTTTGAAATGATAAATAGATGTTTGTCTTGCATGATGTTTGGGTTGTGAGTTGGCTTGTGTGTCAGTATTATGGGACTTGCTGCCAGCTTTGCAAGGTGAAATAGTTTGCTAATTTCCTTAAATGTTTTCAGTGATGCCCAGAGTAGCAGTTAGTTGCTTATTCAATCAGTCTGTCCTCCCTTAAGTGGCTCCTGGTTAAGAGCGGCTTTTTATGATTGTCTGTTGTGTGACTTGAGATGGTTTTTGTCAGCCAGAACGTGCTAGTTGCCAGCAGCTGGAGTCTGTGTGCTTGTATGAAATAATTTATTCATGCAGGATAATGCTCCTTAACATTTAACAGGTAATGAACATGACATAAATTTCCTTCTTGCTTTTAATTTTTCCCTTTCCTCTTCTAATGTGCAAACAGGCAGCTCTGATACGCTAAATAGTAAGTAATTTTTGGCCATCTGTCAAAAGGAAATTTCAATACAAATTTAAATTAATGGTGCCTGAAATTTTTTATAGCTCCTCTAAAAGCCTCTAATGTGCAGAAAATTCTGAATCTGCTGGTAGTAATTAGTGTAGCATGTAACGAGGATATGGGCAATGTTATACAGCCCCAGTGTAACGTTTTGATATGGTAGCAAAATTTTGATTTATACAAGGTTGTGCCTGGGTTTAATTGTGAGAGACACTTTAAAGTGTTTTCTTGCTGGTACAGATTATTAAGCAGGGCAGATTTTAGAACAGCCCATAAAGTGTAAATTTACACTTTAGTGTGTGACTCAGATAATGAAGGTACCCTACACGTTTCTACATAGAAAGGAGTTTGCCTGCTGGTACTTTGAATTTGCTCTAAAGGCAGTTGTCTTCATGAAACTTGCTGTCTCAAGCTGTGCTGGTCCTGACCCTCCTCCTGGTTCAGGCCAGGGAAAAGGCAGCTTGCATCGCTCTTCTGAATATGATGTTTTCTGCCTGGTAAGCCAGATCGGGCTCAAATCCTTCCCAGCACCTCCCCAGAGTGAGTGGTTCACTGCTGAAACAGAGGAGTCACCTTCCAGATAGCACGAGATTGTCCAGGAGCTATTCCTAATTAATAGACCACCATCAGCACAGCAAGCTGTGTGGAGAAGGGCAGCTTTGGAAGCTCCTTGATTTCATGTTGGATTCAGTCCTCCAAATCCTTTGCAAAGTTCCAAGTGTGGGAAAACTCTGGACATGGTAAACTGGGTCATGGGAGTGCTCTTTGTGCAGCAGCAAGGCTGAGGAGTGGACCAAGGGAAGGGAAGGGTGGCAAACGTCAGGGCTGTGTGGAGAGTGCAGCCCTGGCTTAAGGGCTCTAAAGTTTATACAGAAAGACAAACAGCTCTGCACTTAACCAAGCAGCTTTTCACAGAGGACTCTGTGTATCCCCTTTCAGAGCAGTAAAAACTTCTCTTTTTTCGTTCTGCAGTGGATTCTTGCTTGCTAATTGCACCCTGCAAGGATTTTTCCATCTCCTGCAAGAACTGCTGATGCAGGAGGCACATTGTTCTTCCAGCCCTGGTACCCTCTGGGACAAATGTGGCTAAAGTTTCTCAGGCCCCTGACAAAGTCCCTTCTTGTAAAACTTACCCTGTGAAGAAGCTAAAGAAGCATTTTGTGTGCAAAAGCACCACCTGGCAGAAACTAGTCTAGCTCAAGCAGTTTTCTTCCTGTGGCTCTCACTGCAGCAGCTGGAGTGAAGAAGCCCCCAGATCCCGGTTGGGTTGCAGGCCTGCCAGCTGTAGCCAGGATGTCTCCCCGAGCAGTTTAATCAAGAATCTCAGAGTCTTCTGAATCGCTGCCTCATGCACAGGATTCAACTCATGTAACTTCTTACTGCATCTATTGTTAATCCAGATCTGTTTTTTATATATTTATGTGGTACATTGCCTTTCCTGGGTTTTTTTGTTTGTTTTGTTTTTTTTTCCACCAGAACTGTAAATTATTTGGGGCAGAGATCATGACCATGCTAAGACTTGCCAATGCAGTGGAGTCTGTTCATTTTGATGCTGGGCATTACTGTTTCAGCAGCAACAAGTGTCAGTAATTAAAAGCTGTGGTCTTGTGTCAGGAATAAATAGCTTGTTTGAGATTCCTCTGGAAAAAGTGTTTTAAACTAAAGGATTTGATATAATGCATCAAATGCAGTTTGGGGTGAATTTCTGTCCAACATGCTAGTGAGCTAGGAGAAGTCTCAGAACAAATCCAGGTGGGTTTAGCAATAAGATTACTTTTGCCTTAATTTGTGTGAAGGCTAATAATTACACATGTGGCAGATACAGGGAAAGTGGACGGGTGTGATTCCCATGCTTGATTTACACTTGTGGTGGCAAGTGTTCCAGTGCTTCTCAATTTAGCTTCTCGAGCTGTTAGCCACTATTAGGTGTTTAGACCTCTGTTCATTTAGTATGTAAGTAAGAGTAAGCTGCTTACTCCTGCAGCTGTAATTTAATGCTTATAAAAAAAAAAAAAAGTATGAGAGGAATGCGTCTCTGGAAATAACAAGGTATTTTAAAGACAAAATGTCTAACATATATTATAAGACTTTTGGATATTAACAAATGTAATTGCATTGCTCGGACTTTGTTCTTCTGGTGGTGGAGGAACACCACATAAAGTGCTGTGATGCACTGCTGGGGACTTCGTCTTAATTGTCTGGTTTCTTTCAAATTATACTTTCTCTAGTGGCATGAGTGTTGTGCCAAATGTCTTTGCATTCAATGTGTATTTATGAGCCAAAGAAACGTAGTTAGGTTACGTGCCTAAAGAAATGTACAGAATTTATTCCTTGATTATTTTGTTATTTCGCCACTTTAATACCATTCAGCTGAAAAGTACTTCAGAGGCTTGTTAAAATCCAGACGTTTCACACTCATGTCATGGGTTCTGCTCATGCCTCTCTCCATTCAGAAACAAGGTGTTGCTTGTGATTTGCTTTCTGTAATGATGGTGGTAGTTTTAAGATGAGCATATTTGAACTAAACTTTGCTCTACAAGAGTTTTGATCTTCATGGGTGTTTTGGGAGTAGCATTATCAAAATATAATGAGCAACTTCTGTTGGCTTGTGATACAGTAATTTTTTCAGTATTAATTGATATCTGCCTCAGGGTGTGTAAGCTGTGCTGAGTGTAACAGGTGCCCTAATTCCAGAAAATGTGTTGTAATTGTTTGTTTGTGGAACAGATGAATAAATATCTGTGGGGCATAGCTGGTCCTCAGGTGGTGAACGTGAATGGATTAAGGATGTGATTGGGTGAGACATGCTTGTTTGTTGCAGTCTTGTCCAGTAACTGTCTGCTGAAGCAGAACAAATATTAATTATCAGGGTCCTGTTTGTTGTCTTGGTCTATCTTACAGAGCTGATTTTTTGGCACTGCATTTTTTTTCTTAATAACCTTTTCATGGCTAGACTTGTAACACATCATTCAAGCCCTGTGGTTTTTAACAGGTTTTTAGAACACGAAACTGAATCTCAGGTATATCCTGGTACATTTTTTCTTCTTTTCTCCTCCTTCCCCTTCCTTCCCTGAACTGAGTTGCATATGCCTGTCTGTCTTTCATTCGGTGTCACATCATTTGCCTTTTTAATGAGGTTGTTGGAGAATTTTCACTTAGTGTATTCCTATGAAAGTAACAGCACATACTCTGGTATCAAAGAATTAGCTGCTTCTGCCATTTTTTATGGCTTCACCTCCTTTACTCACTACCTTCTTTTTCCGTGTCTAACTGTGTGTTGACCTCTTACCTTACACCCTTTTGCCAGTTACAAGGTGACTCTTAATCAGTGGTGTGCCCACATTTGGACAAACACCCGCTGTGCTTCTCACTATCAAACTTCGTTTTGCCACTTGGTGATTTAAGGTAACTTAAGTGATCTCTCTCCAGATGCTCTCTTCACCCAGGAGGCAAACACTTAACATGGGCTATAATTTCTAACCTGAACAGTCATGTCTAATTATTTCCATGGTAACAGACTGTGATGTTGATAACACAGGATTATGACTTCACATCGTATGGCAAGAAGAGAAAGTTTGCTGGGGTGAGGAGGTGGGTGGAAAGGTCTTCTCCAGTGCAAAGGCTTTGACAGTGTAATAACTGGGAGAAAAGAAGTAAAGGGAGGAAATGAATTTGTTTATCATCTCTTTTGAAGTTCTCCTTATTTTAAGTGTGTGATTAAAATCAGGCTTCAGATGCTGGCATTCATGGCTTACACCAGTTCTTTCATGGTGAATGCATCTGGAATGAAGAACATGGTTGAAGGTTGGGATAAATAGGTGTTAGTCAAAGTAATGGAGGAAAATAAACAATACTTAGCAATTTTTGTCCAAGTGGGACAGAAACTAGATGGCTGCTTTTTTCCTTACAGATTTCTGTTGGTGCCATGATACTTGTTGTTATGTATGTATGGAGCACTTAGTGTTTTGGAGTAAGTAGTCTTTAAATCTTGGATCCAACATAACTTGAAATATCCCTAATTTTTATGCAAATCAGTGGATTCCTTGGGCATTCTGATTATCTGCTAAAGGAAGGAGAACAGATTACCTTCTGGAATTAGGAACATGAGTGGCATGCATTGAAAGTTTCTGTTCTCTGGCTAAAGTCACCAAATGGTACTAGTAGGTTAATATTTGTAGTAATACTTGCATTGCTTTTCCTATCTCTTCCCTGGTACTGGGAAAGAAGCATATCTCTAGTCAAAGTGTTGTTAGTCTCAGGTTGATTTTTGAACAAGCTGAAGGAAATGAGTAGTCTGTCTGATTTCCAAGTTATTATGCAAGATTATTGAGTGGATGATGAATTACAAAGTTTTAGCTGTGCTTTGAGGGAAAAAGCAATTAGACCAGCCAGCAGGAATCGGCCATTGAGGGGAACTTGCAAGAAAGTTACACTGTGTCTCCTGCCTCCCTCTGGTACAGCTCTAATTGAGTCAAATAATTAATTAAATATCTAAAGCTCGATTAGCCTACTCTGCATAGCAATTTGAAAAGTTCTGTGTTTTCTTGAGCAACATTTGGCCTTTTGAAGAACAAAAACTTGGAAATGCTAATGTTTTTCAGCCAACTAAGAAAATAAAAATATCTCCATAGCAACAAAGCTTCTTTTGAGATGGTTTCCTAAGATATGCCTGAACCAGAAGCAGATGTCTGATTTGAGAATCTCGCCTTCTTCAATGTAAACAAATAACTTCTAGGCAGGTGTTGGAAATAATATGGAAATCCTATTAAGGGGCCCTGGGTTCCTGTCACTCAGGAAGCCCCTGCCACAAAAGGATTGGTTGTCTGAATAAAGGAGGCAGAGTAAGTTCTCGTTAGGCTTTAGCTTTTCCCAGGAAGTGATTGTCTCTGCGTGCTCTTTCTCCTGCGAGCCTGAATGCAAGCCGTTTCTTCTATTGATCCCCTCTGCCACCCTGGCTTTCTCCCTCTCCTGCTGGATTAGCACTTGATGTTGGTGTCGGCTGCTGCTGCTTGGAGCATTGTGGCATTTGTGATTTTAACCCTCATCCTTCTATCCCCAGCCCTGCATTGGCTGGTGAGAAGGCAGACAGAGGAGATTCCGACACCAGCCAGGAGCGAGGAGAGGAGGGGAAGCGGCCAGTGGGGGAGGTGGAGCAGCCAAGTCCTTGGTGGCTTATTGCTCCAGCTCGTTTGTGTGAATTTTTAGTTGATGTTGTAGCCCTTGGCACTGCGAGGCTGAACGTCATCTGGACACAGGATTTTCCTTTTCCTTTTTCACAGAGACCGCAGCTTTGGAGAGGCTGTGGTAAAGGTTTTGGCATGGCTGGCTTGCTGGTGTCACATCTTGGGATTCAAAGTGAGAGTGTGTTTTTTCTCATACTGTGTCTAGAAAGTTGGTGGGCCTTTTTCTTTTTTCTTTCTTTTTTTCTCTGAAGTTACTGAGAAAACATGTTGTGCCTGCCATCAGTAGTCTGTTAGTCTAGTGTGACATTTGGGCTGCCTTTGCACTTGCTGGTGTCAGTTTTGTCCCCTGACCCTGCTGTGCTGAGTCCTGCTCTACCACACCCCAGGGACCAGCTTACTTGTGGGTGAAAACTTAAACACTGTACAGGCAGGAGCAGGCACTGAGGAGGCTTTTTCCAGGGTTTCTAAGCTGGCAGTGGAGACCATGTACACGTGTCATCCTCCCCATCTCCACTTTCCTCGGCACGCCAGACATGCATAGTGATGCTCTTAATAACACTCAGAGGGTTAAATGTGGATAAACAATAACCAAGGCTTCTGAAAAGCCTGACAATTGTCATGCAGCATTTCTCGGACTATAGCCCCCGAGATGCACTTCGTAAAGCCAATAAAGCGTGCACCGGTGGTCTCCCGTTGCCCTGGCAACGGACCACGGGGCACCCTGTGTGTGAAATGCATGAACATCTGCGAATTAATCTTTTTTAGTTTGTTCTTTCCTTGACACTGGCGGGGCTGAGCTAGAGGGTCCCCCAGGGATATCCTCAGTGTCTTTTGGAGGGGGTGAAGCAAGTTCCCTTCTGGCAGCACTTTCCATGGTGGAGGGACTCAGCCTGATGGGCTCTCGCTGAGATGCTGTGAGCTTGCCTTTGGCTGCATGGGAGAGCGAATAAAAAAAAATACTCCCAAGTCAAGGTGTCATTCAGCTTGTCGATCTGCCGTGAAAAAAAATAATCTGAGGGGAAGATTGAAGTAAGTGCTCATGTCCGCACCACAGTTTGCTGGACTTCACCACTCCTGTGCTTCACTCTCACCAAACAGTAGCAGAAACTGAAATCGAGGGATAGCTGGTCTTGCACCAACTGCAAAATGGAGACATGTAACGAAACTCAGCAGTGTGAGAGCTGACCCAGCAAGCGGCCCAGCTGCTGCTGCGGCGTTGGGACGCACAGACCCCAGTGGACGGTGGCTCTGTGCCCTCCCCAAGCGATTCAAGAGCACTCTTGCAGGTGCCTGGGGATGGGGGGGTTTCCTCGCCACCCCACAGCACACCGGGGTGCAGATTTTGTGTGCGGTTCACGGTGCTGGCTGCGAGCGGCTTTTGCTCAGTTGCTCTCCACCAAGTCTCCGGGAGGACTGTAGGGGGAACACTGAGTATGTAGTATCGGTGGCGGATGCTGGATGCTATCAGTGTTTTAATGAAGTATTGAAAGTGAAAGGCTGCTTTAATCTGCTAATTGCATTAAGAGGATGGCAGGTTGCTCTGTATCACTTCTTTTTGAAAGCTTATCGAAGAGTACCGAGGTGCTTTTAAGTGAGGTATTGCAGCCAGTTGGATGCTACTTGTTTGCATACGAATATTAGCAGGCACCGCTGTACCTCTGTTTTTCTGCCTCTCAAGAGGCAGTGAATGCAGCTGTGGGAGTTTCCTTAATATGTACTTATGAGCAGAGGGGGGAGAAGGGAAAAATTTAGACACAGTTTGTTCCTTTTTTAATTCACAGGATAAGCAGTCTGTCATAGCTCCTCCATGCAGTGAAGCTGCATATTTCAAGCCACTGTATTTTTTGAAAGAGGGCACGCAGAATTTTCTTTGTTATATTAGACTTGCCAAGTCAAAGTAAATAATAACACTGATTTTGCTAGTCATGTCCTGCTTCTTCAGACTGGTATACACTGCAGAGGTGTAGCGTAGGTGTATGGAAGAAGGGCCAGGAGAGGTGTCTCCCAGTTGCAGCTACCCCAGAAGGATTCTCGGCAGGAGTGTGTGGTATGACTTTGGCACAGACTCCACAAACCACAAAACTTGGCAGCTACAGCAATGTATTTGAGTCCTTTCCTCATTTTAATAACAAAGTAGCCACACTGTATAGAAATCAGTTCTTGCATTTACTTGAAAAACCAATGCTGACCTAAAGAAGATAAAGCTTTGCCTTATGATGTTACAACACCAGGCATTAGGAAATCATTGTACTTGGCTCGCAGTAATTTTATAGCCATGTGTTTAGATTTCTTGTCTCTTCGTTATGTTTGCTGAAACCACACCTGTTGGTGCTATATTTCTGTCCCACCTATCTCCTTTAAAAATACCAAGCTGCAATTTATTTTTGCCTTCGAGGAAATGAATGTTTTGCTTTTCCTTGCCTGCTCTAAGAAGTTTCTTGCAAAGACCTGCAAATATTATTTTGTGATATACTTTGCTGTCCCATACTGCAAAATATGAGAGAATGTCAGTATCCAATAATGTTAAAGTAGTATCTTTAAAATCAGTTACAGTAAACCTTGTGGGGTGGTGAGAGAAACCCATTTTCTGCCATTCCCTTGAAGTGCAGTATCCTTCCAAGTGCCCTGTCAGGATGAGTAATTGGCCATTAGAGTAGCAAAGGGACTCTGCTGTCAGCATAGAGAGAACCTGTCCAGGGTCAGTTTGGTGCCTTTATAAAAGCACTCTGTGCCTACCATCTAGGTACCTTAAAAACTTTCTATCACATTGTAGGTATTTGAATGCAATTAAGTATTTAGCAAGACCTTCTGTAAGACTCTTATGTGCTTCATAAGGGTTTTCTGGTAACTACATTGCCTCCAGCCATGGCAAAGGCTGGAGGTGCCATTTTTGAACCCTTGTTCGTGCTCCAGAGGATGAGGAAGAGGAGACGTTTTTGTGTTGGTGTTGTCTCGCTTCCCTGTTCTTTTCAGAGCAACTAGCATCAGACTATGCAGGTCTTTCCCAATTAATCTGTGCAAGTTGCAAACCTTTGATATCAGATGTTTTCTGTGCTATAGTACCTTTCTGTTGTGCTTTGGTCTCTACGGACCCCAAACCATTTTTCAAAAACTGCTAATGACTGTAACAGTCATGCTAATAGTGGTAAACAAACTTAATATTGCGAATAACAATAACTTGATTTATAACAGTAAATTTAACTCAAGTTTCCCACCAAGTGGAATAGAGCTGGAATGGGTACTAGCAGCTGCAGTGATCACAAAGTGACAGAGCCGCAGCTACTTAGTCAGTAGACAAGTGTTTCATAATTGTTTTGGACAGGAAGAGGAAGAAAACTTTAATGGACTGAAGAAGGCTCTGTTGACAACACACAACTCCAGAGATTGCTACAGTGCAATCACTGTAAAGTGCTTGTTTTACAAACAAAATATGTTACGGATTCTAATTATAAAAACAAAAATATGTGCTTTAATTTGACATACAGACAGAATTTCTCTTACTATTTTGCTAAGTCTTAAAACTGCCAGGGATTCTCTCTGGAGTACTAGTTATTCAGCATGCACAACTGCTACTGTAGATGTCAAAAATAGAATATTTATAAGCGTATTTGATACTGTGTTCTAGTTCAAGATATGTATCAATCCAACGCTGCACTGTGACGTATATGTAAACTGGTCTTGGGAAAAACACTCGTTCATATCCAGGGTTGTTCTTGCCAATTGTGGGATTAGATCAAAGCAGGCACCACTTGTTATCTAATTTGCCTGTTTTCTTGAACTTTACTTAAAGTTTAAAAAGAATATGTTAATGTAATGATATGGCTGCGACAACCCAGCCAAAAGGAGGAGGCAGACATCTGGAGGTGGCTGTTTCCCATACTAAAGAGACAATTGAATTAAAGGGTGTAATGCTTAGCACTCGGTTCTGTGCTGTATGACTACTTTGCCCTGCTCTTTGAAATTGTAAACATGAAGCCTCTGGAGACAAAAAACATGTGAACATTCGCCTTGTGGCTGCAGAGAAAGAAATGCTAAGGTGGGTGTTTAAGAAGAGATCAAATGAGCGTCGAGGGGGAGGGGGGGAAGGGTAGCAAAGGGAGAGAGGGATCTGGGAATAAATGCATGTTTCCTGTCTGCATCCACCTGGCTAACTACTGTGCTTATTTTTATCCACATTTTACATATTCTCTGGAGAGGACTCTTTTACAACTCGCATGAAAAAAGAGGAAGAAAAATCGTAGGCAGTAGCCTTGATTATGCTGTATAAAGATCAGGCAGCTAGTAGACATATGTGTGCCTAGAAGTTGTATGTTAAAAGCTGTTTGCTCTCTATACAGTGACACCAGAAGCAACGTGTAGGAAGGTGTTAATCTTCTGAACATTAAGACTTTCCAAGATCGTTATTTACCGTTGTCTGTTATGTCAGAATTGTCTAATGTTTCCTTTTCTCCTGTCGGACATTTGGTAGTTCGTTCCTGGGAAATATTTTAAGACCCATCGTTTAGTAGTTTACAGGGGAAAGCTTTGAATAATTCACACAACAAATGATTAAGCAAGCACTTGTCTATCTATCTGAATTATTCTGCATGTTTGCTGAAGCAGTTAAGCAGGAGAACAGCATTTCCTTCTCCAGAAGGTTTACAGTGGTAGTATTGACCCACCTAGTTATTTGGTTTCAGCCTTTTGTTGACACTGTTGTAAATGAAAGCAGCCTGGACAGGCACTGAGCAGCTGGGCTGAGATAATTGTGAAGGATTCATGCTTGTTGCTGTTACCCCCAGTGTTTGTAGTGGGTTGTTTGCTTTGACTTTTGTTGAACTGTTGACAAAAGCATTAGATACAAATGGGAACAAATAAAGTGGTGAGATGCCAGCAGGGCTTGGCAGTAATGGTGGTTTTCATTCTGACTTAAATGGGGAATGTCACTTAACCTGGATGGGAAATGGAAGGTGTGTTCAGCATTTGTGTGCTTCTCCCTCCCCTTTCCCCTCCTTTCCATGCTGCTAAGTATGTTTTGGCAAACACAGGTGAATAAAAACAGAGCAGAGGCAATTTCACTATTGCCTTAACTCTTTGGCACCACATTTTTGAAGCTCTTTCTGACTGTGGATGTCTTGCTGGGCAAATCCAGTTCATGGCATGAAAGGATTAAGTATAAAAAGGGAAGGGGAGGGAAAAAAAAAAGAAAGAAAGAAAAGGAGGGGGAGGTAGAAGGGGTAGAGTTGAGAAAAGAGAGGATTAAATAGAACAGTATACACTAAGTAGTATAGCCAGCAAAATTGAAGTCATTTACTGGAACGCTTTTAATTTGGTTTAAACAAAATACTCTTTTTGTATATTCAAATGGGGAGTAGCTCAGCTGTTGTGAAGCCAGAAAATTAATGGTATTTTTAGTGAAATAGCAAAAGCATGTCAACAACATAGCTGTGGATGATAACGTTGGCATTTTATTCATGAGGAATTATCAATGCAGGTTACTGGACAACATAGTGTGACTGGAATGATTGAGCACAGGAAGGAAGCGGCTGTCCTTCTGTAAGATGATTTAATTTTGCACTTAGGCTTTCAGGAAGAGATGAAGGAGAAAGAAAACATTTAAAAATACGTGTCTAAGATGCCTTTCCTTGTTTCTGGCTCCTGGAGACTAACCTTTTTACCTCTGTCTGACTCTCAGTTTTGTCACTGCTTCTTTTTTGCCATCTGTCCTTTCTTCTCAAGTCTGTCTTGAGGGATAGCAGAGAATAGAGGCAGAAGAATAGAGTTGCATTAAGATATCTTTGCTGAAAAGGCAGTTTTGGCCCTGGAGGAGCTGTAAGTTTGTTCTAGTCATCTCTGGCTCTGGAGTTTGTGCCTGAGCATTTTTTGCATTTAATGTGTTGTGAAATACAGTTGCCCTGGCCAGTCATGGAGGATGTTAGTGTATGGTCTTGAAGGTCTTACCATTTGCCGGGAGAAATGCTTCATATTTGTTATTCCAGCTGTAGTTTTCTTGTAGCAATCAACATTAGAGTGGTGTGCAGATCAACTGGAAAGTGACAAATACAGTTCACAGGTGTAAAGGCACCACTGCAATGAAAGGAAAAGACACAGTTTTGTATTGCTGTCTGATGTCATACAAAGGTATTCCTTGCCTCTGCTGTAGTGTGTGCATCTGGTGGTATCTGAGGCGCACACAGGGTTTCGGAGAATCAAAGTTGTCATATGCAGGGATTTTTTTTTACCTGGCTTCATGCAGCTTCAAGTTGTCTAAAACCAAATGCCCTAGTAGCAATGTCATCGTGGCATTTATGGACCCACTTTGAGCAATCATCCTTGAGTGCTTGCTTTCTTCCCCTTTGCTATGGTTGCCATATTGTTCCTAGCCTCTTCACAGTAAGAAAAAAAGGGAAGCACAAAAAGAGATAAGGAAGAAATTGCCTTTTACTGCTGCCATTGCTAAGGTTTCTTGTAACATGCAGCATGTTTATTGTGCCAAACCATGGCCCTGTGGATATCAGCAAGGAGCGTTTTCCCCAAATGTTAAATATTGTGGGATTAGGGCTTGACTTTGTTATTAATCCTACAAATATTAAAAGAAAGTGAAGAAATATCAAGCTGTTCCCAGCAAACATGTACTGGGAGTGGTGTTACTGTAAATATCAGCTTGTGCATGATGAATCCCCAATTCTTTTTGTCTCCCTCTTTAGGGAATACCCTGAACAATTCTGCAGGGGCTACAGAAATTCTCATAGCAAATTTCAACCTTGAATAAAGGAAAAATAAGAAATCTCTGAAAAGTAGGGACTTCAAGCCCAATCAAAACAAATATATTCCATAATCATGTTGGCATAGCATTTGGGAAATCCACTTTTGGGTTGTCTAAATTGTGCAAGAATTCAGAAAAAATAACTTGCTAACATTCTGCTGTATTGCCTGGATGCTTTTTAATCAAGCTTGGCTAGTTTTCTGATTTCATGTGAAATGCACTTGGTCACACAGTGTTAACTCTATAGGCTAATCTGCTTTGCTTGCAGATCTGTAAGAAGGGCCCCAAGCTGTGCTTCACCAGAAGAAGGCATGAGTTTCAGGGAGCCGAGACCTGAAAGCAGGAAGGTGCTTCTGGAAAGAATTTGCATTGAAGTAACAATAGTTTTAAATGATTACAGGAGCAAGAAGGAAAGTGGGAAGTGGCGTACTGAAGAGACTGAGATAAGACTGGACTCACCCAAGTTGCAAAGTGATTATGCATCATGGTGCAACATTTTTTTGCATAATCTGGTGTCAGATTGTAAGAAAATGGAGTGCTAAACTGGCTAGGTAGGAATAAGAGTGGAGAAGGGAAAGAGCATTCAATAATGTATCATAGAAGACTGTAAAATAATGAGACAGAAGTAGAAGTATGACAGAGGGATGATGCCCTAAATCAGTGGTGCAAAACCTTCAGCACAGAAGGTCTTTACTGGCAAATTGCCATGAGCCAGTGGGCTGCACCTATTTTGCATATAATTAACATTGGGTTTTAATCAGGTAAGCACACACCCTGTTTATTTTTCTTATTTATGGCATGCTTTAAGTGCAAATACTGCATAGCACAAAACAGTAAAAGACTGTGTACTTGGTAGGTTATAGTAAAAGGAGTGACAGTGGGAAGACTGGCTTTGCATTTTTTAAATCAGGGAGGTTTATCTGACATCTATCTGGCTGGCTTTGGGAAGGCCTTACATATTCTGAAGTACAGCTTTGAGTTTATTAGACAGCTGTAAATTTGGCTTTCTTCACATTTCAAATACATAAGGTTAATTTGAGAAAAATAATTCCAGTGACAAGCTTGCAGATAGCACATTTCTTGGTTAATTCTTTTACCCATGGGTAATTTAAAGAACAACAACCACTAGCAGTATTTTCTTCCTGAAATTTTGTTCATCATATTAAGTTAGTAACATCACAGATGTAGTGGCTTTAGGTTCTCCTAAGTTTAGCAGATGACAGTTTGCATGTGATGCAGAAGTGCTTTTTCTTCCCTGTGTGTATGTTATACAGAATTATGCAGGCTAAGAATGGGCTAAAGTTACTATTTGTAGATATATTCGTTTTTGGAGTTTAGTATAGGCAGTCTGTTATAGTTGTTGGATTACTCTAGTCATGTAGTTGTGTTTTTGCTGTTAACAAGGAGGATTGATTCTCTCCCCCTCCCCCCCCCCTGTTTTAGTCTAGCATATTTAATGGATCTATCCCTCTGATACTGGGGTACCTCCAAATCTTCAATACATTAATCCTCACAACAACCCTGTAAGGGAAAGAAATGCTCTCTAGACTTCTGAAATTATCCCTATTTTATAAATAATGAACTGAGGCATGAAGAGGCTTGACTTCACACAATCAGATGAAAGAGCAGGCTGCTGAACCTAGATTTCCCAAATATAAACACAGTTTTCCGTCCTTCCCAGATACAGTTTTTGCTCAGGCATCAGCATTACCTTGTGATCCTTTCTTGCCTAATTCTTCCTTTTAAAACCTCTCAGTGGATTTGAGTTCCATTCATGGCAAATATATGCATGCTTCTTTCTGGTAGTAGCTCCTGTGGACTAGTTTGCCAGCTTGAACCTTTTGGACTAATTCTGGTTTCAGCTGACTCCCTAATCTCTGTATGTTTTCCAGAAGAGAAGCTATGTTTGAATTTTCATCCTTCCTATTATGGTTTGATTACACTGCTCTTGTACACGATACAGATTCTTCAATATTGCATGGGGCTGTAGATGTAGCAGAATATGAGGAAGCCCACTGCACTGTTGGGAGGGTCACAGCAAGGGGAGCATGCGTGCAATGTACCCCCCAGGTTAATCAGCCACCATGAAGCACACCGCTGAAACCCGGGGGCTGATGCCAACCTGTCTTGGTAGCACAGCACCCGCCAGCAGCATGCCTCTGACCGCCCAGGATGGTGCCGGAGCTGTTCGCCATCATGTTACTTTTGGCGCAGGTCCATGCTGGTGGGGCTCTGCTGCTTTCTATACGTGGGGCAAGGTTGTTGATGCAGTGCTCTGCCTCCAGCTAGCAAGGTGCCCACTGAGGGCTGCTGCATGGCTGGAAGACTCTCCCAGGCTCCTCCAGTGCTGCTGCAAAGGGAGCATCCCCAGAGGTAGATATGGGAATGTGATTTTTGTCAGTATTGAAAGCGACCTGTGGGGAGAGCATGTAGGCAGAGAAGGATTTCCATCTGCATGCTGGAGCTCTGGATACAATTGTGCCTGCTGTGAAAGAGCTTGTTGCACTTTCTCACTGTAAGGGCTCCATCTGGTGCTCTAGGTGTCTTTAAATGGAAATTTACGTATACTGTCAGAACTAAACTCTGTGCACAATGAGCACTCTGATGGTCTTAAAGGTCACATCAAATCGTGAATGTCTTTCCTTCACCTCCCACCCTGTAATATAAGGGTCAGGGAAGGACAGTTAAATGGAGGGGAATGGACAGGGCAGGTTTAGAGTCTGTCCTTGTCATAGGAGGAAGCACTGATGAAGACCCACTTTAAAATTCAAGATTTTCTTTGTCTTAGGATAGGTTTTAGCTCATTACTGAGAATAAGCAAGGTGTCATTGCAAGTAAACTAAGTCTGTAGTTGCTCAGGCAGCCCAAATGTTGGTTAGTAAACAGTGGTATGCCTTACACTTCAGTCTCTTAAATTCTAGCTGGAGACTTGCTGGCAGTACTTTGTATACCCAATGTAAAAGCCCCACTCGCTCATCAAGTCAAGCATGCCATAGGTTGATGTCAAATTTGAAGATGATGTGTGCAAAGATCATCATAGTAGTCAAGCCTTGCATTAGGAAACACTTTGCTGGCTATTCTGACTTCTTTCTGCCTTGAAAAGTCATGGTCTTGGCAGCTACAAAGGAGAAGAAATGCACAAACTGCTGCAATCTGGGGTTTAATAGTCCTTCCCAACAGAAAAACCTGTTTTACAAGTTATCCCATGCATCCATCCCAGCTCCTTTTTTGCCTTCTTACCACTTAGCTGCTTCAGTCTCATCTGGATCAGTCTTTACAACTAAAATCATTCCTGAGTCTGCATAAAACAAGCAGTGGGTGTTGTTTTTTAATGTACTCCAAAGCAAGTCCAAAAGTGCTTGTCTTTGCTGTTACATTATCCCAGTGAATGATGGCTAGAGGAGATTTTCCATCTTGAGGAATCTTGGAGAGGCTTTCCCCTTAACCCTGTAACTCCTGTTTTTGTAGTGCTGCTTGGACCTTTGATCTCCACACTCTTAATTGGCTCACAGGAAGATTATTTACAGTCAACAAGGAAAGTACCTTGAACTTGTCATTTTAATAAACTTGTTACTTGCCAGCTTCTCTAGAGGCATCCCAAATGGAAATAAACATATTTCGTTCTGTTTTATAAATTTTAAAAATGGTTTCCTAGACAACCTTGATGAAATGTCAACTTCTCCTCAGATCTAAACCCACACCTTACGTGTTGTTATCTCCATCCCTGCTGGATGCAATAGTTTGTTTGGAAACATGCCTGTTGTTCTTTAAAGTGTATTTAATGCTAGATTAGAGAATGTAAGACTGTTTTTTCATCTCCTATTTCCACCAGATCATTTCAAAACCATTTAAATAAAGAGCTTGAGCATGTATGGTATTTAAAAAACCTTTCACATGATGTTTTTAAAACAGATCAATTTCAACATTCAGTGTCAGGAATTCAGCCAAGGAAAACTCAACTCAGGATTGTATAGCTATAATGATAATGTATTATACCTGTCTTCCTTGAGAATGATTCAAACTGTAGAGTTTAACCTAGTGAATTACATAATTTAGGAATTATGTAATCCAACCAGAATGCTGTTTTAAGGGGATTACTGTAGTCTTCCCTTAACAAAAGCAAAGGGAAAGATGGATTGTATTATGAAGTACTTAAATGAGAGAGAACTGTCTTCACAAATTATTGTACGATAACTCATTTGAATAGAACAGAACGACATATGCGTGAATGTCAGTTATCACACTTAACTACTTGGCAGAGTGTAGGGGAAGTACAAGAGGGAGATTTTTGCTTTTCCTCTCCTCTAGCGTGAATTAAAAATGTAGTGGCTGACATCAAAACATTTCCAGCTAGCCTGAAGTTAGTACTTGATTGTGCTTTTAACATTTAAAAAATTAACAGCGTGACCTGTCTAATATAAATAATGAAAGACCCAGAAAAGTAAAAGCTACTGCTGCTTGCCTTGGCAAACATCTAGGATGTTGAGGAGTTGTAATTCATCTAAAAATCTGGCAGAAAGGACTGTGTGTTTTATTTTTTCAGTCTTCAAAGTAGGTGTTGTACGTATAATGTGCTATTATATACTGATGTAACTGCTTTAAGGCTGACAGCAGGATCTGTGTTCCCATCACTCCTCCATCCATTCCTTAATTTGAAGAATGAGACTGGGGACAATTATTTTTGCATCAGGCAGAGGTCCAGATTCAGGGTAGCGTGCAGCAAGCATCTAAAGTTCAGCACATATGTACATTCCTCTGATTTCTTTATCTGCCTTGTGACTTTACTGAGATCAAAGTGTGTGCCTCAAATCTGGCATCTGCTCGAGTGCTTTCCTGAATAGGAAATGGGATAATTTCCTGAACAAGGGTCTTGGGAACACAAATAAGTGAGTGTAGATGAAGTGAGGCAGATACAATGGGCTTGGATGTTATTTGGGCAAAGAGGCGAACAGTAGTGCGCAAAGGTTTCTTTCTGGAATATATTTTTATAGATAGCTGAGTGAATGTTTTGCTTCAGAATCAGCATGAATTGGAATTTGTAGATATTTATAGCATCCAGCCATGTTTTATCCATTTGCCCAATTAAGAGCCTGGTTGGATAATGAATTCTGTTTTTTCACTGTGTGCTTAGCAGTGGCTCTGGCTTCCTAAATCATGTAGAGTACTGGAAAAGCATAAAACAGTAATATGCTTTGTTTTGTTACTATCTCCTTGGTCATCTCTGCAGCAAAACTACTATACAATCCTTAAGTGACAAACAGGCAGAAGGAAAGAAAATTAAAGTGTTTTTACCTGAAAGGTTGATACATATGGATAGATTGGAAGGGAACGGAAATGTGACAACTCAAAACTGATATCTTTGCCATGAATATAGCCTACATTAAATGTAAGCAAAATTAAAAATGTGGGGCACTGGCACACAGTACCTGATTGAAAGCAGCTAAATGGAGTGTCTCATGGGACTGTCTTCAGACATGATCTCTGTGGTTTTAAAGCAACAACAACAGGCTAATTTGTGCTAGGTTATATCTTTCTGGTCAGAATGAAGAATTAAATAGGGAGCGTAAATCCTGGGAGAAAGTTGTTAGGACCTGTCACATGAAAACAGAATCCACTTAGCTGTGCCCAGAGAAGGCAATACTTAAAGCCTGATTTTAATATGGAAAATCTTGGGGGTGTAGGTGTGTGTATTTTTTACCTCCTAACCTCTGTTACAGTACTGACAAGATTTTTATAACCCCTGTGGTTTGAGCCACTGCAGGAAAGTGTTTGCATTCAGCTTGGCTCAGTGCCGTACAGTCCATTTTAATCACTGTGCAAAGTGTAAGGATAACAGTTTTACTGCAGTGCTCAGTCTGAAAAGAGGGCTCTAAGCAGAAGCCGGTTATTCTTCAGAGGGATTTCATGATTCTTGCAGACATTTTTTAAGAAAGTGTAAAGCATACTGACACAGCCTTTAATGACTATCATAAAATATTCCCTCTTTAGTGTTTTCTTAGTATTCTAGAAACTAACTGAATTACCTTGTGTGTTCTGTTTAAATTCATTGCTATGAAAATGTAATTAGTGTTAATATTCTAGAGATATGTTGAATGTTGGGAATTTTCTGTGTGCATCTCTAACTGGCTTTTGAAGAACAATCATGGAGTGCTGCTGTTTTAACTTGCATCATGGCATGCCGCTGAATCAAAGCCCATAATGCAGGCTGGTGGTTATCCTGCTCTCTGCCTTTCATGGCGGTGAGCCCACAATTAAATTGCTGCATTGAATGCTCCGGCTGGTTGAGCTTTTTCTCTTATCCTTTGATTGCATGCTTTCCCTTGCTTTTTCTCCCTAGTTAACTATATATAACTATATAACTATATAACTCAATACTCTCCACTCTGTTTCTGTTTCTATTTTGCTAGAACTGCTCAAACTTTTTCAGGTTTCTGCTGAAGGAAATAGCATGAAAGATAGTAATTGGAACCCCAAATAAATATCTGAAGAGAGGAGAGCTGTAGTTCCATGTTTCCTTGGCCACAGCTCTGTTCCTTAGTTTTCCAAAGATTTATCTTAGTTCTTCTGAATCTCTGTAATTCTTTGACGCCTCCATTTCAGTGTGTGTGATTTTGGTTAAAATAATATTTAGGGGTTTGTAAGCTGTGACGACCAACATGCTGTGGGTTTGTCCCAGATTTTGGCACTTATATTCTGAAATGCCAGAAGCATGTTTTTTTCTGTCGTGTAGTATTTTCACACTTGTGCCATTGTTACCCGGAGTGTTTATCTCTTCTGGGATCATTAGGGACAGAATTCCTTTTCAGCCTACATATGCCCTGGGGCTCACCCACTGCATTGCCTATACCAGTTGCAATTTGTGCCTTAAAACCTTTGTGCAAATCCTTTCACTCTGTCCAAATTACCTACTATGTGCTGAAGCATGTGGTCTTAGTTTGGGGTCTGTTCAAAGGGAAGGGGATTGAAGGGCAGGGTGGTGAATGGAGACTGGATCAGGTGAATTGCTCTGTGGATTAAAGGGGAGGATATTTGACAATGCCTGGGTTGTGTTACCACCAGTTAAATTCAGTGTTTATAAGTTGGTGAATGCCTATGAAAGCAGACTTGATGGTAAATGTAATCCGTAAACCTATCTGAAGTGTTTAACTCCTTTTCTTGCACATCTGTTTCTTTTTCTTTTGTCCCCTGCTGAAACTAGGTCCTTTGTTCAAACTGTCTTACTTACCAAAGGGTGCTTGTTATTCTTACCACACTCCTTGATTTCATTGCCTTCATGTGCCTGTGCTAAGATATACTTTAACCTAAGCCTGTCTTTCCTTTTCGCCTCACAGCTGTGTTCCTCTACTGCTTCACTGCTTGCACTTAAGCTTCATCGCTTCTTCTCTCCATCCTTTGACCCTCACAGTGTCAGTGGTGATTAGGTCTTGTGTGTTATGTCCTTCCACCAGTGATTACTGGAGAAGCTGTATTTTAAAGGATTTATTGCAAAATTCCATCTGTGAAAGGCTAGCCAGCAGCCCTCATCATTGCTTTAAACAACTACTTTTCTTGTCACCACCATGTACCTGTACACCAGGAGTGGCTGGAGAAACAACAGCACATGCTGATAGGATTGTACATCAAAATTCCTAGATATCTTCATGTAATGCTGTGTGGCCTGCTTAACTTCTCCAGCAAATTGATATGTGTATGTTGAAATACATGGCTGGAATAACCATGTAGTAGTTTATTGTTCATTTTATCACCCATTTCCTAACATATAGGCTGTGATGCTTTTAATTAGCTTAGATTAAATATCACAGTGGTGCCACCAGATCACCACTGTAAACAGTTACATGGATTTTTTTAGAGAAATTACACACGCATAGTGTATGTGGATATCTGTGCTTCTGTGCAAGTGAAACTTTCGAGAACACTTGCCTTTCAAAGACTAATTGCTGAGCCCTTACATTCTCTTTATTCTGGACTTTTTATGGCTGTCTCATTGCTCTTGCAGCAGGCACTGCACATCTAGACTTTGATGTTTTTTATGACACTCTTATCCACTAATTAACTTCATTAATTTTGTAATTAATGAAGTTAATTAGTGGGTAAAAATGCTATATAAAACTTCAAAGTTTGCATTTTAATCATAGTTTGTATTAAAAATAATTATCACACACTTGATTACTAAACTCAATCCAGTTAACTCAAATAGGGTCATGTGATATTAAAACCAGCTTTGGTCTGTGTCTTTTCTAGCTAGTTAGTAGCATTTTTCACAAAATTATTGAGACTTTGATACCTGAAAATGCGGCTGTAGGGAAAAGGCAGTGAATGGGACAAAAAAAAAAAATTTTAATCATGGTATGTCTGGGTAGAAGTTTGGTTTCAATTTGGGTAAGTAGAGAAACCAGTTGGAAAAGGGAGAGTTGAAAGTATTTGTCAAGTTTGCCATGGCTGGTGATACATGTGGGAGCAATATGTAGCTACCAACTTTCCCTTATCTGGTGAGCCATTTCAGAAAAGATGTGCTCTGGGCAGTACAACCTGACTATAGGGAAAGGCATAGTAAGGAAAACCCACTTTTGTCCTAAGTAAGGACAGTACAAAGGGGATGTTGGAAGATTAAAGCAAAGAGCACACAATCCATGAGGCTGGAGTGGAGTAATANTAGAAAGTTTGCTGTGTGGGAGCTCTTGGGTTATGGTTTTTCTCCCTGGGTGCATGGTCTTGGTGGGCTGTGCTGGACTTCCCCTTCCTCTCACCTGGGTGTTACTTATGCCCTGTCCCATCACATCTTTGGTGGGACCTCTCACCTTGTACCACTGATTACTCAGCAGAGCAGTCTCTGTCTCATATCTGGTGTGTCAGAAGTTGGTAGCACTCTTCTCTCTCTCTTTTTTTTTTTTCTTTTTTTCTATTCTGATTTACTCATATGGTTTTATCTTCGAGTGCTCCAAGCCCAAGCCTGGACTAGTGCCTCAGACCAAGGTCTGGTGCTGGTACATCCATCTATAACATTGGCATAAGCTGGCCAAGCAGTGTTACTTCGTGGTTGTTCCCCTGTGATGCATATTGTATCCATTTTTATAGTTTCTTTTATACTTTCAACAGACTTTATAACCGCAATAATGTCATTCAGATAATTAAACCATAATTGACCTTAGCGTTGAGCATCCTTGGCTTTTACTGCAGTTTGCTTAATACTTCAAGATGGTCAATTATCTCATAATTCCCACTTTGTTGGGAATTATTGTTTTAATTATTACACTCCAAATACATCATTTTGGCACAGTAGTAAGGGTACACTGGGGAATGATCATATTCGTGAATGCTTTAAAGAGTTACCAGCTTTATCATATGGGACGGCTTTTCATCCTGTCTTCTCTAGTCATTACTTTTAACACTGATTTCATTTAATTATCAGTCTGCTCAGGCCAGGTCTTCATCTGCAGGAGCTAGCATATGGGGAGTTAGAGCTTGTGAGATTTAAGAGTAGTTGGATGGCTGTGCAATCCTACTTTATTGGTTGTTTTTTATTTATCTTTTTTTTTTTTCTGCCATGTTACAGCGTGAGTCATATATGTTAGTGCAAGTAACTTCAGTAGAAGTTGCAGGTAAAATAGTTTGGGGTTTGTTTTTTTTTTTTCCTTTTCCTAGCAATTTGAAGTATTAATTATCACAAATAGAGAGTAAGCGTGCTGTTATTTTACAGCTACATCAGAGGCTTGTATAGCCCTCTTTACATTCATTTAATTTGTGCCTGGTGCTTCACCAGCATCAGCGCCCTGCCAGTGTGGGAGAGAAAATAGAGTGGTCCCTGTGGTGGGATATCTTTTCAGTTATCACTGTGCTCTGCAGTGCCCAAAACAGAGACTAAAGCATAGTGTGTCATGCTTTACAGCCTAGTGCAAAAGATACTACGGGTCCAGCACTAGAAATGCACTGTTCCACTTCTTAAGCAAATTATGTGAACAAGGCAGCATCTTTCTATAAATGTGCTTGTTCAGTTGTTTTTTCTCAGCATTTTGTGGTGTATTAAACATGAATAAAAATGTTCTACCTAAGCAGAATATGAAAAACCAGTTTTGCTAAACCAAGAAACTACACTTTCACCAAAGAGTATTTTTTCCCTGGTCTGTCCTAATTATTATATAATTACTATATGTGAGCAAACCCTGTGTTGGTTAGTAGGAAAATGTTACTGTGTAGTAGATAAAGGCATATTATTGAAGAAAACAGCAGTATGAAAAGACTTATTTCTCTATAAATTTTAATAGTTACTAAAATGAGGACTCCAGCCCATTAAGTTATAGCCTGACAAGTCTAATGCTGAATCACTTAATTTCTCTATGTAGCTATCCTAGTCCAGCTTCTTAAAGGCAACTGTTAGGAGAGCACTGATGTTTTAATCAAGGAACAGGGCAAAGTCTGACAGCTAAACAGTGTGCTTTGATGGAGGTTTTCTTGAAGAGTCTGCAAATATAAGGGCCTCTCTTGAAGTATGTAGACTTGCACATTCAGGAACCAATCTGTGAGTGGCTTCAGGATTATATGTAGGAAGCTGATATTAGTGGAAACCATGAGGATCTTGTTATGTCCTGGTATTTTTCACTGAAGATAGATCCTTAAAAGTGTTTATAGGCTCAAAAAGCTATTGCAAACAATAGTGGGAACTCAGTATGAGTAATAATGTTTTTTCTCTTGCACACTGAAAATAGTGTGTGTTAGGTCCATAGGAAGACCTAGACCATAGCTCATTGTCTGTGTACATGACATATCTTTATTACTTGATATAAGAAATAAATTTAGGACCAGTACTAGAGATCACATGAAGTCAATGATCACAGAATCATAGAATAATTTGTATTGGAAAAGACCTTTAAGATTATTGAGTCAAACCATTAGTCTTTATGTGGCAGGTCATTACATCTTGAAGGGAGAAGAAGCTGGTACTGTAAGGGTGTTGACTGTCTCTTGTGCAAGGTAAGGGGTAGGACAGTTGAACATAAGACTGTTTATATTTTTCTGTAGTAATTCACTCAAGGCAAAATAATGTTAAGTCTTAGTACACTGGTCGAATTTCACTTTGGGAAATGAGATTCTGCCTGCTGTCAATAGGTGAGTTGTCTCCATTTTTCTACTAGTGTCAGGTGAGATAGTTCAGCAAGATCTTTTCATATTGGTTTCAGATCTGATCCATCTCTGAAGCAATAAAACCATTAACCAGTGTGCATTGCCACAATGCCCAATGTGTTGCTCATCCTTTATGTGCCAGTGATAATTAGCTACTTTATCATTCTAGTAGGGAGCTTTAATTTATTACTCTATTAAGCAGTGAAATCAAAGATTAAAATGGTATCTATAGCATATAGCTAACTAGAATGTGAAAAATGAAACTATATGGTTTCAAATTTATGAAAATAAATATTTTTATTTAAATAAGTGTAGTAGTTTAATTCTTTGGACACCAGTCTAATTTGTAGTTTACTGATTATTATTTTTCTTAGTTTTAAAGCAAATTGCTTTCTGTAGGGTGAAGTTGAAAAATAATGAATTGCATTCACATTACAAGCTACTGCCTCTCAAATTGTAAATGAATATAAATGTAATGGAAGCATACTATTAAAATCTTTCGCAAAAGACTAAGCTATATCATTGCAGCAAGCAAATATATTTTTCAGGCCATCAGTTAATTTAATGTTGTATTTCTGCTTGGCCTTTATTTTAAGGGTCTCTCTGCCTACTGCCACTACTGTCTCCAAATGTCTTAACATGTGTTGTCTCTTCAGAGCAAAAGATAACATTGTTAGTTTGTGTCATTTACTATAATAGGTGATTAATGATCTTCTTTAAAACTAAATTAGTGAACTTATTTTAAGATATATTTACTCAGGATGGTAAATCCTTGTCTATCAGTTTTATACTGTCAGAGAGAGGGAGGGAGGCAGGCAGGCCCAATGGGAAAGGCACAGGCTGTGTTCAGCACTAGCTTTGTTCTAACATTTTTATTTCCACTCAGTGTACTTAGAGAGTAATTTAACAATTGTCATCAAAAGATGGAGGATTTTTGCACATTTCTCTACTCATTAATATGACCTGCTGTTGATAAGAACTGGAAATTTTAGAGAAGTAGAGAGGAGGACCTGAGTGTCCCAGCAGGAAGAAATGTTCTTTCGTATGACTTGGGCAACAACCACAACTTAACTTCTGTGGTTAAGCGTCCTTAATCCTTACTAGAACTTTGCAGTGTAGCAAAGTTAAAGAAAATAACAATTTTGTTAATAATAATGGAACAGAAGCTGCATAATTGAAATGCTAATTTCTTGGTTTGTGTTCCTGGTAGTAGCTATAAAATAAACCTAGGGAGGTGTGCACTGAAAACCTCAAAACCAGATTTCTGTGTTGTACAGTTTCATGCAGAACAACAGCTGTCCATAGTGTGTGGAGTGAGAACCCCCAAATCTGTGTTTCTGGATGAAAGAGGATCTAACATCCATCAGTAAGGACTTGGTTGGTTGTTGTTCCTCTCACCTCCTTATATAAGGAGGACAGAGAGGTGGAAACAGTCAGCAGGATTTCAACTGAGAATTACTATCATCTTCATTCCTGTCAGCTCCAGTTCTGCAAAATGCCTGAACACATCCTTACTTATGTACGTTCAACCATTGACTTCAATGAGAGATAGTTTAGCGCATGCTTAAATGCTTTCTTAACTAGGGCCTAAAGCTGTTGCTGCTGTTAAAAACAGTCCTGGAGGGAACTTTGCATTTTTTGTTACTTCCTTTTTGTATACCAAGATACAGGCTCCACAAAGCTTTGGAAATGTAGTAGGAGTTGATAAATGTCACCTGCCTGTTTTAAAGGAGCAGAGCAGAATTATTGGATGACAATTCGTAAAGTACATATTACCTTCCTTTCTCTCCTGTCCCATACCCGTGCTCTGTAATTGCCATTACTAAGCATGGGTTGCAGAATGGCAAGAGGCTCACTGAGCCACTGTGTTGTGTTTCTGTCTACTGCAGGGAGAGCCTTTAATTGTGAAAGGTGCCAAAGTAAAATGAGTTTAGCTGTTTTCCTCTGTGTGCTTTTCTGCTACAAAGCAGTTCAGGAGTTTGCTTCTTTCTTTGCTAAAAATCTTCATTCAAAACTTGAATTGTGACTTACCTTGAGCCACTTTGTTCTTGATTTACACAGGCAAATACACACACGTACACATCCAGCCTCCCTCTTCTGGGACTATTGATTTAATCCTGCATATTTGTAGAGAAAACAAGCCAAAAGTGGGTCAATGCACAATATTCATAAAAAGGTCCAAAGCAGCTCTATGTTCATCCCTTTGACACTGCAGATAGCAACCATGATCTGTCGGCTGATTGCCTTTATCTGTCTTTTGTAATGCCTTGTGCAGTTTTAATACAAGAGACTTGCTGGGTAGCTGGCACTGATTAAAACTCAAAATGCTATCTGTGAGAAAAATTCCAAATCATATTTTCAGGTTAAGTTGTATTAAGGAATAGTGACAAATAGAGCACTGTTTTGAATGAGCATCTGATGGTGTTTTCTTCTTATCTTTTCTGAGTGCAGAGCTCTTCTGTATCTCCCTCAGCCAGTTTCAGAACAGCAGAAAAGCACAGAAATTCAACAGATTATTCTTCAGATAGTAAAAAACAGAAAACAGAAGAGAAGGAAATAGCAACTCGTTATGTGAGTAATTGTCTACATTGTGCATTGTCAAACTTAAGTGTTCCTCTGTAATCTCACCTGAGTCCTGCTGCGTAACTGACTTTAAAATTGAAAGCCAGATTTTTACCAAGTTCCTACTGCCTGCCTCTAACATCTATGCTGTGTAAAATGTCTCAGTGTGTAGGATTGACAGTGTTTTTAACAATAAAGCAGAGCACCTGGAAGGTGTGTGAGAAGAGGACTGATTATCAGTTAGACTGGGACTTGGTAGATCTGAACTCTAGCTTTGCTCTGCATCTTAGTGCAGTGCAACTTTGGGTGAGGATTTCCATCCTGTGTCCTTGTTTGCCAATGTGAAAACTGGGAAGGATGCTATAGCTTTGGCAACATGTTAAGAAGCCATCCTATAGGTGACCTAAATGTTGTATTACCACATAAAGCTTGGTAAAAGCAAATGCTGTACTGCATAGTTGTGAGCCGCCTTGCATTTCATTGATTTATGTTTTCTTAGTACTTAAGAGATATTGAGATATTAAATAAATGTTTTTAACACATTGTTTTTTGTCATTGCAGGACAGTGATGGTGAAAAGAGTGATGACAACTTGGTAGTTGATGTTTCCAATGAGGTATGCAATGGTGGGTTTTCTACCTTACAGTGGTGATGGGGGGGAGGTCTCTTCAGTGGTTTCGGTGCATATTGGATATATGAATAAGATTAGAGCCTTTGCCTTCATAAAGGAGTTTGAAAAGTCTGGGGGAATCCAGTCAGATCATCCTTCTTTAGAATGCAAATCAGATCTGTAACACTTATGTCCACAAAGGACCTTTTTGTTTCTTGTATGAACCAAAAGTCTGCTTGGGATATTTGAAGCCAGCACAGCAGATAAGATGGAGCTTGTAATGGTATATGTGTTCTCTTTACTCTGGCCATGACTTTATTTGTGAACCAAGTGCCTCAAACCTTTTCAATCTGTCACCTGACAAATGAGCTTTACTTGCCTATTTCAATATCTGTAGATTTTTAACATTATTTTTCATTGTTAATGTCATGAAATTTTTAAGACTTTCTTGAAAAAAATGTTATCTTTCATTATTCATCTCAATTTTGCAATTTTATCAGCTAAATCAATTAAGAACTGAAGGAAGATGTCATTTTTATAACAGACCTTCATTCCAAAATGAGACTTGCTCAAGACAAGCGCTAGTGGCTAGTACAAAGTTTATATACTAACCCACGTTGCTGATGTTTAGGATCCTTCCTCTCCCCGGGGAAGCCCAGCACACTCTCCACGGGAGAATGGCTTGGACAAGACTCGACTGCTGAAGAAAGATGCACCAATTAGTCCAGCGTCTATTGCATCCTCCAGTAGTACTCCTTCCTCCAAATCCAAAGAACTTAGCCTTGTAAGTTCTTCAGAATGCTCCTGACCCCTGATCATAAGTTGAAACACATGCTTACTGAATTTCTATCTGGACACAATTTGGATTTCCTTAGCTACCTCCAGAGCTCTGTGAAGCCTCAGTTTACAGTTTAATTTATCTCTTTAAGGAAATTTAATAAAATAATGAGAAAGTCCACAGACTTTTTCTGGGATAGGCAGAGGTTATTTTCACTGGTGGTGTGGGTAGATGATAGATGTGTTGTGCTGAGATGTTTTTCTCCTCCCCTGTATGAAAAACTGTCATTCTGAGAATAAGTAAAAGTACACAGGGGTTCCTTGAGCTTTTTTCCTGTGCTGTGGTTTATAGAAAATTCAGTTCCCTGCTTGGATGTGATTTGGTTGTTAGCTCTGTTTGAATTACGAGGCCGTATACAACAACAATAATTTTTATTTTCTATCTAAAAAGTAATCTGTCATTTGCAAGAGCCTTCCTTGACTTGCATCACAAATCACAATGCAAAAAAAAAGAGCTGCCTGCAAATCAGGGGTGTTCTTTCCTTTCCCGTTTGAGACCACAGTTAATCACCTTCCTGAGCTGCACTGTGACTCCTCTCTCAGTTCTTCACAAGCCAGGGTTCTTGACTATTTAGAGAAATGAAAAAAAAAAAAGAAAACTTAAAATGAATGTAGTGCTAAGGAAAGGTTATGGAATGACAAGTTCAAACCCAAGAGGTTTGTCTGATGAAAAAACAAGCTTGCTGCAAGAGGGGCACTACACATTTCCTGACTTTATACCAATCACTATCACCATCCTGTGTTTCTGGCACCATGTTTGGGCATGAGTTGCTGGTCAGTTGTAGGGATTTTATTACTCTACTTGTTCACCTGGCAGTGGCCTCTCACAGAAATTCATAATCATAATGGGAGCAGGTTCACCATGACCAGAGTGAGACCACCAACAGATTTCATGTGCACTGACAATGTAATTGTCAGACCGCAATGATTTTCAGTCACTGACCTCATTCTGAGTCATACAGATGCCACTGATGAGGGAAGCTGTGAAGGCTGTAGTTAATTTCCAAAGTCATACGGTCTTTTTCAGTGTCTCTGTAGCTTCTCTTCATTGCCATGGACTATTGAAACCCAAACCCAGAAGCTACATATCACTGATCACGCATGCCCTGGTTGTCATTGGCGCTCTTTCCAACCACTAGCTAAAAAAGTGAGATGACTAACAAGCTGTTTTCCTTCTTCCTTTTTGGTGATTAGAATGAGAAATCTACCACTCCTGTGTCTAAATCAAATACCCCAACTCCACGGACTGATGCCCCGACTCCAGGCAGCAACTCCACTCCCGGGCTGAGGCCAGTGCCTGGCAAACCCCCAGGTGTGGACCCACTAGGTTAGTGTCTGTGTATTTCAGTGGTGTGAAATGATGGCCATTTGTCTGTAACCAGGCTCCCTTTAAATCTACAGTGATGAGGTGGTATATTACAGCTGCTTAAACTGGATAACTGGATGCTGAGCTGGTTCCTCAACACTTTAATACAGTGTGTGTGCATACATATATTTTACTGTTTGCCAAACTCATATTTTATCTGATGGGTCTGGGCTGGCTGTGTGACTTCTCTCTTTTTTTTTCCCTTCAATAGCTTCAGGTTTAAGGACACCTATGGCAGTGCCATGTCCTTATCCTACTCCGTTCGGAATCGTGCCACATGCTGGCATGAATGGGGAGCTAACCAGCCCTGGAGCTGCCTATGCTGGTCTACACAATATTTCCCCTCAAATGAGTGTAGCAGCTGCAGCAGCAGCAGCAGCGGCAGCTTATGGCAGATCTCCAGTGGTAAGTGTTTGCCGCTAGTGCATTCAGTGTTGAGAGCAGTTTATATTAAATGTAAGACCTAGAGTGTTAAATCTGGTTCAGTCTCTTTGTAATTTAGGGAGTAAGTTATGGAGAACATGAATTAAACAGTTTTCCTTTGCCTAACTCCATCTTTAATGCACACTTTTTTTTTGCTTGTGAAAAACTATAGGTTGGTTTTGATCCACATCATCACATGAGAGTCCCAGGCATCCCTCCCAATCTCACAGGCATCCCAGGAGGAAAACCGTGAGTATCAAACATTCAACTTTAAAAGTCAGTCATCTGTTCAAGTTATGTTCCCTTGCCAGTTGGAGTTCCCCTTAGCTACTGAAAGCTATTGCGTGCATAAAAATAAATACAGCTATTTGGCAAGGGCAGGAGAAACCCTTTAATCTTAAATCTTAAAGTTGCATTTGTAAATTTGTTTTGAAGACTAATAGCAGCCAACAAGAATGGGATGATACAGAGTAAGGAAGACAGAAACAATGGAAAAGGTGTTACATGCTGAATATGACTGGTTGGTCTTACACAGAAATGCAAATTGGAACAGGATCCTGGCTTTCCATTTCTACTGTACTCTGCTTCTCAGTTTAAAATAGAGATTTCTTTGCTCACAAAAGCCTTGCAGTTACTTGCAAACTTATCAACTGCTGTAAACAGCAGGAACACTGAAATCTTTTTTTTTAATTGAGAGTACTGGAAAGAATTATTGTATCATAATGTTCAAATTCATCCTTGATGGACCTGACCATAAAAGGTGACCTGATCTACCAGGCTTTGTTTGTTGTGAGCCTCAGAAAAAGAATTACACAGATAGGAAGAACTCTTTGCTCACATCCATCTTGAGTTAGAGAGGGGAAAAAGTAAAACAGCGATGCAAATGCATTATATCAGTCCAGATTTTATGTAAGCATCCTCCAGTTCCACTTCTTGCGTGACACTTGTGGGAAACTGTGACCAGCTAATACTGCAGAGTTTGAAGGTAGGGATGTTTATGCCATTCCTTCTCTTGTTCTTGTATATATGATCATGTTTGTGGAGTGGCTAGGGGGTGGTCACACACTTGCATGCATACAAATAAATGCGTATGCTTAACTGCCACTGACCTTGTGGACATGCAGGATTATTAACATATCACGGTGACAAATGATCATTCCTAGTGCCAGTAAATCATATGTGTCACGTGGATTGTAAATCATGTCCAGCTCTCTCAGATGTCACACACTAGTTACCATCTCAAGTTGACTTCTCTGCTAGTTGTGCTGCCCAGTTAGGTGGCTGCATAATGCAAGTATGGAAGTTGGTGTGTAGCAGCTTCCAGGCCAGCTGCTTGCATTAAAAATTCTGTGGGGCATAGATTTTCATCCTACACATGCAGTGAGCACTTAGAAGTGTCTTGACATAATGTTCAGGTGTTGTTTGAGTTCAAGTTCATCTTTGGTGGAGTTGGTCGTCTGGAAAGAAGGGTGACTGGCTCTACCAGGCTTTTGCTTGCTGTGGTCTGAGAAACAGCAGTACCATGAATGCAGAGACCTACCTGCTCCACATCTCACTTGTGTTAGAGATGGAAGAAATAAGAGATGAGACAAACTGAAATCAAACCAGTTCAATTCTAGCTCATCTCCAAGGTTTTTGAATGTTGTTGATGTGTTGACGACTATTTAGACATTTAAATGCCACTGTGATTTGTCTGCTGTAGGTCTGAAATTTTTGAAATCTGTGGTTGTTTTAGTATGATTGCATTGATTTTCTTCATCTTAAGTGAAGCACTTTTTCACAGCTATCCTTCAGGATTGTTGCTTTCTCATTTACTCTTCCTTTTCCTGTAAAGTGAAAATTACGTAAATCCTCCACATTGTTGAGTGCTGTTGAAATGGAGTGGGCAGCATATGACACACTAGGGATCTGGCCCCTAATCTCTTTTTTACTTTGGAGATATATCAAAACACAGAGGATTGTACAGTATATAAATAGGAATGGTAACTAATGTGAAAATAAGAAAAAAATGCTTGCCGGGTGTTTATAGTGTCAGATATTTGTAAGATATTTAGAGCACTTCAAATAAGCAACGTGCGATGTTAGTTCGCAGAGTGAAAAAAACCCCAAAAAACAACAAACCACTTAATCCTCACAAAACCAAATCAAGTAACAGAGCAACATTTTAATCCCGTGTGCTGGTATGGAGTAATGATTAGAGTGAGAATAATGTAGTCACATATCACTCCAGATCTAAGCTTTATTTCTGTAATTGTTAAATATGTTCCCTGTGTACTTTATGGGCATGCTAAAAATAACTCTGGCTGATAAAAGTGTCATACACTTAGTGCTAAACATGGTTCTGCAGAAAGTGACTGCATGCAAAAATCAGAAAATATGATAATGAGGAAGATAAATCATAGAATCACAGAATGGCTTAGGTTGGAAGGGACCCGAGAGATCATCTGGTCCAACCTCCCTGCCATGGGCAGGGATGCCTCTCAACTAGACCAGGTTGCTCAAGGACTCATTCAACCTGGCCTTTCAGATTTCAGTGGTGATTTCAAATTTCTGTGGTGATAATCAAACCCTAATTCTACTAATTTAAGCAATTTGCTGCTTCTGACAACCACAGAAATCTGTCCTACCCTTTCCTGAATGTGTTTAATGTAAAAAACTGGAGAATGAATATATGATCTTTCACTCAGGTCTGCCAGAACATGAAACAATGTGCAGGATGTAAAGCTGTAGGAATAGGACAGAAAGGTGAAAATACAGTTGCCTTTTGTCGCACTGAAAATTAATGTTCTAGTGCTAATGCACTGAGTCTTAAATAACAGATTCAATAGTTGAATTCCGAAGATTACCTTCTTTGGTGACTTTGAAGGAACAATTAAGAAAGTGATCTTTCTAAGCATTCTCATAATTTTTTTTTCTTTTTTTGAGTCTTCTCATATCACCATTGTGACAGTTGTTTTTTCATCAGTATTATGATGATTGTTTTTAGATCTAAGGAAATTAAAGCCTCCCTTTAAGTGCACTTTGATATGTGTAGGTGAGCCCTCTTGTAAAGTTTGTGCTCTTGTAACAGATGCGATGCGTCAGGTAGCATCTCAGAACACGGCAATTTCACAACCTAACTGTTCTCTCTGGAAAATATTTTGAGATGAAACTGTTGATAGGTTATTCACAGGTGGCATAACTGGCAGTCATGCAACACATTCTTTCTCAGTGAGAGCCCTGATTCTGGCAAGAGAAATTGGAATTTGTAGTTGTTGTATCAGGTCCACACAAAACCAAAAAAAAAGCAAGCCTAGAAGAAGAAAAACAATGCCAGTGCATTTTTGCTGATCTGTCATGTCAGATGTCAGCAACCATACCTTGAGGACTTAACTCCTTGACAGTAGAGGTTTTGCTGCACCCTTAGGTATAGTGCTGGGCAGTTTTGCTTGAGAAGCATGGGACTTGCAGTGCGTTTGGGGCAGCTTGGCAGCAGTCTGTCTGAAGTTTGCACGTGAGAGTCAGTAAGGGAGCAACCAAATATTCCCTGGCATTCACCTACCCTCCATGCTTTGCAGCAGCCAGCCAACTATTTTTGTCTTCCAGGGAGCCATGACTCAGCCTTTCTTCCCTTGTCTTCACGGTGGTCTCCCTGTGCCCCAAGTTTGAGTAGCGTCATGTATCCTCACTCATGCCAGAATTCATCATTGCATGAGTTGTAAAAGCTCATTTCATTGATGGATAGTGCTTGACTTCCCATGTTAAGGGTTCCTTAAGTTTTAGATAAATTACTACTTCTTTACATAACTAGAAAGGTTGCAAAAGGAGCTGAATGCACAATCTGAAGATCTGAATACCAACAGTGGAAACACACCTTTAATTCTGTTTTCTTAAATAGGCTTGAGGGAAATACTTCTTAAATCACCTCCTATTATTTTTTCCCCCCCCTCAGAGCATATTCATTTCATGTAAGTGCAGATGGTCAGATGCAGCCAGTTCCCTTCCCTCCTGATGCTCTCATCGGTCCAGGAATCCCTCGCCATGCCCGTCAGATCAACACTTTGAACCACGGGGAAGTTGTATGTGCAGTTACCATCAGCAACCCCACAAGACATGTCTACACGGGTGGGAAGGGGTGTGTCAAAGTCTGGGACATCAGCCAGCCTGGCAACAAGAGCCCTGTCTCTCAGCTGGACTGCCTGGTAGGTGAACAGTGGCATGCAACTATGGAAGAAGACAGCAAGTTGTGTTAAGATTGGAATGGTACTGTTAAGGTGCAAAAAACAGTGGCTATTTGAGTGCTGTCATTGGTATCAAAGCTTGGTATTTCATTTGTAATTTTGTTGTTTCTTTTAAAACTGAGTTTGAAGTATGTTCCGTGCTGTGCTTGTGTTTTTTTTCCCAAATGAATCAAAACATCTTTAATATCCTAAAATTATGTTGGTAGGGGGAAAGATCAAAGACAGCACCACAAATACTGTTTATAAACTTTGACATTTGTTGGCAATTTTAAAGCTTGATATCCTATCATGCTAAAAATTGCTGTTTTGCAGCTGTATCCTCCAAGAATATTCGAAGATTGTGTCACGTATTTTGTGTCTGTGTATGTGTGTGAATGCATTGCCATGTCTTAATGTGACAATTATAAATATTCCTGAGTGTTATTCACAAATTATTTCAATGTGCTAACATGATGAACCATTGTTAGCAGCTTTTCTCATGTCATTTACCAGTTCTTGGTAAGATGTTGCTTCTTGTTACAGAGGCAGTAAAATGAGAACTGTGCAGCACATGTAGACACATTATGAATTGCTACACAAGTTGCTACACAAATGAAGAAAATTGCCCAAATATTTTTCTCTGACTTCTCCTAGATGGTGGCAGCAAGTCTCACTGGAACAGAGGTGGGGGGAGTGTGCAGGGATTTTGGTACTCCCCCATGCTGAGAGGTTAATGTGCTGAAATAAACAGAGTATGAAAATGCAACTTTCTACACAAGCTGTTGAATACAGCTTTCTTGAATTGTTTGGGGTTGGGTTCAGATCTTTGCATTTTGATGCTAATTAAGATTAAATATCTCTCACTACTGAATTTTGTAGATCAAGTTTAAGTACTTCCCTAATGTCATGTAATTTTCTGTCATTAATACACTTTGTCATTGTCATAAGTATAAGTGGCTCATTAAAACCAGGAGGGAATACAATACTTTTATGGATTTCTGCTCTCATGTTAATGCTGTTTTCCTTTCCTCATGAGTAATCTCTTGATGGCTTCTGTCTCCACAGAACAGAGATAACTACATCCGTTCCTGCAGATTGCTCCCTGACGGCCGCACCCTGATTGTTGGTGGTGAAGCCAGCACGTTATCCATTTGGGACCTGGCAGCTCCAACTCCTCGCATCAAAGCAGAGCTGACATCTTCTGCTCCAGCTTGCTATGCCCTAGCTATCAGCCCCGATTCCAAGGTCTGCTTCTCTTGCTGTAGCGATGGGAACATTGCAGTGTGGGATCTGCATAACCAGACTTTAGTAAGGTAGGTCGACAGAACTGGATCATCAGGCTGTGAAGAATTAATTAGACAAAGCCTTACGTGCTCTTCTGCATACATATGCTGTTTTCTGCATGATGTCTGCATAGCTAGGCAATAGCTATGGTAATATATTGACAAAAGTCTGTATAATTGTTTATAGATTTTTGAGAGTTTCATAATTCCAGGCCTGTTGAGCAGCTTGTAACTGTAATTTCCTGAGATCAGCTGGTGTTGACACTGCTGTAGGTTCTTTGAACAGATGGTTTTCTTTGTTTCCATGCAATACACTGTGCTCGCAATTCAATCTCTTTAATCAGTGCTCCAGCAAATATGTCTTGGGTAAAGATGTGTGTAAATTACTGCATTGCAGACTTAGGAGTATGAATTGCTGCTCAACATTAATGTGCAGTAAGCTAGGAGTCAGTCATACAGAGCTTCTCTGTGCACTGCACCGTGTGAATGTTGTATGTAATATATCAGTATTGCATATAAAGGCAGGCCTTTTCTCCCTGGTGTTCCCATTTAGACCACTCTTTTTTTTCCAACTTTGTTGGTGACCTTCAGATCCTTCTTAAACTAGGTGAATTTTGACGATGATGCTACTAAATTCCTTTGGGGGCAGTTGGGTATTTTCAGTTGAATAGTGGATGTCATACAGCCAGCAGCAAAGATACCCAGAGTATCTGGCTCATAAAATATGCTTTTTCAAATCAAATTAGCACTTAGATGTCTGGCCTGATTGCTTCTATTCATCACAAACCTTGTGTGGTTGTCCCAGAGTTTATATTGATTTCAGATCACTATTGGAATCTATGTTACTCTTGTCTTTAATGGCAATGTGTCAGGGACTGAAAAAAAGGAAATATTTTGAAGATGTGATCAGAACCAACTCTTTTCAGTGTGAGAACATGTGTATCTCCTTTCAATATTTTCAGGCAATTTCAGGGCCACACGGATGGAGCAAGCTGTATTGACATTTCTAATGATGGCACCAAACTATGGACGGGAGGCTTGGACAATACAGTCAGATCCTGGGATCTCAGAGAAGGGAGACAGCTACAGCAACATGACTTCACATCACAGGTTCAATCGGTCATGGTTTTTCTAAAACAAACACTTCCATTTGGGGGGATATTTTTTCGTAAGCAAAACCAAGAAAGCTCAAAGAGAACTCCGAAGAATTTTTCACTTAGTCTCACACTCTTTTTGGTTTGTTTGTTTGTTTTTTGGTGGTGGTTTGGTTTGGGTTTTTTATGTGGCAGCTAAACAGCTTTCTGGATTATGACTATTTGACAGATTAGTATTTTTTCCATGAGAGTGAGGGAGAATTCTTTTTATAAAAGAACTGCCAGATTAAAGTGTTCCTGTGTGCAATCTGTTCCCGTTTCTGTAGATTCTTGTTCAAAAATATTTTACAAAAATATTTTTAAATGCTGACAGATAAGATAGGACATTAATTTTTATAGCTTGATTTAATGCTTTACTATATCACAGTTTTAATTGAGCTTTGTTTACATGAACTAATTTATCTTGATTGCTATAGTAATTGGATTATCATGTTTTTAAAACTGTAGTAGATGAAAATGTGTTTTTGCATAGTGTTAACAGTGTAGCAAGAGTCAGTTTTGAATATCTCGGGCTCATTCCTTTACTGATTGAAGCATATGCTGTGCTAATTCCAGATCTTCTCACTGGGCTATTGTCCAACTGGTGAGTGGTTGGCAGTAGGAATGGAGAATAGTAATGTCGAGGTGCTACATGTTACTAAGCCGGACAAGTATCAGCTGCATCTTCATGAGAGCTGTGTGTTGTCACTCAAATTTGCTCACTGTGGTAAGTGAATCTTTCTCTGCTAGTGTCTTTTCCCCCCTGAGAAATTAATTCTAAGATTACCTTTAAATGAAAGTAAGGGGTATAGTTAAAAATGAGATGTTAAATTAAAATTATTCTAAAAATTCTTTTTTATGTGAACTGCTTATATTGTGATTGAACATCATAATGCAATGAGATGAGAATGTGACTGTTGTTTAGATATGTTTTCCATTAATGTGTGAATGCGTTGTTTTTATGATTAATTTGTTTCTTGGGGTGCATTCCTCAAAAACAAAATGCAAAAATAACATTTAAATAATCTGTTGCAGGCAAATGGTTTGTAAGCACTGGAAAAGATAATCTTCTTAATGCCTGGAGAACACCTTATGGAGCCAGTATATTCCAGGTAATAATCCCCTAAAAGCTATTTTCCACATACATTACAGTGTAGTAGAGCTGCACATCTCTGGGTCTATCATTAGCTTAAAGAGTTTTTAAATGGAAATTCTTGGCTAATTACTATGTTCCTTTAAGACTTTGCTTGTCATTAAAGAGAGATACTTTTGTCCTTTCTAACACTGAGGTAATTTAACTCTTACAATTAAGTAGCCCTCTAATCCAAAATTGTTTTCAATATTCCTTTTTCTCACCTTCTTATGTGTGTTGCTGTAATACAGTACCCAAGTCATTAGGTGAGCATTCACTAAAGGTCCAAAATACAACGAAAACAGTGAAAGTCATATTCAACACATGTATTACTTCTTTGATAAGATTCATCAAATTAGTGGATTGCACAGACAGACTCCTGAGGCAGGAAGTAGAGGATGGCTTTTAATTCATTTTTATGCAATATTAATAAATGCTCATTGCTTGTAAAGTGCATAGAAAGGACTGCTTCTTTTTGAGACTCCTGATCCTCATGGAGAAGCCCCATGGAGTGAGCTGGAAGTTATAACTTTTTTATGGTCTTTAATCCCTCTATGCCCAATTTTAATGGCAGTTCAGTGCCATTAAAGAAGATTGGGAATTTTGACATGTCCTTCTCATCTTTCACTTACAGGTACCTCTAAGCTGGGAATTTTTTTAATTGAGTGAACTGATGTTCTGGTTTAAGTGGTCAGGTCTCACCTGTACTATTGCTTGCCATGTTTCTGCCTTTAGGGACAGCTCAGCTTGCCTTGACACAGGAAAGCTGAGATCTGAGTTTTCTGAATGGAGGCTATTCAGCCCAGCAACCACCTCCCACAGAAAACCCCAACAATCATAACAAAAACCCGTCTCCCTTAAAAGTGATGTTATAAACCACAGTGCAGCTTTCTTAATGAGGTGTAGAGAAAGAAACTTCTGTACAGTGTAGCAGAAGTTTCATGGCAAAAATTTAGCATGGTTGTGAAGTGATGAGCTCTTGCAGAGACAGGCAGAAAAGAATACAGAGGTGTTCTAAAACACCTACTAAAATGTCAAGTAAAACGTGACAATATATGCACATCATCTCAGAAAAGACAGAAAAACTGGGAGTGACAGAGCTCCTGCACCCGGGTGTATCCTATTTCCCATTCACCTGCTGTACACTGTTGCACATCGCATTCTACCACAGCGTCTTTTCATATTTCACCTCCCTGATAATGTAAATTCCTTTGTGCAAGACTTTTTATCTTTTGTGTTGGGGAAGTAGTAAAAGGAGATACAGCTACTTCTGTGGAGTCTCTTTATTTCATAATTGGGGGTGGGTAGAGCTTTGTAGTGCTTCTCTATGTGGATTTCTGCTTTACAAGAAAAAAGGGAGGCAGGAAGAAGAGGATGGCTTTTCATTCATTTTTATGCAATATTAATAAATGCTCATTGCTTGTAAAGTGCACAGAAAGGACTGCTTCTCTTTGATTGATAGATTATCTTTAGATCCATAACATTCACTTCATTTTCTGCTGCTGTTTTTTGTTGCCATAGAGCTTTAGGTGGAACAAGTTTGGAGAAAGTGTCTTACAACAAAAGCTGCCACAATGGTGCTGATATTTATATGAGCTCT
>VYZX01020968.1:0-18374 GCA_013401335.1 Brachypteracias leptosomus | reverse complement strand
GGGGAGAAAGGGGGGGGGGGGCACCACTCTCCAGGCAAATCCAAGAAGGACGCCCTATATGTTTTCTAAGTGCTAAACCCAAGGGAAATTACTTCATCAAAACCCGATCCAGACCACAGTAATGAAGACTGTGATGTAGCCAGTGTTCAACCATGTTGACTTTACAGTACTGGAATTAATCCATCTGCATTGCAGCTCGGTGAAATCATTTCCAGCCCCTAGCAGCTCCGGGGCTGACTTCATCCTTGCAGCCCCAGATGCAGAGCCCTGGGAGCCGGGGGAGTTGGGGGAGAGGACCAAGAGGTTGTTCTCCTCACGGGGTGATGGGTGCTCGGCTTCGTGGCCACCTCGAACTCATCCTAGGGATGAGCCGGACCCTACAGCATGGTGATTTCAGACCTGCTGCCATCCGCAGGGCTGGAGACAGGAGGATTTGCTGCTTCACTCTCCCTCGATGAGATGATTCCATTTTAACCCCTATAAAAACCCCCGGTAATCTTCCCGTGGTGCAAGCTCAGCCTGATGCTATCACCCAAATCTCGTCCTTCCTCACCGAGGGGCTTCCCCCACTGCCACCAGCCCCAGCCACCACCTTTTCAGCCTTGGAAAATACTCACTTGGGGTATTTCTGGGCTGTTTGCACCAGGAAAATGCCCATGATGGGATGCTCGGGATGTGGGTGCCCTCCCAGGAGCTCATGGAGCATCTCTCTGGGGTTGGAGAAGCTGAGGAAAGCAGAAATCCCCCTGGGTCTGCACACACCATCTGCCCACCCCTGTCCTGCTTCTTTTTCCTTCATCAAGGACTTGTTAATTAATTTTCTCAGTCAAAAAGCAATCACCTTTACAGAGCACAAGAGTCTTTGCTTTGTGTGGACACGAGGAGCTTCTCCAAAGAGAACCCCACCCTGATTCTGGTGGGGTTTCCTCCATGAAATAAACCCCAAACCCCTACGGGGATGGATGTGACTCCTGGGGTTGAAATCCCCAAGTTCTCCCTTGCACCATGGCTGGGGGTGATGCCCCAAGGACCCCCAAGAGCTCCCACCACTGAGGTTTGTCCAGCCAGAGGGTCCCCAAGCCAGGAGGACCAAGCCAGGAGGACCAAGTGAGCTCTTGCCTCTGCAGCATGAGAAATTCCTGGGGATTCATTGATGCTGAGCTTTGAGGAGCTTCCCAAGCTCTTGTGAAACCAGGATTTTAATTAATATATGTATATATTCATATTCCTGAGTCCTTCTAGACGTGAGAGGGCTCTGGACCCCTCTTTGGGTGCCCACCACGATGGGTGCTGTGATGATGCCACCTTCATCTGGCTTTAGAAGTGCCAAAGGTGAGTGCATCCAAAAGGATTTATCAATCCTATCCTTGCTGGGCTTTTTTGCTGTCTTACCTAACCCCCTGTCATGTAATTTAATTAAGTTTGTTTAATTTCTTTTTTTTTTTCCTCTGAAAAAAAATGCATGTGGGACTAGTAAACTTAATTAAAAAGAAACATTGTTAAGCAGCCTGATACAGCTATAATTTGATTTAAAGTACTGGATGATACCAACATTATAAATGTAAACTGATATGCCTTTTTTTTTTTTAAAGAAGGATCTAAATGGAATTTAAAATACTTCGTTTGCAGAGGGTTTTTGGAGCTGGGGTTAATTGCAAAGGGATTTTTTTTCAAGCAGGATAAGAAATATTTCATCCTCTGGGTTGTTTTGTGTCCTGATACCTTTATTCATGTCACACAAAATCCTGACTGCCCAGAAGATAAAGACAGAAATCCCTTGGATTTCAAAGGTACCAGGACATAAATCTAAATTATCCCTAATTTCTGGATTTATTTTCTCCTGGACTTTAGAGAAGCATGAGCCAGAGGTGGACATTGCCATTAAAACCTATTTATAAAGTTATTCTAAATACGATGCAATATGATATAAGATGTAATATTGCAAGTTCAACCCTGGTATCACTTATTTTCCTGCTTTTTTTTTGCTATTTATATCCAAGCAAGTCCATTTCCCTGCGCTCAGAAACAGACACTGGATCCGGTGGATGCTTCACTCCATTTATGTATCACCCACCACAAAGTCTGGACATCCCATATCCCCCCTGTCAAATCCTCCCCAAATCTCCCTGCCAAGAATTCACGCTCCAAGGGAGAGAAAATTCATCAGGAGATTTAAAATTAAAGCATCACCAGGCTCAGGTACCTACTTAATAAAATAAGTGGAATTGAATTAAGTATTTCCACTAATTTTAAAAATCCCTATGTATAAAAATTAATTTAGAAGATTGCAGCCATTATTCTTTCTCCTTGATTTTTTCCCCCCTCCAGTTTTTGGCATTTAATAATAAATAATAACTTTATTTTCCCCTCTTTGCTTCTAAACCCCCAGCAAAGGGCAGGACCCGGCCGAGAGACGCAGAGAAGCCGAGATGAAGAGCAGGGAAACAACCACTGAAAGTTAAAAATATCATTTTTCCTCCCACCACGCTTGATTACAGTGATCTGAGCTGCACTCACAGGCACGGAGGCCAAGCCAGAAAGAATTACAGGGTTTTAATTTAACTTTTTTCCTTTAAATTTAGAGTTTTCTGGCTGAGAAGGTGCCTGAGAGCTCCGAGCGGCAGCATCGGCCAGCACGGGGGGACCCCAGCAGGAGCTGTGCAGGTTCCTCAGCACTAGAAGCTATTTAATCTTATTTGTTGAGAGGAGCCTTTAATAAATGGAGGCTTTTCTTTTATGTCCTGCAAATTATCCCCAATGTGTTCCTGATTCCTGTAAAAGTAAACAAGCTGAGGGAGTTTTTAAACTCACTTATAACCACCGGTGAACAAGGCTCGGATCTCTCACCCCTTCCTCCATCACTCCCCTACACTTGCCAGCCATGGAAATAATGATAATTTTTTTAATTAATTTTTTGCTATTTGCATTTTATTGTGCAAATTACAGGGGGAAAAAAAATCCCCCGTGCTGCCTGTTGAATATTTTTTTCCCTATGAGCATTTTCACTCCTTCTCCCACGGCTTTAACTTGCATTATAACAATTATTGGATAACGTTTTTCAGCCCTCTTACCTCCGAGCTCCATCTGGTAACACAAAGCACATTGAGCTGGGCCAGGCAGTGCCCTGGTGGGGATGGCTGGAGTCTGGGAGCAGCCTCAGAGCCGTGGCTGGTCCTTGCAGAAGGGGAAACCATCTCTGGGATTCATCAGGCACAGCTAATTGAGCCCTGGTGGGAGCTGCTCTGCGAGCAGGAGGGTTCCTGGCTGCTGGTTTTCTCCTGGCTGTTGGTTTTCTCCTGGCTGCTGGCATCTCCTCATCCCATCTCCTGAGAGGAACGTAGGATAGTTCGTGTTGGAGGTTGTCCTGTTGGGACAGAACGAGGGATGACGGTTTTAAATGAAAAACAAAGAGGTTTAGATTAGGCACAGGAAGAATTGTTGGTGCTGAGGGTGGTGAGAGCTTGGTCCTGGTTGCCAGAGAGGTTGATGCCCCACCCCTGGAACCATCCCAGGTGAGGTTGGACAGGGTCTGAGCAACCTGAGATAGTTGAACCCTGCAGGGGGGTTGCACCAGATGATCCCCAAAATTTCCTTCCAACCCCAAATATTCTATGATTCAGATCATCACGTCCAATGCTCCTGCTCTGAGCTTCTCCCCTGATGCATCTGAGATGGCTCTTGTGCAGCTCCCCATCCCACAGCTCTGCTCTGCCCAAGCACTGGGTAGTGCCAGGTGAGGAATGATAAAAAAACATCATTAAAGTACATTAAATAAAGGACTTGAGTTCTTCCCTGCCCTCCAATGGTTTACTCCTCAGAGGTTCACTGAATTTGCCAGGAGGATAGGAAGGTGAAGGGCAGAGTGAAGTCCAAGTGAGGTGACCCCTGCAGCTCTGGACCAGGCACTGGAGCATCTCCTGAGGAACCCCTGCAGAGCTTTGGTGCTATGATGACAGCAGGAGAGGTTTCAAGGCCACTCATCATCAGTGGCACAGAGCATGGTTTATGTTCTGGGATTTAAAATGATTTTTTTCCTGGGATTTTTCTGCATTTTTAAAAGGTTTTTCCACCCCAAACTCCTTCTCCTGTCCGTGTAGGAGCTGCCTGACCTTCTGCTTTTGGTGGCCCTGCCATAGAAGAAGCAAAACCTGCCCTGTCACTTGGTTTAATGCTCCATCCTAACCTCCAAACAGGGGATTACGAATGAATTCCCAATTATATTCCAATATAAAAAGCCCAGCAGGCTCCCCACAATGTGTTCCTGCAGATGGAGGGGCTGTTGACTCAGGTAACTAATGGGGATGGACAGACTGAAAGGGAATATCCCCCCCAAACACAACCAGATGTGCTAAAGATACACAACTCTGAGGCTGTGGAGCTAAAATCAGCCTCAGCTGCTGGGTCCAGGTCTGCAGGGTTAGGAAGAGGTAGATTTTTTGTGGGTGAGCTCTAATCATAGCTCAGCCTTCTGGCCAGGACTGGCAGGGTATTGATGAAGGCAGATGCTCCAGATCAAGGGTCTGAGTTGAGTTCCCCGGGTCATGAGGATTTCAGGGCTCTACCAGTGTCTCCTGACAAGGATTTCCAGGGATTTTATCTCCTAATCTTAAATTGCTTATCTAAAAAATATATATATGCAAGGAGCTAAGACCAACGTGTGGCACGGAACAAGGAAACCTGTTTTGGCCCCTCCAAATCTTCCCATTCTGCTCCATCCAAGCATGGAAAAACTTTTTGCAGGTCAGAGCAACCCTGGCCAGAGTGGAATATTTACTATTTCAGATGGGAAGGTCTCTCCTCTAGCACCTACATGCTTGACTTGCCTTGATTCTGGAGGCCTTAGGTAGAAAACAATGACTGGTAAGCACTGGTCCATGTCCATGATGGCTCTGGTGGACCCCAAGAGCATGTCTGGATTCTCAGAGGTGGGACAAAGCAGGCTGGTGGAGAAACACCACAGGAATGAGAGGGGCAGAACCTGGGGAAGGGCTCAGGGAGCCCAACCATGGGATGAGGCACCAAGAGTCAAGGTGGGGCTGCTCCTTGCAAGCCAAGAAGTCCACGGGTGCTTGGCCAGACCCAGCTCCACCCCGAGCCCCACGTCTCCCATCTCACCTTGGTTTCCCATTCCTTGAGGACAGAGCTTGTTTTGCAGAGCAAATCCCCTGCTGATGTTGGTGGGGTTTGGATTTATGGCCACGGGAGGTGTGGAGCCACCAAGCCAGGTGGTTCTTTGCTAGTTTTGATGGCTTGGAGTGGTTGGGGGATCTCAACAGGCCTGTCCATGTTTGCAAGAGGAAGGCATAGGCTGAACTGCTCCATGTATTAAATCATTCATGGTTTTCTTCTCCCCTTGCTGAAAAAGGGGCTTTTGGGCTGTATAATTTACAGTATAATTTACAATATAATTTACAGCCCACAGCCCGTGACCCAGCACAGCCAGAAGGGAACTTTGGGAAGGGAGATAACACCATGGAGACAGATTTTCCTCTTCCCTGAGCTGGGATTCCTGCTGAAGCTGAACCTTGTTGATCCACCTAATGCTGATCTTCTCCTCCAGCCCCAGACAAACCCCTTTGACAGCCTGTGTGCAGCAAATCCTGCCACAGCAAGATGCTCAGATGCCTTCACTTCTTCCTCACAACTCCGAGCTATTGGGTGGCGAGTCAATCACACTTATTTATTACTTTCAAATTAAACCCAGAAAATCATACCCCTCCTCCCGAAGGGGATACTTGGAGAGTCTCACCCAGCTCTGCATCCAGAGTTCATGAGGTTTTAATTTCAAATACAAGGAGTATACAGCTTGGCTGGGGGGTGACATCACCCTGCCTAGAAAAAATTTATGTGGCTCTTTTCCTTGTTTTTAAAGCTATTCTTCTCCACATCTGCCAACAGATATTTGTATTGGCAGATCCCATGAAATATTAAGAGTGTATCTTTTCTGTTGAAGTTCCAAAAGGTGCTTCCTTCACCAAAGTGCACGTTAACAACCCAAAAAACTTGGTAATTCCAAGATGAGTGAAAGCTTCCTCACAAACCTTCTGATTTATTGTCCTCCTCCCCTTCCAAGCTTTTATTCTCATCCCTCTATATTTGCATTTACAGCAATAATTACTCTCAATAACCAGGGATAGAAGAGCAAACCAAAGCAGAGTTTTATCCGCAACCTCTCCCAGGTTTAGGCTCAGTTTAAGGCCAGAGTTTGTGTTTATCTTTCCTGACAAAGAGGGATGGAAAAGCCTTAAACCTGCCTTGGGGCCACCACCTCCAGCAAAGTGCTGGTGGTGGAATTAAATCAATTGAAGCCCAGCAGCTGGAAGAGCCCCCGGCACCAGAACTCGTGGGACTGGGGATAAATCATCACGTCTTGCTTGGACCCACCTTCTCTAATCCCAGTGAAGAGCAAAGCTTACAGTGGGCATCAAGATTTGGTGAGACAGAAGATCAAGCCCCAGAAACCTGCAGCTTCTGCACGAACAAACTTGACTGTCCCTGGCAGGAGTGATTGTTCTAAGCCAACCTGCAGAGCAGGCTCTTGGTTGCACCACCTGAGACCTGGAGGTTCCCCAGTGTCTCCATCTTGGCCCCAGCTGTCTTCTTCTTGAGGTCAACCCCAAACCCAGCACCATCCCCTCAGCATACCTGCATCTTTTATTCTTCATCTGTTTGCTCTTCTCCATCTCCAATCAGCCAAGAGGGAATAAACCACTGAGGAACAACAGGAATCCTCTTCCACAAGATCTCTCTTCAAACTGACCAGCTCCTTGTTGCTCCTCTCAAACTGGTCAGTTCCTGGTTGATATAGTCCTGGCCTCACCACCTCAACCACCATCACCTGGGGGAAGGTGGGACCTCACACAGGTGGGACAGGTTCTGCCTCTGAGACCTGAAACCACCTGGGGAATAAAACATGTTTCTGGGTTGAGACTCATCCACAGGTCAACTCCAACTTGGGGCCCACAGCCCAGACCCCAGCATTGGTCCACATTGGGTCCGGGATGCTGCTGGGGCAGTGATGGTGAGGGAGAGGCAGCTGCTGCAGCATTGACCCCACTGGTGATGACCATTGCAAGCCCAGCCCTGTTTGGGACACTTGGCACTGTGGACCCTCAACCTCCCTGCCCCCAAATATTGGTGACCACAGGAGACTTTGGCCCATATGATGTGATCAAAGCCATCAAAGCACCTTCCCTCTATACACCAGCACCAAGGGGACGTCTCAATGGATCCAGATCACCTTCCTCTTCACAAAGGCTTTTTCCCCCCAGGTTGCTGCCCAGGCACGGGCTCACTGCTGCTGAGACCCTGGTTGAGGTCCCCATGACCTCAGGATGCTCCATGGGCAGCCCCTGCCTGGCCCCAGCTGAGCAGGGAGGGTAGGAACCGCAGCCCCAGCTCTTCCAGGGAATATAGAATAACCCACAATCAGCTTCCCCATAACTATTTTAATTTCTCTGCTCCTGTGTGGTTTCCCTGGCAGCTCCACCAAGGACTCTGCCCCTTCCCTCCTGATGGTCCACCAGTGAGAAGAACAGGGGTGGCCCTGGGGACAGGAGGTCCCCTAGCTCATGGGGCTCACCTGGGGTCACCCTGGACCTCCTCCCAGTGGTAAAGAAGGACAGGACACATTTTAGTGTCACTCTAAAGGTTTCCTGCTCGGTCCACGTGGTTAATTCTGCTCTCTCTAAATCCCCTCTTATTACACATTCTTTAAGTATTTTCTTTAAGTATTATGAGAAAAGTTCAACACGGCAGGAATTCCTCCCTTGGCTTAGAGGGGGGGAAGGGGCCAGGTCTTGGGCTTCTTGCTCAGCTCTGGAGAAGACACAATGGAGGAAAGGTGGTGGGAAAGCTGCTGGGTGGGATGGACGGGCTGGGAGAGGCTCCTCAGGTGGGATGGTTGGAGAAGGGATGAAGCAGCTTCTTCTCCCTCCAAAAGCCAGGAGCTGAGCTAGGGAAGGTGACCTTAAATATGTTCCTCACAGCACAGAGTCAATAAATCTTCCTTTTCCAGAAGATATTTTGAGGCTGCAGTGAGATATCTGACAGAAGCCACCATCACTCAGCCCCAACCACGTTGGTCATCCCAGGAAACCTTCCAATGGGGCAACTGCAGCTGCAACGGAACCCCACCAAGCTCCCCTCTCATCACGAAGTGCTCCAAGCCCCTAACTTGATTTAACCCTCCCCAAATGCCCTATATATTGTTTTTACTTCATTGATTCACCTCCATAAAGTTCAATCCTATTCTCTGTGCAGCTTTTTTGGGGGGGTTATGTATAAAATACCACAACAGGGATTTATTTTAACACTTTTAACTGAGTGAAGAACCTCCTTTGGAGGTCAACCAACCAAGGAACATCAGTTCTGGGTGTCCACCACCCTCAGCTGCCCATTTCTCACTCAGACCTGAAAATAATCCAGGATTATGATTATAATCCATTATAATCCAAGGAGAGGCTGAACTTTGGCATCACCCCCTGGAGGTGCCACAGCCCAACGTGGGGTGAAGAGCACCCACCATGATTGGGGTGAAGAGCACCCACCACCACACCACGCTTGGGATGAAGAGCAGAGGGCTCTCAAAAGTTCATTCTGGGCAAAATAAGATGGAAAATGAAATTAAAGCCTTGCTGTGGGACTGGATATTTGAGACCATCAAGGAAAATCATCTCCTCAGCACCATTAGAAGCTCCCACGGGTGGTTCCTGCCAAGATTTGCTTCGTCTCCAGGAGTCTCTGTTTAAAAAATTGGATTTTAGGGGGGAAAACATTTGTTAATCTGTTAATAAGCAATTAGTTAATGACCCCTCTGAAGTGGTAGCTAGGTTTACAAAAATTCAAGTTAAATACTGCAAATTCCAGTTCCTGCAGCACCCAACCCAGGTTGTTTTAGCCCAGAGGAGGGTTGGTCACATCTGCTCTGTAGAGCATTTAGAAACTATTTTATTTCATATATTACATAAATTTTATAACATAGAATATATAATAAATATTATATAATATGTTATTTATCATTATATATTATTTATAATCTATTTTTGTTACACAATCCCTTAACAAACCTTCCATCCCTATCCTGTGTCTTGAGTGGCAGTTGCTTGAGTTTATTATTTTTCTTCCAAGAAAATAATATTATTTGCACATTGGAGTATTAGGTATTAACTTGCATTGCTTCAGTGTTGATTTATCCCTATTTATCCCTATTTATCCCTATTTATCCCTATTTATCCCTATTTATCCCTATTTGGCAGCACATTCATTTNAGGCCAGAGTTTGTGTTTATCTTTCCTGACAAAGAGGGATGGAAAAGCCTTAAACCTGCCTTGGGGCCACCACCTCCAGCAAAGTGCTGGTGGTGGAATTAAATCAATTGAAGCCCAGCAGCTGGAAGAGCCCCCGGCACCAGAACTCGTGGGACTGGGGATAAATCATCACGTCTTGCTTGGACCCACCTTCTCTAATCCCAGTGAAGAGCAAAGCTTACAGTGGGCATCAAGATTTGGTGAGACAGAAGATCAAGCCCCAGAAACCTGCAGCTTCTGCACGAACAAACTTGACTGTCCCTGGCAGGAGTGATTGTTCTAAGCCAACCTGCAGAGCAGGCTCTTGGTTGCACCACCTGAGACCTGGAGGTTCCCCAGTGTCTCCATCTTGGCCCCAGCTGTCTTCTTCTTGAGGTCAACCCCAAACCCAGCACCATCCCCTCAGCATACCTGCATCTTTTATTCTTCATCTGTTTGCTCTTCTCCATCTCCAATCAGCCAAGAGGGAATAAACCACTGAGGAACAACAGGAATCCTCTTCCACAAGATCTCTCTTCAAACTGACCAGCTCCTTGTTGCTCCTCTCAAACTGGTCAGTTCCTGGTTGATATAGTCCTGGCCTCACCACCTCAACCACCATCACCTGGGGGAAGGTGGGACCTCACACAGGTGGGACAGGTTCTGCCTCTGAGACCTGAAACCACCTGGGGAATAAAACATGTTTCTGGGTTGAGACTCATCCACAGGTCAACTCCAACTTGGGGCCCACAGCCCAGACCCCAGCATTGGTCCACATTGGGTCCGGGATGCTGCTGGGGCAGTGATGGTGAGGGAGAGGCAGCTGCTGCAGCATTGACCCCACTGGTGATGACCATTGCAAGCCCAGCCCTGTTTGGGACACTTGGCACTGTGGACCCTCAACCTCCCTGCCCCCAAATATTGGTGACCACAGGAGACTTTGGCCCATATGATGTGATCAAAGCCATCAAAGCACCTTCCCTCTATACACCAGCACCAAGGGGACGTCTCAATGGATCCAGATCACCTTCCTCTTCACAAAGGCTTTTTCCCCCCAGGTTGCTGCCCAGGCACGGGCTCACTGCTGCTGAGACCCTGGTTGAGGTCCCCATGACCTCAGGATGCTCCATGGGCAGCCCCTGCCTGGCCCCAGCTGAGCAGGGAGGGTAGGAACCGCAGCCCCAGCTCTTCCAGGGAATATAGAATAACCCACAATCAGCTTCCCCATAACTATTTTAATTTCTCTGCTCCTGTGTGGTTTCCCTGGCAGCTCCACCAAGGACTCTGCCCCTTCCCTCCTGATGGTCCACCAGTGAGAAGAACAGGGGTGGCCCTGGGGACAGGAGGTCCCCTAGCTCATGGGGCTCACCTGGGGTCACCCTGGACCTCCTCCCAGTGGTAAAGAAGGACAGGACACATTTTAGTGTCACTCTAAAGGTTTCCTGCTCGGTCCACGTGGTTAATTCTGCTCTCTCTAAATCCCCTCTTATTACACATTCTTTAAGTATTTTCTTTAAGTATTATGAGAAAAGTTCAACACGGCAGGAATTCCTCCCTTGGCTTAGAGGGGGGGAAGGGGCCAGGTCTTGGGCTTCTTGCTCAGCTCTGGAGAAGACACAATGGAGGAAAGGTGGTGGGAAAGCTGCTGGGTGGGATGGACGGGCTGGGAGAGGCTCCTCAGGTGGGATGGTTGGAGAAGGGATGAAGCAGCTTCTTCTCCCTCCAAAAGCCAGGAGCTGAGCTAGGGAAGGTGACCTTAAATATGTTCCTCACAGCACAGAGTCAATAAATCTTCCTTTTCCAGAAGATATTTTGAGGCTGCAGTGAGATATCTGACAGAAGCCACCATCACTCAGCCCCAACCACGTTGGTCATCCCAGGAAACCTTCCAATGGGGCAACTGCAGCTGCAACGGAACCCCACCAAGCTCCCCTCTCATCACGAAGTGCTCCAAGCCCCTAACTTGATTTAACCCTCCCCAAATGCCCTATATATTGTTTTTACTTCATTGATTCACCTCCATAAAGTTCAATCCTATTCTCTGTGCAGCTTTTTTGGGGGGGTTATGTATAAAATACCACAACAGGGATTTATTTTAACACTTTTAACTGAGTGAAGAACCTCCTTTGGAGGTCAACCAACCAAGGAACATCAGTTCTGGGTGTCCACCACCCTCAGCTGCCCATTTCTCACTCAGACCTGAAAATAATCCAGGATTATGATTATAATCCATTATAATCCAAGGAGAGGCTGAACTTTGGCATCACCCCCTGGAGGTGCCACAGCCCAACGTGGGGTGAAGAGCACCCACCATGATTGGGGTGAAGAGCACCCACCACCACACCACGCTTGGGATGAAGAGCAGAGGGCTCTCAAAAGTTCATTCTGGGCAAAATAAGATGGAAAATGAAATTAAAGCCTTGCTGTGGGACTGGATATTTGAGACCATCAAGGAAAATCATCTCCTCAGCACCATTAGAAGCTCCCACGGGTGGTTCCTGCCAAGATTTGCTTCGTCTCCAGGAGTCTCTGTTTAAAAAATTGGATTTTAGGGGGGAAAACATTTGTTAATCTGTTAATAAGCAATTAGTTAATGACCCCTCTGAAGTGGTAGCTAGGTTTACAAAAATTCAAGTTAAATACTGCAAATTCCAGTTCCTGCAGCACCCAACCCAGGTTGTTTTAGCCCAGAGGAGGGTTGGTCACATCTGCTCTGTAGAGCATTTAGAAACTATTTTATTTCATATATTACATAAATTTTATAACATAGAATATATAATAAATATTATATAATATGTTATTTATCATTATATATTATTTATAATCTATTTTTGTTACACAATCCCTTAACAAACCTTCCATCCCTATCCTGTGTCTTGAGTGGCAGTTGCTTGAGTTTATTATTTTTCTTCCAAGAAAATAATATTATTTGCACATTGGAGTATTAGGTATTAACTTGCATTGCTTCAGTGTTGATTTATCCCTATTTATCCCTATTTATCCCTATTTATCCCTATTTATCCCTATTTATCCCTATTTGGCAGCACATTCATTTATTTATTTACAACATGCTGAGCAAAGAGGGTGAGATCTGGAAAAAAAAAAAAGGATTATTTATTTACTAGTAACTGGGAAACTATAAAAACGCCAATTGTACTGAGAGTCCTGGGATAAGAAATTAGTCGCATGTGCAAACGTGGTGGAGTCAACCCTAAAATACATTTTTATGGGAGTGGGAAGATGTTGAAAGGGAAGATGTGGGGGCAGATGGGGGAGAGCACTTGGGGACAAGGGACTTTGCTGCTGATCCCCCCCCCAACCAGCTCTGGAAAACAGTTTTTTGCCAAATGCTAATAAATAATAATAAAAAAAGATATTTGCTTGCTAAAGATTTGTGAGGCAAAACCAAAAAAATCCTTTAAATTTATCCATCCAAACTGAAGATGTCCCAGCACCAAAGTTGTAGTTTATAGAGATCTATGACTGAGATGGAGATAGAAGAAAGTATTCAATGTATAATTGAGTGCATATTATTAAATTATTATATTATTAATTATAATACATAAATATATTAATACGATGTATTACTATAATTTTATTATTGATAATTTATTAATTGTAATAAAATGTATTAATAATATTAATAAAGTATAACTTTATATATTTGTAGTGGTGTTTAATTATGATAAATATATATTATATATAGTTATATAATAGAGATATATGTATTATATATATTTATATTACATAATAATACAGATAAATGAATATACTATATATTAATTCTATATAATAGATGTGATTATATATTATATAATATACAATTAATATAAGTTATAATTAATAAATATTATTAAAATATTACCCCTAAGCCACAAGCCACATTTCATTCACTTTGCTTCTATTTTTAGGGCTTTTTTGGTAAATATAAAGTAAATTTTGGCAAAACCAAGCGTGGCTTGAGCACAATGAAGCCTCCTAGAGCCTGTCCCTCACCAAACCCCCTGCTCAGCACATACCTGTGTGCTCCAACAGATTAACAGGCTCTATTAAAAGACCATTTTGGAGTTAAACAAACATTTCTGGCTTCCAAATTAAGTTAGATACTCAGAACTTTATGCCCAGCACTTGCTTGCTGGGCTTTCTGCTGGGGGTAACACGTGACACAGCACCACCTAATTCAGGAAAAATAAGATTACGAAGCCCAAGAAGGGCCTGAGTCAGTCTTGGGCAGATTAAAGCTCTTCAAGTCCCCCTGAAAACCCCTTTTCTGCCGTATTAATTTGCCCTAAACCCTCAAAATGCTCCTGATTAGATCATCTCGAGCTTTTTTTGTTTGAGTTCTCATTGTCGGAAATTAAAAAAAGGGGTCGGTTGATCCCCGGCCAAGTTCTTGCAAAGTGTTGCAATGCTGAGGAAATAAAAGATTACTCCAAATGCCTTCTAATAATATGTCGTGTCAGCAGAGATAAAGGGTCACACTCGGTGCCCTCAGCTGGCTTCTATCAGGGCTTGGGGAGCTCAGCACCAGCCCCAAGGAGCTCAGCACCAGCCCCAATCAGGCTCCAGGAGGGACCCACTGCCCACCTTGCTTGGAAATCCTGAGTTTATACCCTTATAATTATGATTATGCTGATGAAATTTGCTCCGTTGCTCGTTGTAAGAAGAAATCAAGGTCTGCAGAGGTGGAGCTGAACCTGCTGGGGGTGAGGGCAGAGCAAGGTGACCCCAAAAAGTCGCTTCTCCTGCTTTGTTCCCTCTCCGTTCTCACCCCAATGGCTGTGGGAGAACGTCCCAGAAGAGCTCCCCAAAGAAGATCAGATGCTGGTCCTACAAAGGCCTTGGGCAGGAGCACCTGAATGTGCCTTGGGTGAAGGAAAACCACCTCAGCAGGGGCTGGGGCTTTGCAGGGCCACCACTGGTGGACATGGATGGAGAAACACAGGGACCAAACCACCACATGGTTCAGATGATGATGCAGCACAGCTGCTCTCTGGGTTCTGGGACACTCTGCCAGGAAGATTAAGTGTTGTTACCCTCAATCAAAGTTAAATCTACAGTTAATCAGCATCAGCCTCTCTGAAGGCCACGCTAGGAGACATCTGCACTCCTGCCAGGGTGGAGACAACCTCCTTTCCCGTGCTCTACAAAAGCAAACCCAAGAAACATCCTTCCATACACTTATTTTACAGCTCATTCAACCAGGCTGGATTTGAGCTCTGGTGCTCAGCACCTTTCTCTGCACCCATTTGCTTCCTCCAAGGCCTTTTCCTTAGAGAAACTCCTGCCCCAGGGAGATATTTAGGTGTATAAATACAGTAAAATAAAGTATAAAGACATATAAATGAGTATCAGCATGCAAAGTCTCCCATAAGCTGAGCAAGGAGCATCCTTGGGATGGAGATGAGGACAAGGGTGAGTTTTAACACGTATTTACCAGATTTCAGCTCTCTGATGTCTGGGTTTGGTTCTCTCCACACCAACAAAACACCTTTCACTCTGCCACCAGCCCAAGGCTTGGATGGAATGTGTGCACCAAGGCATAGACCTTCACAAACACAGCAAGAAATCCTGAAAATGAGACATTAGAGCAAATTAATGTTCCCCAGAGACTCTGGAAGTGCCTGGAATGGGAGAGGGAGCCCCACACCCCATCCTCTGCCCACCCCCTCAACCTGCTTTCTCAGCTGCCCTGTGAATTTTATCCCTTTCCACCTTTTTTTCCCCGTTAAGGCTCATCTATCCCAGCTGAGCTCCTCAGTGTGAGGAGAGGGGACAGGGGATGGACACCCCCTCTTGCTCGGTGTGAATTCTACAGCTTGTCACCCCTAAAAAAACCCCCAAGAGCCCTGGAATCCCCTTGGGAGCCAGCTCTGGGGAGAGCCCAAATAAATCAAGCCTGGGCAGGGTGGGGAGGACCCAAAAATCACTGCACAAACCCAGCGCACCTGCGGGGCCCGGCTGAGCCCTCTCCAGCCCGGACCCCCCCTCCCCAGCCCCGCAGGGGCTCCCAGGAACGGTCCGAGTGAAAAAAAAAACGGGATTTCTGCCCCTAATTCAGCGCAGCTGCCGCTGCGGGGCCGGGCTTTGAAGCGTCGGAGCAGTGGAAACATCCCGGGGGGGTGGAGAGACAGAGGGTTTGAGGCTTTTCTTTAAAAAAACCCCCACAAACAAATAAATAAAAAACAAAATCGGGGGACACGACGGGGGTGACCCCGAGGGGACCCCAGGGAGGCCATCAGGGAAGCCCGGCTTGGGCTTTTCCTCATCTCTTTCCTTTAACCCCATTTCCCCCCCTTTTTCTTTCTCCTTTCCCCCTTTTTTTTCTTTTCCCTTTTTCTCCTTTTTTCCCCCTTTCCCCCCCTTTTTCTTTTTTATTTCCCTTTTTTTTCTTTCCCCTTTTTCTCCCTTTCCCCCACTCCTTTTTCATTTTTCTTTCCCCTTTTTCTCTTTTCTTTTTCCTTTTCCCTACTCCTTTTCTTTTTAAATTTTTCTTCCTCCCTTTTTATTTCTTCCCCTTTTCTTCTCTTTTTCTCCCCCCCCCCTCCCCTTTTATTTTTTTATTTTTTCTTTTTGCACTGGTTCTGGTTAAACGTTATTTGCACTTTTTGTTGGGAAAGTGGCCCCTAGTGTGCAATTATGTCAAATTTCTTTGAGTTTTACAATTTAATGGAGAACAGTAACTCTTTTATTGATCCTAGACGGGGCCGGCTCCTCTTCCCCCGCTCTTCCCCTCCACCCGCTCTCCCCTCCCTTCCCTCCCCCCCCTTCTCCCCGTTACTCCTATGAAATGTCACTCAATGTTTCTTACGCTCCCTCCAGTTTCCAAAACAAACAGTGGAGGCTGCAGCCGTCTATCGACTCAGTTGGATGCAAGAGGATCCGGCCGCGGCCGCTGCCCCCCGACGGGAACCGGGCGAGGCTCGTCGGGTCCCGGCCGGGATGGAGCCGCCGCCACCGGGAGCCCCAGCGCCCGCCTGAGCCCCCGGGGAGACCCCCGGCCCCGGGGTTGGGGGGGGGATGGCGCTCAGCTCCCGGGCTCACGCTTTCTCGGTGGAAGCCCTGGTGGGACGTTCGGCCAAGAGGAAGGTGCCGGATGGTCCCGACGAGGAGCCCGGTGCCGGCTGCAGGCAGAGCCGCAGAGCCCCGGACGCGGGTTGGTAGCGGCGCGGACCCCCGGGGAGGGGACGGGGAGAGACCTCCCCCCCACCCAGCCTCCCCAGCCGCCCCTTCCCCTTTCTCTTCCCCGCAGAAAAGCGGCCCAAGGCCGCTGCCGAGAGCCGGGAGGCGGGGGTGCAGGTGGAGCTGCAGGGCTCCGAGCTCTGGAGGAGGTTCCATGAGATCGGCACCGAGATGATCATCACCAAGGCCGGCAGGTACCGGCTGCCCCCTCCCCGCTCCCACCCCTCCGCTGCTTTTTTCTTTGTCTCTTCTTCATTGTCTCTTTTTTTTTGTTCCTTTTCTTTGCGGCTGAGTTGGACTATTTCTCTTTGTTCGATTTTTTTTTTCGGCTATTTTTGTTGAGTTTTAATTTGGTTTTTTCTACTATTTTTGTTGAGTTTTAATTTGTTTTTTTTCCGCTATTCTTGTTGAGTTTTAATTTGGGTTTTTTTCCGCTATTTTTGTTGAGTTTGATTAATTTTTTTCTGCTATTTTTGTTGAGTTTGAATTTGTTTTTTTCCGCTGTTTTTGTTGAATTCGAGTTTGTTTTTTCGCTATTTTTGTTGAATTTGATTTTTTTTTTTCTCGATGCCCTTTTATTATTTTTTTTCCAACCCCTTTTCGCCGTTTAAACCTCAGGACCTTCCCTCCCCTCTGCCCGCAGGAGGATGTTCCCATCGGTCCGGGTGAAGGTGAAGGGGCTGGAGCCACTCAAGCAATATTACATCGCCATCGACGTCGTGCCAGTGGACTCCAAAAGATACAGGTACGGGGGGTGGTGGGGACCAGAGGGACACCCCTGCACCCCCACCCCACCGCACCCCCCCAGGGATCCCTCTTCCCACGCTGTTTGCGGGCTGCTCAGTCCCGTTTAGTGCGTGGATGGGAAATAGAGGGTGCACAAGCGTGCGGTGGGGAAGCGGGGGACCTGCCTGGGCTGGGCTGTACCTATAGAGTCTATAGGTGTGCGTGGGCCCGGCCCGGGCCAGGTACGTCTATCACAGCTCGCAGTGGATGGTGGCGGGGAACACGGACCACTCCTGCATCACCCCGCGGCTCTACATCCACCCCGACTCGCCCTGCTCCGGGGAGACCTGGATGAGGCAAATCATCAGCTTCGACCGGGTGAAGCTCACCAACAACGAGATGGACGATAAGGGACATGTAGGTGTGGGGCAGCTCCGGGGGGGCGGGCAGAGCATCACCCCGGGGGGACAATGCGGCGGGATGGTCCCTCTTACCCCGGGGCTGTGTTCCACCCGTGGAAAAAAAAACCCCAACAACACCATGGGGGTTCTTTGGTGCCCTTCTCCCCTCCCGGGGGGGCTCAGCCTGCTCTCCCCCCCCAGATCATCCTGCAGTCCATGCACAAGTACAAGCCCCGCGTCCACGTTATCGCCCAGGATTCTCGCTTCGATCTAGCGCAGATCCAGTCGCTGCCTGCCGAAGGGGTTCAGACCTTCTCCTTCCAGGAGACCGAGTTCACCACCGTCACCGCCTACCAAAACCAGCAGGTACCGGGGACTGGCCGTGGGGTTGTGTGGAGAGCCCCGACGGTACCGGGAGACGGGAGGATGGAGAGTCCTGGGGTACCGGGGGATGGAGATCCCCGACGGCACCGGGGACAGGCTGTGAGGGTATGGAGAGACCCGGCGGTGCTGGGATCTAGGGGAATGAAGAGCCCCGACGGTAACGGGAGCCAGGAGGAGAGTCCCGACAGCACCGGCGGGATGGAGAACCCCGACGGTACCGGGGTTGGAGGGGATGGAGAGACCTGTCGATACTTGGGGCCGGTCCCGACGCGCCCTGGACCCCAACAGCCCCTTTCACTCCCACCCCCCAGATCACGAAGCTGAAGATCGACAGGAATCCCTTCGCCAAAGGTTTCCGGGACCCCGGGAGGAACAGGTAAGGGCCGGGGCTCCC